>CM060429.1:128869074-129469074 GCA_030545235.1 Helianthus tuberosus | reverse complement strand
GGGTGATGTCATCATGAAGTTCTTATGAACTTCATAGCTTTGGCTTCATTCCACCAAGAACAACTTAGATCTAAGAGATTTCGACATGATTAAACACTATTTTTGCATAAATCTAAACGTTTTCAAAGTTAAAAGGATTGAGAGATGGTTTTTTAACTTTCTTTCAACTCTTTTACACTCAATGCATTCAAACCGATAGAATCGGAGCTCGTTCTGATCTTCTACTCATTCTTAGTGATGTGTCGGTTCAAGATCTGATTTCTATCTAAGATACAATGATTCCGGGTTAAACATGAACAACCATCACGAACAGTTAACTGAGCGAACTAGGGTGATTCCTGTTCAATCAGATAACTTGGGTCTTGGTGGGGTTTCCGTTGTTTAACACGATGTCATACCGTCTCAATCAAACTTCAAACTTAACAATTTTCAAAACGAACGAGTCACTGAACGGACTATCGTCCGATCGGATTGCCATCCGATTGAACGACGTTCCGATCGATTGACAAATACTTTCTACACTTAAACAAATTTAGGCAAATTGTAACCTCCACTCGGATCGCTATCCGAGCGGACGGCCATCCGACTGGATGACCGTCCAAACGGATGACCTGAAAAGTAAGGATAC
This sequence comes from Helianthus tuberosus, assembly GCA_030545235.1. Lineage (NCBI taxonomy): Eukaryota > Viridiplantae > Streptophyta > Magnoliopsida > Asterales > Asteraceae > Helianthus > Helianthus tuberosus. The sequence goes on along the minus strand of CM060429.1, from coordinate 129,468,446 downwards.
TTCTCTGTTTATAAAATGCTACAACGAAAACTTCAAAGCCATCATACACAAACACATCCATCACAAACGAGTGGCCACCGACCGAATGGCTAACCGATCGGATGACCATCCGATCGGATTGCCATCCGATCAGATGACACTTCGACACCCTTATTGCTTGCATTGTTTTACGTGCCACTTATCGTTACGCTATCGTTCTGTAACTAGGCTGACTCTCTCTCTAGCGCTCCCTTCAATCCACTAACTACCATCACTGTGAGTATACTCGATCCCTTTTTGCTTTATGCACTTTTGGGTGTTACATACGTTACTTATTCTAAATCACTTCGAACACACAACACGAACACTTTTAACGATAACCGCTATTGCATGTTATACGTGACTCGATGAATGCCTGTTTCTTATGTTTTCACATTGATTGCTATCTACCTACCTTAGCAACGATAGTACTATAGTTTGGACTCAGCACCTGTTCACTCAGGGTTTGTTAAGGATATTACTTCACGTGCTCGCAGTGGCGAACATGTGATGCCACTCGCTACTCGCAGTCAAATCGCAGTCATTGGTATTGATAGGATCTTTGTCGATAACTTACATGCTTCACATTATACGTTGTACATGCTGGTTATGCGTAAACGCTTTCGAACTCTACTATTACTATATAAACTTGTATGCTCACCTTTACACTATGTGTATTGACCGATATTTTAACGTATGTGACAGGTGTTTGAAATGCTAGGAATGCTGTGCTATGGTGAATCAAGCTAGGGGTCTATTATGTCACGCTTAAAACTAAGTCGTCGGAACAGTATTTGTTTTTGAGACAATTATTTGTAATAGCTGTTTTTATTTGGATATGTTGTGGTATGGGACATGACATTTAATTATCTGGTAATGAATAGTTGTTATGGATACTCATGGACAATCTGTTTCGCTCAGTGTCATGCCCCGATGTTTCCGCCATCGGTTTGGGTGTGACAGATTGGTATCAGAGCCATAACTATAGGGAATTAGGCAAGACTCGACCTAGTCCGGGTCGATGTCTTAGAGACGAACTAGTCTATAGCTTAAGTACCAACAGACCAACTTGTACATACTCGGTAGGGTTTTTGTACGAGCCTACATACTATACTCGCTTGCACTCGCTGTACACTACACTCTTGCGCGGACATCGCATACTACCGTTTCGCGCAAGGTCAGTCTTTCCTAAGACTGGCAACTCGCACAATTTTCAAAATTTCTTGTGTAAGGCAAGTTGATTAGGTCGAGAATAGATGTGGAAGCCGTAATTTGCGTTGAATCAGGAGTGAAATCTATACTTCGACGTCAATTCTCCCCTCTATCCCGTGATTCTATCACACAATCAGGAATGCAGTTGTTAAGTTAGGGTGAAACCCAAACCTTGACGACACGTTCTGCTCTATGTTTTGGGTTTTACAATGCTCTCACCAAGGTCTCGATGGACTCCAACGACTTGAGGCGCACTGTTAACTGGAAGGATGCGTGCCGATTGCCCAGAATCGAGGCAAGAGCACAGTCCTGAAGGCCAAGTGCGTACTTAAAGTCCTTGTGAATAGTCGAATCACTTTGGGTAGTCAAAGTCTAGCACACCCGAGACATTCTATTCGATTTTATATGTTTTGATTCTGGATTCGCAGGCCGCTAACTCTGAGACTTACCGTTTTTAATGATCGATTTTATGTGAGTTTTATGTGATTTTTATGTGTTATGTGTTTCGATTTTTGGTAAATTTCTCGCTTTTCGCTATTCGCTTTTATCAACATGCACGACTCGCACTGCACATTTATCTCAAAACGCCAACAAATTGCTTGTGTTATTCGCAATCATTACTCGCTATTCGCAACCGCTATACTAAATCGCTACACACTGCTGTGAAGGATAGGTGAATACGTGCAAAATATGTGCTTAGGTTAGTTTATGTGCTTACATGCTTATGTGTTTATGTGCTTATGTGATTTTGTGGTTATGTGCCTACGTGATTTTTGTGAATTGATGTGTTCCTGAGCTTTATGGTGAAATCGCTAGACTATACTAGGGTTAATCGAAATTATGTTGAGTCCTATGGCGATGTCTGTTGCAGACAATGTCGTCATCTAGATCACTCCGCTCCTGCGCTGCTAAACGCAAACTCGCTGACAAGCGACTCGCTTCCCTCGTCGTAAGTCAAGTCGTTAAAGTAATTCCGCAGATTGTCAGTGAGTTGAATGAAAACGCCAGCAAATCCTTCGAAGAATCCAGGACATATTCTCCTAAAACAACTTTTAGCTTCAAGCAGTTCAAATCCTGCGGTCCAAAAGAATTTACTGGCGAAGATGGGCCTACGGCCATGTTTTAATGGTTTGATTCTATCGAAGTCACCCTGCGCCAGAGTGGCTGTCCAGAAGACCTCCGCACTGTCAATGCTACCGGCGTCTTCCAATCCCATGCTCTTGATTGGTGGACGGCCGAGAGAAACAAACGAGGGAACGATGCAGCTTTCGGATTGTCGTGGGATGAGTTGAAGAACATCATGATGCAAGAGTTATGCCCTCCCCATGAACACCAAATGCTCGAGGATGAATTCTGGCACGTTAAGCAGGATGCTGGAGATAACGCTGGTTTAACTGCTCGCTTCAAGCAGTTGAGTATCATCTGTCTAGGTCAAGTTACTACCCCCGAGATTACAATCAAGAAATACATCCGCGCTCTACCGGATTGTGTTGCAGACTTTGTGCAGGCCGCCAAGACGACAACTATTGAGGAAACCTACCTGCTCGCTGCCAAGATCAACGATAAGCGAGTCAGGGCTGGTTATTTCGATAAAGCTGCTAAGAGTCTTCATCAAGTCACCATCGCTTCCACCGCTGAAACAACTGCCGCACCGCAATCTTTAAAGCTCTCACGCCGCAAGAAAAAGAACAGCAACCTCAGCAACAGGAACAGCGCTGGTATAGCTCCCGTGCCATTGAACGCCATCTCAGCCCAACCGCAACCTCAACACCGTCAAGTAGCGGCTCCTATGGCCAATGCACCACCTGCCAAGCGTGCATACACTAGACCACACCCGCTCTGCCCTACTTGTACTTATCATCACCCGATTGGTATCGCATGCCTGTTCTGCGTTCACTGCAATATGTACGGCCACTTTACCGCTAACTGCCGTATCGGTCCACGCCAAGCTCCAGTTCCAGTTCAAGCTCCTGCTCTACCAGCTCCGCAAGGATAGCAAGCAGCTCCTGCTCCCTGGTGTGTGTTAGGTGTGATATATTTTTATCTATATTTTAGCCCTTTTTTAACACGTTAATCAAGTTTTAAATTTATAAAACACGATATTCTACTAACACTTAAGCACACACATGAGCAAGTGCACCCATCGTGAGCGTAGTATAGCGTTGGTAAGATACTGAGGTCGTCCAAGGACACAAGAGCTTTTTGTACCGGTTTATCCTCAACGTCTAATCAAATCAAAAGTTTTGGAAAAAGGTTTTAAACATGAAAATAAAACTAACTAAAAAATGCTAAAAATAAAAATAAAATAAAAACTGATAGACAAGATGAATCACTTGGATCCGACACGCCTTTAGTGTAACCTTTGATGAATTTCGCACTTTTTCACTTTTTAAGAGATTATCTTAGTTATAGTAGTAGGCCCCTCTTTTGAAGGTGACGTTACCCTCAACCCAGTAGTTTGAGTCAGCAAGGATACAATCCTAAAGGGTCGGAATATTGGAAGATAATTAATTAAGTTATTAATGCGTATTGTGGTAGGCCCCTCTTTTAAAGGTGACGTTACCCTCGGCTAAGTGGTTTGAGTCAGCAGGGATACAATCCCAAGTAGCCGGGTTAATGTAATAATAGTAGTTTACATATGAGGGGATCAAGCTATTCGTACCCCCACCATCCAATACCAGTGGGTATTGAAGGAGGTCCTAGTAAGCTTGACCCGGGTCCTTGCAGGATCTATACACTTAACAAGGCAAGAACCTTACCAAACCATTCCCTTAACCCCCGACCAGGTAGCCAACATATTTCTATATAGACCGTAGAGATATGAATGGTGTAAATCTTTTATTTTATATAGACAGTAAAATAACGCCAAGACACCACGGACAAATGATAAGAAAGTTTCACCTTCAACATAAGAAACTAGTTATTAATGTCATTAACACAAAACCAAATATAAAGTGCGAAAAGATAAAAAAACAAAAGTATTACACTAAATGCTTGCCTTCACCAAGTGATGTAAGAGACTTAGGCAAACATGGCCTTTGATTGTCAAGAACTCTTACTATCAATCTTGGATCCCGAGAATACTACACACACTCTATGATGGATGATGGATGATGGATAATGGTGGTGGATGTGGGTTGTGATGGTGGTGGAGGATGGGTGAAGTGTGAGAGAGGTGGTTTGTCAATGGATGATTTGCAAGTGAGCCAAGCACCCCTATTTATAGGCTGCACAGAAGCCCGGACACGGCCACGTGTCCTTTGGGCACGGCCCCGTGTCCTTTGGGCACAACCCCGTGTCCATCCATCATCTCTTTCTTCATTAATTGCAGTTTGTCTGCATTAGTTGACCACGCCCCCGTGTCCGCTGGGCAGGACCCCGTGTGCAGAAGCGTATCTGTACTATCAAGATTTGCTTAGATTCTGCGAATCTTTGCGTTGACCACGGCCCCGTGTCCGCTGGACACGCCCCCGTGTTGGGAAATAGAAGCTTCTACAACTTTGTCTTTTCTGCAGGCACTTAGGCACGCCCCCGTGCTCACTGAGCACGGGGCGAGTTCAGTCTTCTATTGTCTTGTTTTTGCTTGGGAAGATGTTGTCGAGGGGTCGGGCATGCCACGTTTATCCCTTTTCTTGTATTTATGTTAGATTTAGCTGTATTTTTGCTTCTTTTGTTCATTTGAGCTCATTTAATCCTGAAAATACAAAAGGAAGACAAAAGCACACTTTTTCCAACATTAGTACTAAAAAATGGTTAGTTTTATGCCTCATTTGATGTAATTTATATGTTGCATTTTACACACATCAAATACCCCCACACTTGAATCTTTGCTTGTACTCAAGCAAAACTCTTTATTTTGTGTCTTACACGCCCAAATGAAATGGGTAGCAGAGAAGGTTTTGGCTTGTCTAGAGTGTCGGGATTCCAAGATTCTTTATTAAGTTTTATTTTTATTTTATTTACAATCCTATTCGTTATGATTTATTTAGAACATTATGTAAGAGAAATTACTTATTTGGGCATAACATGCCTTTTTAAAATTCCATTTATATACAAGTTCACATACCTCACGGGAGATCACTCAACACTTGGCCGAAGATGTATTTTTGTGAAACACTCGAGAGCGGCATAGAACTTACTTCTACCATATGCTTGCCAAGCAATCAATCCTCCTCCTTTTTAACTATAAACCTTTGTAAATATCAAGAGGACTTTTGGGGAAGGGATAGGCTTGGGTTAAAGGTAGGTGGTTTTGGGTTAGTGGTCAGTAGAAAAGGGCGAAAAGGCGTAAAAAGCGTCGGTTTTCGTAAAACAATTTGTTTTTGTGACTTTTTATTCCAATGAAGCATTCTTCAAACAAGGTTTCTTTTGATGGGCTTGTTTGTTTATTGCTAACTTCATTTTTCTTTTCTTCTTTATCTCTTTTCTTTCTCTTTTTTTTTTTTTGATAAGGATGTCACAAGAAAACCAAGCTTTGTTACTAAAATAAAGGGTTTAAAATGAAAAAGTTTTGGTGGGTAAAGGGTGTTTGTTTTAGGAAAAGAAATGAAAAGGTTTAGGCTCAAAGGGGTTAACTAGGGGGATTTTGGGTAGGTGGTAAAAAAATAATGGTGTTGAAAGAAAAAGGGTTAGTCCTAATGCCTCCGTCATTTACTTACTTGGGTTTAAGTTGGTAAGGATCGGGAATGTATCATCTAGGCAAGTTCTAGAGTAGTAAGAAACCAAGCGGCTATTCACACAAGAAACGAAAGATGAGCATTTAATCTAAAGATGTGTATTTGTATGCTCAATAAAGGCTCAAAACTCACTTTTTCTGGGAATGGGTTTTTAATGTGATCAAGTATATATAATCAAATTTTAACTAGATTTATCATGCCGTTTCATAATTTTCTTATGTTGGTTCTTTTTATCACGACGCTATCGGTTGTAAATTAGTAAAAATATAACCTTTTTAGAACTTGTTATTCCCAAATTAAACCAAGACAAGTAAAAAAAACGAAAAGGTTTTTGAAAAAATTTGGGGTGATTAGCGGTTCCAATAGAGTTTTGTGTAAGGCTTGTAATTAGGACTTGCAAAATTCAAGGCTTTAGCATCCCCCCCCCCCCCCACACTTAAATTACACATTGTCCTCAATGTGTCCCAAAAATAAGTTTTTAGGTTGATTGAATGTGTAAAAAGGTGTGTTAAAACAAAAAGTTGGGTTACTGGCCAACTGGACACGGCCCCGTGTCGGATGAGCACGGCCCCGTGTGCAGATTGCCAGTAACGAGAACTTACAGAGTGAAGACACGGGGGCGTGTTGGGTGGGCACGGCCCCGTGTTGGACAAAGGTCTGCACATTTTGACAAACAGCAGGTCTGGGCAATGGGCACGGGGGCGTGTCGGCTAGGCACGACCCCGTGTGGATAAACTGCAAAAGTGTAAAACAGGTTTCTAGCTTCGGTTTTGCTGTCCCGGCTTTAGTAGCACTTAATGTTTAGTGCTCTAAGCCTCGTATGTACCTGTTTAACTAATAAATACCACACCAACCAATAACAAACATCCTAATTTACCAAAGTTTCATCATCCACATCACAAGAAAAAGAAATGCAGAAAATAAAAAGAGTTAAAGGAAGTAAATTGTCAACAAATGGCACGCAGGCCATGAGATTGTTTTTGAGATAAAGGGTTAACCTGTGAGACCTCCAACCGTGTGATGCTACCTCTAACTCCTCCCGCTCAATCCATGTCCTCGTCATCATCATCATCGCCTCCTCCATGGCCAGCCATATACTCTCGGATGTTTCCAATGTCATCCTGTATGCCGGAGATGTTTCTCTCAATCACTCCAACTAGGGAGTATGTGTTGCTGGCCATGTTGTAGGTGTTCCTGGTACACATAAGGTTTTCCTGCAATAAATCATGTAAGTTTTGAAAGTTAGGAAAACCACCTCCTTGAGAGGAGGATTGACCCGGATCACCATGGTGCTGGTATTGGTACTGGGGAGGAGGTTGGATGTGTGGAGCGTGTAGGACCATGGCTTCTTGAGGGTTCCATGCATGCCCTTGAACTGTTTGGAATCTGACCGTCCCGTCATCTGCTTCATTGATTAAGTTCATGGGCGATAGATGACTATGTCCACCTTTCCCGACCATGGGCCCTTTTGAAAGGACCTCGGCATCCTTGTAAAGTGTTTGAAAAGGCGGTAAATCCACCCTCCGAAGAAGATAGGAGTCAGTGGAGTAGCAAGTTGGTTCAAGTGCATGTTACGGAGTAGCAGGTATGGAACATCAAGGTTGACACGGTTGTGGATGCAATGGAGGACTAGCAGATCCCGTAACCCCACAACACCGCTGCTGTCGTGTCTCTGGCTAAGAGAGTAGGTGAGGACCCTGTGGATGTAACGGTAGAGAGGGTCTCTCAATAGTGTGCTTTTAGTTCAGCTCAGGTTATAGTTGCCCTCTCCGATCTGAGCCCAAGCAGCTTGGCGTTGATTTTCTGGAATTTCACGTAGACCGCTGGTGTTCTCTTCATCCCCAGCATCCTTTTCTGAGTACAACCCGATAATTGCCCCAAATTGTGCAACTGAGATTGAGTATGTGGTCCCTCCACAACGAAACTCTACACCATCATTGTCAAACGGTTCCGCTCTTGACTTAAGGACAAACGTGCTGTAAAATTCCATGGTGTATTCATGCACGGAGTGAAGTCGAGTGCAGAGAGCCACTCGTAGCGGGCCGGTGACAATGGTGTTGAAGCGGTCTATCTGGTTTACTGCTTCAAGAGTGTCCATGCACACTTGTCTGGGATTCTCTTCGGGCCTAGTTCTTAACACATCATACCGCGCTTGAGCAGCCAAGTCACTTGCGTTGAACCTGGTGAATTTCTTGGCCATCTGAAAGAAAATATCAAACATTTAGCATGAAACAGTGAAATTTTCGAAGAAAACTGAAAACAGCCGGCTGAACACGGCCCCGTGTTCAGCGGACACGCCCCATGTCGGACTGAAATTGGCTGGACACGGCCCCGTGCTTGCTGAGCACAGCCCCGTGTCCAGGTGTCTGTTTCTCAAAATTCCCATTTTCCGACCCGGTCTCGAAAACTTGAAAATTTTTGGTCCAGTAGGGGCAGTTTTTCCCGAAAATGAAACCCCAAGTGTCGTTTTTCTCAAAACTAACCGTTTACCCCTTCAATTTTATCTTTTTCGGTTCAAAAACAAGGGTTTGTGGTTTTTGTGAGAGATTGGGCAAATCTTTAAACAATACAAGTTGATTTACTTCCTATAACGTGTATCTAAGCTAATGCTAACAGATTTATGCAAATATTTGAGGTTTGGTCCGGTTCAAGTTGAAGAACCCTAGATTTTTCCCCAAATCTTGATGTTAAACTACATGCAAGTACTTAATCTAACTTATTAAAGGGATAGAATCATACCTTGACGTTGTTAGAATGAGGGGAAACGTAGAAATCTTCAGGAATTTTCGCCGGAACCAGAGAGTTTTTGGGGAAACGGGGCATGTGGAATGAAGAAAGTGAAGAGAAAGGGGGTTTTATCCCGACAGTTGCGCGGACACGGCCCCGTGCTCACTGAGCACGGCCCCGTGGGTGGGCAAAAAGTTTTTTTTTAGTGCTCGTGTGAATGCCCTGTTTCCCAAAAGTTGGTTCTAGAAATCTTACCGATTTATAGGTTTTCCCGATGTTCATAACTTACAAGGTACGATGTTGATGTTTTCATTCTTCGATCGTTTGAAGCGAGATTTCTTCCTCCTCATCCTCAATGAATTCTTGATAGAGCTTCAGCCGTTGGCCATTGACTTTGAATGGAATTCCATTCCGAGATTTAATTTCGACTGCACCGTGTGGGAAAATATGGGTGATGGAAAAAGGTCCTGACCACCTAGACTTTAATTTACCAGGAAATAATCGAAGTCGTGAATTAAATAATAGAACTTGATCTCCTACCCGAAATTCATTTGGTTTAATGTGCTTATCATGCAAGTTTTTCATTCTTTCCTTATAAATTTCAGAGTTAGAGTATGTGTAGTTCCTTAATTCGTCCAATTCATTTAATTGACAAAATCGATTTTTACCGGCAATTTCTAAGTCTAAGTTTACGTTTTTAATTGCCCAGTAGGCTTTGTGTGCTATCTCTACCGGTAAATGACAACTTTTTCCATAGACAAGCTTATACGGGGTTGTACCTATTGTCGTTTTATAAGCAGTTCTAAAAGCCCATAAAGCGTCATCTAATTTATCGGTCCATTCTTTTTTATTTAACCCTACAGTCTTTTCGAGTATTCATTTTAAACCTCTGTTAGTCACTTCGGCTTATCCGTTTGTTTGAGGGTGATATGCCTTCGAGACCCGGTGATAGACCCCATACCTTGTTAAAAAAAATTTCAAGTTGATGATTACAAAAATGGGTACCCCTATCACTTATTAATGCTTTTGGTGTTCCAAAACGACAGAATAATCTTTTCAGAAATCTTACCACGACTCTTCCATCGTTTGTTGGAAGTGCCTCGGCCCATTTAGACAAGTAATCTACTGCCACAAGTATATATTTGTTTCCTTTTGATGGTGGGAAAGGTCCCATAAAGTCGAGTCCCCACACATCAAAAATTTCACAAACAAGAATGCCATTTTGTGGCATTTCGTTCTTGGAAGAAATATTACCTGATCTTTGGCAAGCGTCACATGTCTTGACAAGACTTTGGGCATCTTTGTAAATGGTCGGCCAATAAAATCTGAATCAAATACCTTTCGTGCGGTACTAGCGGCACCATGATGTCCTCCGTATGGACCCTCATGACAATGACGGAGAATTCTTCTTGCTTCATTACCATGTACTCATCGACGGATGAGTTGATCAGCACACGTTTTGAAAAGATAAGGATCTTCCCAAAAATAATGCTTCACATCGGCAAAGAATTTCTTTCTTTGATGATGTGACCACCCTTTTGTGACTATACCGCTAGCTAGGTAGTTAGCATAGTCGGCGTACCATGGTTCTTCTCGGTATTCTACCATTTCCAGGGACTCTGTTGGAAACTTTTCATTAATTTGTTCATCCCTGGTTGCCTCCAAAGCTGGGTCTTCCAGGCGGGAAAGATGATCTGCTGCGGTGTTTTCTGCTCCTCTTTTGTCTTTTATTTCAATGTTAAATTCTTGGAGGAGTAGAATCCACCGAATCAAACGTGGTTTAGCATCCTGTTTCTTAAAGAGATATCGAATGGCTGCATGATCTGTATAAACTATCGTTTTAGAAAGAAAAAAATAAGAACGAAATTTATCAAAAGCAAATACCACGGCTAGCAATTCCTTTTCTGTTGTTGTGTAATTTTCTTGTGCATCGTAAGTGTTTTACTAGCATAATAAATTGGGAGAAAATGCTTATCTTTTCTTTGTCCCAAGACAGCTCCAACTGCAAGGTCACTTGCATCACACATGATTTTGAAAGGTAATTTCCAATCAGGAGCTATCATGATAGGTGCATTGACTAGCATTTCCTTTATTGTTATAAATGCTTGATTGCGATCCTTGTCAAATATGAAAGGGGCATCTTTTTCAAATAATTTTGTTAGAGGCTTAGAGATTTTAGAAAAGTCTTTGATAAATCGTCTATAAAATCCGGCATGCCCTAGGAAACTTCTGATAGCTCTAACGGAGGATGGGGGTGGTAATCGAGAAATAGTGTCTATTTTTGCTCGATCAACCTCCATTCCTTCGCTCGAGATTTTGTGACCGAGTACTATTCCCTCAGTTACCATGAAATGGCATTTTTCCCAGTTAAGGGCGAGGTTAGTTTCCTCACATCGGGATAACATTCGTTCAAGGTTATCGAGGCATTGGTCGTATGAATCTCCAAAGATGGAAAAGTCGTCCATAAAGACTTCCATTGTCTTTTCTACCATGTCATGGAAGATGGCCACCATGCAACGTTGGAAGGTTGCAGGGGCATTGCATAGACCAAAAGGCATGCGTCAATAAGCAAAAGTTCCATAGGGACATGTGAATGTTGTCTTTTCTTGATCTTCAGGTGCTATCGGGATTTGAAAGTAACCTGAAAAACCGTCTAAGAAACAATAAAATTTGTGACCGGATAATCTTTCTAATATTTGATCAATAAAGGGTAAAGGAAAGTGGTCTTTCCTAGTTGCTTCATTTAACCTACGATAATCTATACATACCCTCCATCATGTGACGGTTCTTGTTGGTATTAATTCATTTTTCTCGTTAGTTACTACCGTCATACCTCCTTTCTTCGGAACTACTTGGACGGGACTTACCCAAGGACTATCGGATATTGGGTAAATAAGTCCGGCGTCAAGTAATTTGATGACTTCGTTTTTAACCACTTCTTGGACATTTGGATTTACTCTACGTTGTGGTTGTATCACCGATTTATAGTCATCATTCATTAAAATTTTGTGCGTGCACATGGAAGGACTTATTCCTTTAATATCTACAAGCTTCCAAGCGATCGCGTTTTTTTGTTTTTTCAAAAGTGTAATTAATTTTTCTTTTTCTAAACTAGTTAATTTTGACGAAATAATTACAGGTGATTTTCCATCTTTGTCTAGAAAAGCATATTCCAAACCTTTCGGAAGTTCTTTGAGCTCAAGAGGTGGGTCTTTAGGAGACTCCTTATTTGATTGCTCATTTTGATCAAGAACCTTAAAAGTTTGTTCTATGGCGACCTCTTCTTCAACAAAGTGGTCAATTTCTTCTCCTGTATCGGGTGGTTCATCTTCATCTTCAATTAGGGGGTCATCATTGTCGAATGGATATTTCATTGAACGCTCAAGATCGAAAATTCTTTTGAATGCCCCAAATTGAATGGGTAAATTGTTGTACTTCTGATTTTTCAAAGCTTCATGAGTTTTCACAAAAGGTCGTCCCAACACTAGAGGAGCGTCATCAAGGATAACAAAGTCGGTTGGGATTACCATTTGATTTGTTTGAACCAAGACATCCTCAACTACCCCTATTGACTTTATTACTTTCCGATTAGATAGAAAAATGGGTATTTGAAGTGGTGAAAAATCACTAATACTTAACTTTTCGAAAATGTAGTTTGGCATTATATTAACGCAAAGATCTTTATCAATTGTGATATTACTAATAAAGGAATTATGAAAAAAACATGGAACCGGTGTAATGTTAATTTCAAACGGATCTTCTTTTATTAGCGAAGTTTGATCATTTATTAACTTAATACTTACCGTTTCGTCAATTTTAGTGTTAGTGTTTAACTCTTTTAAAAACTTAGCATGAGTGGGTACTAAACAATGATTTTCGAAAGAAGGTGACAAGAGATTAATTTCCTCAAAATTAGGCTCTCCTTGAATTTTAACGTTGTCGGACTCACCTTTTTCGTTGTTTAACTCACATGTCGGTTTTTCACTTAATTGTTCTTCCATTTTTACCTTTTCAACTATCTCTTCATTATTACAAGTTAATTCTTCCCTTGCGTGGGACTCCTCTTCCCTTGCGCGGGCTTCTTTTATATAGCGCTCGATAGTTTTAAGGTGTTCGATTATCCTTTCGGCTACAAGTGAAATAGTTGGTGGTTCATCAAATTGAGTTGAATAAGTATCATCAAAGCTTGAAGTCGGAAGTTCGATCCTTGGTTCCTCATAGTACTCATATGAGGTAGATGGTTCACACCATTGTTCCTCATTGTAAGTATATGATGGATAAGGGTCGTAACTTGGTTCTTCATAATACTCATATGAGGTAGGTTGTTCATGCCATGGTTCCTCATAGTAAGCATATGAAGGTGAAGGCTCATATCTTGGTTCATCAAAGTATGAAGGTGAAGGCTCATACCTTGGTTCATCAAAATATGAGTATGAGGGAGAAGGTTCATACCTTGGGTCTTCATATGATGTGTATGAAGTGGACGGCTCGTACCTGGGCTCCTCATAGTAGGTGTATGAAGTGGATGGTGTAAAGAGGTCACAATATTGTACCGAGTGAGGGTTACCATAAATGGTGCAATAGTCTTCCCTATAATCATCCTCCTCATAGGTGTAGTTGTAATCTCCTGAGTATTGATCCATAAGAATCACTCAGCAGACTATAACAGAGTCTCGAGACCAGAAAACAATAAATAAAAACGGGAACAGAGGCTGGACACGGCCCCGTGTTTGGCGAGCACGGCCCGTGTTCAGGTTCTGTATTTGGGCGTTTTAATAAAAGTGACTGGTTTTGTGCAGCACGGGGACGTGTTCAGTGAGCACGACCCCGTGTTCAAACTCTGTATCTGAGAGTTTTGAAAAAAATATGCAGCACGGCCCCGTGTTCAGTGAACACGGCCCCGTGTTCAGACTACTGTAAATGCAAAAACTAACTAAAATGCAGAAAAATGTGTGCGCGTTTTAAAAAGGTTTTGAAAAACTGATTAGGCCATCGATTTTAAGCTTTCTTAAAATCCTTGTGTCCCCGGCAACGGCGCCAAAAACTTGGTGTGTGTTAGGTGTGATATATTTTTATCTATATTTTAGCCCTTTTTTAACACGTTAATCAAGTTTTAAATTTATAAAACACGATATTCTTCTAACACTTAAGCACACACATGGGCAAGTGCACCCATCGTGAGCATAGTATAGCATTGGTAAGATACCGAGGTCGTCCAAGGACACAAGAGCTTTTAGTACCGGTTTATCCTCAACGTCTAATCAAATCAAAAGTTTTGGAAAAAGGTTTTAAACATGAAAATAAAACTAACTAAAAAATTGCTGAAAATAAAAATAAAATAAAAACAGATAGATAAGATGAATCACTTGGATCCGACTCGCCTTTAGTGTAACCTTTGATGAATTTCGCACTTTTGCACTTTTTAAGATATTATCTTAGTTATAGTAGTAGGCCCCTCTTTTGAAGGTGACGTTACCTTCAACCCAGTAGTTTGAGTCAGCAAGGATACAATCCTAAAGGGTCGGAATATTGGAAGATAATTAATTAAGTTATTAATGCGTAATGTGGTAGCCCCCTCTTTTGAAGGTGACGTTACCCTCGGCTAAGTGGTTTGAGTCAGCAGGGATACAATCTCAAGTAGCCGGGTTAATGTAATAATAGTAGTTTACATATGAGTGGATCAAGCTATTCGCACCCCCGCCATCCAATACCAGTGGGTATTGAAGGAGGTCCTAGTAAGCTTGACCCAGGTCCTTGCAGGATCTATACACTTAACAAGGCAAGAACCTTACCAAACCATTCCCTTAACCCCCGACCAGGTAGCCAACATATCTCTATATAGACCGTAGAGATATGAATGGTGTAAATCTTTTATTTTATATAGACAGTAAAATAACGCCAAGACACCATGGACAAATGATAAGAAAGTTTCACCTTCAACAAAAGAAACTAGTTATTAATGCCATTAACACAAAACCAAATAAAAAGTGTGAAAAGATAAAAAAAAACAAAAGTATTACTCTAAATGCTTGCCTTCACCAAGTGATGTAAGAGACTTAGGCAAACATGGCCTTTGATTGTCAAGAACTCTTACTATCAATCTTGGATCCCGAGAATACTACACACACTCTTTGATGGATGATGGATGATGGTGGTGGATGTGGGTTGTGATGGTGGTGGAGGATGGGTGAAGTGTGAGAGAGGTGGTTTGTCAAGGGATCATTTGCAAGTGAGCCAAGCACCCCTATTTATAGCCTGCACAGAAGCCCGGACATGGCCCCGTTTCCATCCATCATCTCTTTCTTCATTAATTGCAGTTTGTCTGCATTAGTTGACCACGCCCCCGTGTCCGCTGGGCAGGACCCCGTGTGTAGAAGCGTATCTGTACTATCAAGATTTACTCAGATTCTGCGAATCTTTGCGTTGACCATGGCCCCGTGTCCGCTGGACACGCCTCCGTGTTGGGAAATAGAAGCTTCTACAACTTTGTCTTTTCTGCAGACACTTGGGCACGCCCCCGTGCTCACTGAGCACGGGGCGTGTTCAGTCTTCTGTTGTCTTGTTTTTGCTTTGGAAGATGCTGTCAAGGGGTCGGACATGCCATGTTTATCCCTTTTCTTGTATTTATATTAGATTTAGCTGTATTTTCGCTTCTTTTGTTCATTTGAGCTCATTTAATCCTGAAAATACAAAAGGAAGACAAAAGCACACTTTTTCCAACATTAGTACTAAAAAAGGGTTAGTTTTATGCCTCATTTGATGTAATTTATATGTTGCATTTTACACACATCAACTACACACAATGGTTACTCACAATAACACGCAACGCAACACTTAACCTAGCTCGCGAAACGAACCAAAGTCGGTAAACTAGAAAACGGGAATTGGCTGTCCGAATGGACTTCCAATCGGATGACCATCCGACCGGATGGCCATTCGACTGAAAGCCATCCGACCCCTTGCACCTCTCCACCGACTAGCCTGTCACTATCACCTATAAATAGGGTACTTAACCCTTCATTCTCACCTTTGACACTGCCATCCGACCATACGCACTCTTAGTCACTTTAATCAAGATTCAAGGCCATTTCGTAAGTAATTATCCTCAAACCTTGTACAACCTTCATCATTTATCACTTCTACACCATATTCTTCGTCAAAATCACACGAACACTTCAACATTTTCTCGAAAACCAACTGATTTGGACCTCTTGAAGGGGGTTTCCACTCGATTGCTTATGAAAAATGTTGTGGAGCACCATTTAACCAAGATTGGCTCCAGATCTAACAAATTTTCACAACTTTTATACAAGGTCTAAAGGATTATCACGCTTTTGTCCCAGATCTGACGGAATTTGGCATGTTTTCGGACTAGATCTAATAAACTTCACATTTTGCCACTGATTTATGAACTTTTCTTCCATTTCTTATGCAAAACCATGGTGAAATCGGACTTAAACAGACTCTCGACTCGTTCCTTAGTCGAGAGTCGGCTTGGAAGCTGATTTCCACCAGAAAACAGACCGATTAACGGGTCAAAACATGAAATTTCACTAAAAACAGCTCATCTGTCCGACGGGGTGATACCCATCCGATCGAACGAGCCGGGTTTGGTATGTTTCCATTGTTTGACACGTCGTCATGCCGTCTCCGTTAACTCAAGGCTCAGAAACTTTCACGAAACTTCACCCACTGACCATCTGTTCGAATGGTCATCCGATCGGATGACCATCCGTCCAGGTGTTCTGATTATGATAACACTTATTGTTGTTTTACAAGGCACTATGATCAAAAAATCAAAAACTTTAACAGTTCACAAATACGTACTATTCGAATGGCCATCCGTTCGAATGGTCATCCGCTAGGATAACCATCCGATCGGATGGAGCTCATCTGTTCGAATGGCCATCCGTCCGGATGACCATCCGCTCTGATAAGTTTTTCAGACACTTTGACTCGATTTTTGCAAGGCTCGACACTCTGTTCACGACCGGGTCAGCACTTAGAGGACTTATGCTCTGTTCCCCGCTCGCAGGCTGATCCAGCGCTCCCTTCGATCCAATTAGGCAGTGTTTGGTTCTAAGCACCCGCTGTGAGTATACTCGATTTCTTTTTGCTTTAACACTTCTAGGATGCAACATGTATTCTATATCAAAAACACTTGACACTTGAAACCTATTTGAAACATGCTCTATCTGCATTAAACATGAAAACATGATACTTGTGAAACTTGAGACTTTTATGCTATGTGAATGTTTGATTCTTATGTGTAACTCGCCTTAACAATTGTAGCGCTATCGGGGTAACGCACCGCTCTTTAAGTCTTGGGGAGTTTTGTTAAGTTTTCATTATTGATTCTTTTACCTCCTCTTCGTTGCGACGAAGTAGGAAAGGCATGTTAACGCATTGGAGACTTGGGTTATCATATGAACCGCGTAAACTAGCATGTTGAAACTTGTGATGTGTTGTTCATGTTGGATATGAGTTCTAAACGTTTAAACTATTATGCTATGTATTCAAACTTGTATGCTCGCCAACATTTTTGTTGATTGTATCTTAATACATGTTGCAGGTTGATAAGTTTGGATGCTGAAAAAATTAAGCTAGGGTGACTCTAGATACACACCTTAGATAAACAATGTTTTGATCTATGTTTGAATGTTTAAGATGTTTTGATACAATTTTGATCGTGTTTGGCTTGTAAGACAATTTAGCATTTATTTATGAAACTTGATTAATCTATATCGAAACAAGTAGTGTTATGGATTCTCACGAGCAATCTGATTCGCTTAGTGCCGCGCCCCGATATTTCCACCATCGGTTGGGGTGTGACAATGTGATTATGGTCACACCACCTTTAATACAACGTCTTCTGGGAGTATGCCTACTACCCTGCGCGTATTTTATATGGTCATTCCTAGTTGATGAGTCGGGACGCCCAGACACGGTACCATTACCCCCAGTGTTTAATGCTATTCAAGCAATACAGATTAATCTAGATTCTTATATTTATGAAAGCATTTGCCCATTTATATAATACCCGCTCCAAGCGGCTAATGCCATATCCCAAGTTTTCAAATAAAACTAGGCTAAGAGTATTTACCTTTGCTTAGCAAATATTCTATTCAAATAAGTTCTTTGAAGCAAAGCCGTATTTCAGGTTATTTATCCTAGGCACGGTTATCTGGAAGGCTCTATAGTCCAGAGTAAAACAGATATAAATATCCGTTAGAATGTTAACGAGTCTTTTTGTAAGTTATATTACTTGACTCACTACTTAGAATATTGCTCGGTTTCGCTAGATTTAACATTGACCGGTTAGAATGTGGTTTATACCCTTCCGAGTGCGAATCCTCGTTGGATATGGGCTATTTAACCAAACATTCTGATTTGGAATGATTTTGAAGGGTTTAAACCCAGTTCGGCTAGTTTATATATCTTATATGTATTAAACTAGTCATATGCGTAAACACGGACGGTCATATGGGTCTATGATGAGTCCTTTATGTCAAAACATATTTTAAAACATGGCATGATCAGTCTTGAGGTCAAATTATATACCTCTTTGGTTTAAAAACCATTTCTACGCTAAAAGGGCATTTTTGACATTTCTAAAATATATAAAGTTGATTCGTCAGTTTACCCTTTAAATAATATGACCAAAAGGTATAACCTCAGAGGGTTATTCCCTATAACATTATGGTCACAAGACATGCCTTAATTGGGTTCTAAAGTAGACCAAACGGGTCAGAATCGAAAGTCAACGCAAAAGTCAAACTGCTTGACTTTCGATATAGAATTGAAGTCTACACTGAATATGATGAGTTGGGCATATTAAAATAAGATTTATAAGTTTATACAAACTATTATGTTGTCAAAATAATTGGTTTAGATAGTTAGAAGTTCAATTATCGTAAAACGCATGTTTTTCTAGTTTTGACTTTTATATATAACATGCTTGACTCGTCATTTTACCTACTTAACGTGATCGTTGGAGGGTATGATCGCAGGGGATTCATACCTTCATTATTACGATCTCATTGAAAAGTTCAACTTGAACTTTGACTTGACCATAGTGGTCAGAACCAAAAGTCAAAGCAAAGTCAAGTTGCTTGACTTTCGGCTAATAAATAGCCAATAAATTGAAATAGACTAGGAAGAACACTTACTAGTGTTGAAGGACACTTTTAGAACTCAGAATAGGAGGCTCCTAAGCAGAAGCAAGCTCCATAATAAGTTTGAGAGTGAAGTGAGAAAGGTGTGAAGAACTTTATGAACTAAATAGTCCTATTTATACTAATCTTCAAGTGTTTAGAAGATGACAAGCGTGCTAAGAGGTGTTAAGAATGAGATTAGTGTCATGACATGTGTTCACATGTGGTTAAGTGTAGCAATATGAAGTATAGGTGGCATATGATGCAGCAAGGCTCCTGTCAGCCAAGAAACTGCTATCTGGGGACCCGCTTAGGGACCGTAAGGGTGTGGCTTACGTCCGTAAGGGACCTGCACCGCCTTAGAATTTCAGACATCCTTGCGGACCGCAAGGATTAGTCTTTACGGTCTGTAAGGACCTTGGGCGCTAAAATTTTGAATACCCCTTACGAGTCATAAGGGGTTATGGATACGGTCCGTAAGGACCTCCTGAAATCAGAATTTTTTGCATTTAAGGTAGATTGAGCCCCTCAACTATAAACTTTTAATATTTTTATATTTTTTTAATCTTTCCTTTCAATATTATGAATTATGTGGAAGGTTTCTAGACACGTGTCATGCTAGGATTTGATCTAAAATTTTCAGGTTGTTACAACCGCCCCCCACCACCGAACTCCGACGTTACCACCGACCACCACCGCAGCCCCCCATCGTCGCCGCCACCCTTTGCCACAACATCGATGCCACTTCTGACTTCCGAACATCAACGCCACCGCCGCCACTACCTACCACCGCCGCTGCCATCGACCATTGCCTCTATCGCCACCCACCGCTGCAACCATCGACTACCGCAACCACTTACAACCGCTACCCATCACCGATTTTATTCCTTCGTTTAACTATCTAGGAAACACTATAAGGTAATGATTTATTCTGTTCTCACATGGTAACCAAACAAGACCATGGAATGGAATGATCCATTTTTTCCTTTGTCCATTATATTACCTCGTCCATTCTAATCTCTCGTCTATTCCATTACCCCATACCAAACAAACCCTATATCTACAAATAAGGAATCATAATTTTGCTTATCCTCTAGACTTGTCCCATCCCTGCACTTCACTCTATTTATTATTATTCACAACCAGTCATAGTATTTTGGATCAAAGTGAACCATCGATGATTAAACTAATTCATATGGTCCATCTGGTGAGCCCAATCCATAAAGTTCGTTACAGAAACTATATGCCGAACTCTGAAGTCAACCCATCTTTTTGGATGAAACAATCAACACATGTCATTCGACCATTGGAATATTGGATGATTGCCTACATAATTTTTTACCCCTTAGATTATTTACCTTTTGATGAGTTGTAAAGGTATAATTTAAAAGTTTGATGAGTTGGATTAGTCAGTGCTTTTACTTATAAACTACTTTTCTTTAACGTCTGAATTCCACCTTATTTTATAATTTTAAAAATTTGAACTTACACCACTTATTAGACCACTAGGTCATGAATACTTAAATTCTTAAAGTATTCATCTATAGCTTTAGACAAAATGTCCATTAAAAAGTATGTATACAATTATTTTTTTATGTTTTAACAAAAACTAAATGTTAGAAAAAGAATAAAAAAAGTTAAAAAGTAAAAACATAATATAAAGCCCACCCCATGCCACCCTCCGCCAAGTTCTCTTCATCTTCGTCAACAAGGGAAATTACCTAAGGAGAAATTCACCTAAACTTAAGCAAGATCTAATTAATCACAGTCTGTACGGTTTTATATCTTTTGCTTGCAAATAAACATTCAACACTCGTTTGTCACCGCTCAAACATTGCAAACTTTCCTCGCCGACAGAAAAATTTACAGTCTTGTTGAGGCCATTTGTGCTGAAATGAAATGGTGAAATAGATATTACGATCAATGTCAACGATTTGTTTTTTCGTCTTTGGGTCAACTGGCTCGAGAAAACCATGTCTTATTGGAGAGCTGGAGGGTAAGATAAGTGGAACATATCTAAAGATTTTGAAGGACGAAAATGGTTGAGTACGAGGGAGAGAAACTTAACAATGATTAGAGCTTGTTATGGATGAGGGGTGGTCGTTAGTAGTGTTGGGTGAACGTTGATACTTGATAGGGGCTGGAAAACATATTCTGTTTTGTTAAATGTGTTGTGTTTGGAACACTAACATGTACATGTTTAATAAATGGGTGACATGACATGAAGAGGTATGGTCCCAATTCCTTGCCCACATGGCAAGGACCACACCACTTCTGCATCCGACATGGCGCCTACATCAGCAAGCGAATCCAGAAGCTTCTAGAAGCTTCTGGAAGACGTCAAGGTGGCACCAAAGATGCTCTTTCCGACAGAAAGGACGGCACGTGTCACCAGTCATCAAGTGCCATGTAGACCTGCAGCAAATCAAGGAGCAGACCGACAGTACCAGTACGACGTCTCCAGCTTGGACAAACATAGGCGCGCCACGTGTACCACTACACTGACCACAACAGAGGAGACCAAGAGGATATTTCCCTTGGTCGGACAGCTGGCGCCTTATAACAGCTGGTAAGGTTGCTCCTCCCTCTCTCACCCTCCGGCTATAAATAGGACCCTTCATCATTCAGGTTAAATCTACCCTATTCTCCACACTCTCACCCTTAACACACACTGTTTTACCTCCTCAGAACAGAACTTATTCTCACGCCGGAGCCCGGTTAAGAGGGAAACCCCCATATTCCCCTCTTAACGAGCTAACGGTGTTGCTGTTTTGTAGGACCCGTCATTTGACGAGCAACAAAGGAGATTGAACCCCACAAAAGAGACGAACAGGCTAGTTTCACTTCAGGTGTTAACCAGTGTTTCATCATTAGCGCCCACCGCAGTTTTTGCAAACCTTTTTCATCTCCTTTTCGTTTAAAAAACTCTTCAAATGGCTGAAACAAACCCTTCCCACCAGGTGGACGGAGAAGTTTCTTCTTTTGAGCTCATTTCGGACACCGCGCACGTCCAAAGGGGCCAAAGGAACGAAATCATCCAAGAAGGGCAAATGAACAATGATTTTTCTAGTATCTTTGGAAGTGCATCCAGGGTTGTTAGCCAAAACACAACTGGAGCCACTTTCCAACCTCCACCTAGGATCATCACCCAAACTACAAATGGAGCCACTTTCCAACCTCCGTCTGGAATAGTCCAACAAACACCCCCACCAGTGCAGACACCAAGCCATGGAGCTGGCCCCTCAGCTCCATCGGAACAAACACAACTGAACTTCTCTCCACTTTTGGGGTTACCTGAAGGAAAAACTTTGGCTTCCTGGTATGCCGAACAGATGGCGTCGATAAACCTCGTTTATACACAACTCAGCGCGCAACAGGCTTTGCTCCAA
The DNA here is from genome assembly GCA_030545235.1 of Helianthus tuberosus. Classification (NCBI taxonomy): domain Eukaryota; kingdom Viridiplantae; phylum Streptophyta; class Magnoliopsida; order Asterales; family Asteraceae; genus Helianthus; species Helianthus tuberosus. The sequence continues at coordinate 129,446,270 of CM060429.1, read as the reverse complement.
GCACAAGCCAACCAGTCCGCATTTGTTACCCCACCGCAAAGGTCTCTGAGAACTCACATGCCTCAGCAGGCTAATGCATTTAACCTACGCGCTGAAAAAGCACCTATACCAAACATCAGAAGGCCAAGCGCGCACGACACGTGCGATACCTATGGCGAAACAGAAAGCAATTATGTGCAGTATTCTCATCCACAAAGAAAACCAGTGCAAAGTCGTTTAGGTCCGCGCAACATGAACGACGAGTGGGACAGTTATAAGGAAGAAGAAGATGAGACGTACAAAGAAAGCACGGTGTTCAGTAGATTACCACCCGGACACAAAGCGTACAAACCCCGCAAGCGCGCAGGGTACAATCCAAAGGCAAAGCATGACTACTCATTGAGCTATCGCCCAGATGACATGGCCGAAAACTCAAAATTCATCAGAGAGTTTGCGACAACGGATATCGACAAAACAAAATTGCCACACAATGTAGGCAAATACAACGGATTAACGGATCCCGATGACCACCTCCAAGTCTTTAACGGCGCAGGAGTAACAGGCAGCTGGAACCTACCAACTTGGTGCCATCTCTTCGCACAAACTTTCGTCGGCGCAGCGCGCGTCTGGTTTGACAGCCTGCCTGCGGGTAAAATCAAGTCATGGATCGATTTTTGAGACAAATTCCTCGCGCACTTCTCTCAACAGCGCAGGCACACTAGAGATCCGGCCGATTGTTTGAATATATGGAGAAGAGACCATGAAAGCGTAGAAGATTTCATCACCAGGTACAACAAAGAATGCCTGGAAATCGGCGATGTTGGTGAAAAGATGATGTGCGCACATTTCATGAGGGCAGTAAAGTGCGATGACCTGATTAAACGATTGAAGGGCAGAGACGGAGGCCCAAAAGATTGGGAGACCTTCATTGAAGCAGCAAAAACAATTGCACTGTCCGACAAACACTTGACCGGTGACGACTACCGACAGTACAGTCATAACCACAATGACCGGCGCAACAAGAAAGGTAAAGGCCAATCATGGAAAACATCCAGTTATAGAGAAAGAAGCTCGGTAAGAGAAGACGCGCGCAATACGATCAACCAAATTGCTCATCGCAAGGAGGTTAAAAGGGAAAACAGAGAAAAGCAGTGGACACCTTTAACAAAGACTCCTTCTGAAGTTTTGTCAACCGAAAATCACTAGTTCAAACCTCCCCTACAGATGAGAAACAAAAGGGGTCAAGACCCAAACCTTTTCTGCGAGTTTCATAAAGACACGGGTCACTTAACTGACGATTGTTTTAGCCTAAAGCAAGAAATAGAAAGGGCCCTAAGAGATGGAAGACTCACGCATCTGGTGAAAGGCGGAAAGCGTGACCACCGTCAAATCCAGCGAAGGGAAGAAGGGCCGGACAACAAGAAGCTCCGAAAATTGGAAACTCACATGGTCCAAGGAGGTCCGAGAAAGCCAAGAAAGAACTACAACAAGCGCACGCAAGATGACTCTTGGCGCGCGAGACAGGTTGTTTTTCCTATAGTAAGAGGAGGTCCGAGAGAAAGAAGGCCCATAGTCATATCCGGTGTAATCGGTCACTACCAAACCGACTACATTTTCATTGATCCAGGGAGCACTGCAGATATCATCTACGAACAATGTTTTAATCAATTCGACCAAGAGGACAAAGCGCGCTTGGAACCGCTAGATTACCCGCTCACCGGTTTCTGCAACGAAGCCGTTTTTTCTCTAGGCCAGTTATCGTTCCCAGTGCTGCTCTCGGACGGAAGAAATTCAAGAACGGAGGAGGTTACGTTCATGGTACTACCAGCGCATTCAAGGCATGACATCCTGTTGGGAATAGAATCCCAAGGAGACTTCAGTATGATCTGCTCCGGGCCGCACTCAGCCGTGGGATTCCCAACAGAAACAGGGGTAGCGCTGATCTATGCAAGCAAGGAAGTCTTGGCAACAGACGAAATCAGGCCAGCAAAGGCAAGCAAATCTGTACCACGCGTAGAGGCTGAAAAATGGGTGTTAAACAGTAAATACCCAGAACAACCAATCACCTTGGGCCCCGCAATGTCTGATCTCACGCGCGCGGCGCTAAAAAAGCTACTATTTGAAAACATGGATGTGTTCGCCTGGACACCGGCGGACATGACCGGTGTTCCACGGCACATAGCAGAGCACAGACTTAACGTCTCTGAAAGCATGATGCCATGAAAGAACAAGTCACAGAGCTGTTGAATGCGGGCATCATCAGAGAAGTCTGGTACCAAACTTGGGTGGCGAGCCCCGTCATGGTTCAAAAAGGGAACGATAGTTGGAGGATGTGTGTAGATTACATGGATCTAAACAAGGCATGTCCGCGCGACTGCTATGCCTTACCAGATATCGATGAGAAGATCGATTCGCTGGCAACATTCCGATGGAAATGTTTCCTTGATTGCTACAAGGGGTACCACCAGGTACAGATGGCCGTGCAAGATGAAGACAAAACCGCTTTCCGCACACCGACAGGGTTATACTGCTACACCAAAATGCCTTTCGGTCTAAAGAATGCGAGCGTGACCTATCAGAGACTGATGAATGAAACGTTCCACGATGCTATCGGCAAATACATCGAAGTGTATATGGATGACCTAGTCATCATGAGCAAAGAAGAGAATACGATGCTAATGAACATCCAAAAAATGTTTGACACATTGCGCGGAGTAAGTATCAAGCTAAACCCAGCGAAATGCTCTTTCGGCATGGAAGAGGGGAAATTCCTGGGCTTCATCGTCACAAAAGATGGTTTCAAAGTAAATCCTGATAAGGTACAAGCAATCGAACGCATGCCTTCACCTTCGACGATCAAGGAAATGCAGAAGTTGGCCGGAAGGTTAGCAGCACTCAACCGTTTCTTAGCCAATCACGCTGCCAAATCCTTCCCATTTATCAAGACACTCCAAAACTGCATGAAGAAAAGTCAGTTCCAGTGGACTCCGGAGGCCGAAAAAGCATTCCGTGATATGAAGGACTGCCTCATGAGGCTACCAACACTGACGGCACCAGTAAAAGGAGAACCTTTAGTAATGTACCTATCAGCTTCTGACAAAGCAGTCGGCGCAGTTCTGCTCATAGATCGACAAGGCATACAGACATCGGTTTATTACGTGTCTCGCACTCTCAATGATCCAGAAACGAGGTATGCTATAATGGAGAAATTAGTGCTGGCCCTAATTCACGCATCAAGGCGGCTGCGCAGATATTTTGCCAATCACGTCATCCATGTCCTAACAAATTACAACATCGGCAACATCCTTGCACGGCCCGAAATTTCTAGAAGACTAGCAAAATGGGCGATAGAACTGGGAGGCCACAATGTGGTTTTCAGACCAAGACCAGCAATCAAGGGCCAGGTGTTAGCCGATTTCATGACAGAAGTGCCCAATGACAAGGACCGGGAGTGCAAGGCAATGGAAAGAGCTAAAAGGCAACATTCGGAAGAACCATGGCTACTGTATACAGATGGCGCGTCCAACGAAGATGGCGTAGGCACAAGGCTTAGACTGGTAAGTCCAGACAAACATGAATTCACGTACGCCATCAGGTTAGACTTCAAGAGCACGAATAATGAAGCCGAATACGAGGCCTTCCTTGCCGGTCTGAGGTTAGCGGTAAAGATGGGAGTCAAGCACATAGAGGCGCATGTAGACTCCATGTTAGTAGCTGGGCAGATTAATGGGCAATATGATGCCAAAGGAGATGTAATGGCGTTATACCTAGACCAAGCGAAAGCATTGCTGCAGAACTTCAACTCTTACAAAGTGCATCACATCAATCGAAGTGAGAATAAACCAGCTGACGCACTCAGTAAGTTAGCATCTACAAGTTTCCAGCACTTGGCCAAGGATGTGCGCATCGAAGTCCTCAGCAACCCATCGGTACCGTTGAGGCAAGTCAATGTTATTCAGTTGGGGACGACGTCTTGGATGACCCCGATAATCATGTACCTCCAGTCTGGGATACTACCAGAAAACAAGGCCGAGGCAAGGAAGATTCAATACAAGGCCGAGCATTACCAGATGGTTGATGGAATCCTGTACCGAAAATCATACCTCGGGCCCTTGTTGAGATGTGTTGACCCAGAAGACGCGAACTACTTGATCAGAGAAGTGCATGAGGGGATCTGTGGGATTCATGCCGGACCGAGAATAGTGGTAGCAAAGGTGATGAATGCCGGGTACTACTGGCCCGGCATGCATCTAGACGCAGTGAAGGCTTTGAGAAAATGCAGCGGGTGCCAGAGACACGCTCCCAAGACGATGCGTCCCAAAAACGAAGTAGTCCCCGTAATGACGGCATGGCCGTTCCAACAATGGGGAATAGATATGGTTGGTCCCTTTCCTGAAGCCCCGGGTGCAGTGAAATTCATTATAGTCGTGGTGGACTATTTCACAAAATGGGTAGAGGCAAAGGCACTAGCATCAACCACATCTACCGTGGTACGGTGTTTCATCTGGGAACAGATAATCTGCAGATTCGGGTTGCCTCTGAGAATCATCACCGACAACGGAACGAATTTTGCTGCAGAAGATCTCCAACGATGGTTCAAAGAGTTACACATAGAGCATACGTTCTCCTCGGTTGCGCATCCGCAGGGGAACGGTCAAGTGGAGGCCGTTAACAAAAGCATCGTGGACGGCATCAAAGCACGACTAGGAGAGCAAAGAAGAGGCTGGGTTGACGAATTGCCAAGCATCTTGTGGGCCCATAGGACGATGCCCAAAACAAGCAACGGAGAAACACCGTTCAGCTTAGTCTACGGGTCCGAGGCCGTGATACCAGCAGAGATCGGGCTGCCATCACCAAGAATGCTCTCCATGAACATGATCAACAACGAGGAAGAAATGAGGTTAGACCTTGACCTCCTAGAAGAAAGGAGAGAGATGGCGGCAATAAACGAAGCAAAATACAAAACAAAGCTGGAAAAGTATTACAACTCCAAGGTCCGAAGCTGCACCTTCAACCCGGGAGATTATGTCCTGAGGGACAATGAGGCGTCTAATGCAGAAAAACCCAGAAAACTAGCTCCCAAGTGGGAGGGGCCTTATGTTGTAGATACAGTACTCGGCAAAGGGGCATACAAGCTACGCACCCTTGAGAACAAAGAAGTCCCAAGAACATGGAACGCTCAACAGTTAAGAAGATGTTACATGTAAACGGCTGAAGTTTTTTGTACTTGTAACGGCCGCGCGCCAACACATTTAGCATTAATACAAGAAGTGTTTGGCTATCTATTCTCATGCGAATTTCTTGTCACAACTGCATATATTACTTCGGGCATACACGAAAACATCAATGGCTCGACCTTAGGAAACGTTGTAGACCTCCAAGGCTCGTCACGCCCAAGTGCACAGCCGGGTCAAAAACACAACAAAAGCCTAAAAAACGCCAAGTAAATACTTCGTGCCCACATAAACACGAAAACATCGAAAACATGGTAAACAAACATTGTAAGACCCCTAAAGCTGAACACAGCCGGGTCCACACAATAACCTGTAACTCGATCACTTCGTATTCACGAACCGACCTGCGCACATAAACGACAGAATGAACGTTGTACCCAACACAACACAACACAACACAACCTGTCAGCGCCATCATTCATTCGTGATACCTAATCAAAGTAATTACACATGCACATATTGTAACGATAAACAAAATTCACAAGAAACTAAAACGCGAGTTAAGCATTAACACGTCAACAATAGCAAAACTTGCCGCAGATACGACAACTATAAGTTAAATTGTTCACGAAATTGTCAAGTGGTTACAGGGCCATCAAAGCCAATACACGGCATGCAAGCCGGATTTCTTCACTCCGGATGACTAGTCCCAGTACCCGCAGCAGCGGGATCTTCATCCCCGAGGGCCTTTTTCAATAAGGCAATGCCATCTGGCTTCCGGGATATTTTTTGGGCAGCTTTGACAACCCCAAACTCAAGGGACTCAAACTCCTGACGCTTTTCAGCATACCGGGCAACACAGTCAGTTTTGTATAATTCAAAACTCTTCAACGGTTCCTTTGATTCAGCTGCAGCCCTTCCTTCCGCATACCCTTCCTTTCGACCAAGATCACGCGCAGCTTCCCCAAGCTCATATATGTACTTAGCTAATTCTTCAGAACCGGCGATACGCTGGGCGATCTGCAAGGTAGTACACACATGAGGAAAACAACAAAGAACACAAGAAACAAACAAAGAGCAGACATTACCAGAGGTACTGCACGAGCAAGTAACCACTTGCAGTTGGCAGACATTTCCTCAGCTAAAATCTCCGAAGCCTCGCTCTCAGCAACCTTTGTCTTAGCAAGCTCCTCCAGCTTAGCTATGTGTTGAAGATATTCTTCCTCCCTCTTATTCGACGCAACACGCGCCTCCTCAGCTTCTTCACTGATTTTGCGTTTCTCAGCAGACAATCTCACAATCGCATCACGTTGCGATCGCAACTCCTTGTTGGTGCGATCACAAGCATCCTCCCAATCCTTCTGCTTCCAGGAGTTAGCCTCTTTCTCTTGAGCAAGCTTATTCTCAGCATCTGAAACCCTCCACAACAAACCTTTCTGCTCAAAATTAAACTTCTCTCTCTCTTCCGCAAATGCCTTCTTCTTATCTTCAAACTCAACCGTCTCCTCCCCCATCTGCTTCCACTCACTAACAATCTCTTGAGAGGTGGCAAAATAATTAACCCCGGCACGAACATGATCATCCAGCAGGGCAAACCGGTTGCGCCTTTTCTGAAATAGCCTCTCAGCAGGGGGGGAGACAAAGAGAAGAACTTGTGACAATTATCAAGCTGATCCATCCGGGAACCCTGGGTCAAATTCCAGCGAGGGGCATGTGGCAAATCATCACACGCTGGGTTATGGCTATCCCAGGAATCAGCACGGACATTCTCAAACTGTGGACTCTGAACCACACCGGAAGTAGCACCACCGCCACCGCCTGGTGGACGCTTGGTATAAATGGTTTGACGAGGCGTAGCCTCACTTGATTGTGCTTCGTGCTCAATGCCCTTGTCTCGACCATCTCCACCGGCAACATGAACACCAGCGCCACCCGCGCCATCACCACCACCTTCACCAACATGCTAAGCATTTACATCATCTTGTTTTTTCTTCTCACCCAACTCGTCACGGGGAGGGGACAAGTCAAACGTCCTAGACGGTGGAGATTGGGGAGGAGTAATCTTCGAAATATCAAACTTTCGGGGAATCTTCCCTGACTTCACACCTGCCACCAAGACAATCATGATAGTCAAAAGCATGCTTCCAAAAGCCAAAGAACAAGATTTACAACAGCAAAGTTTCTACCTGGAGTAGCGGAGGCCGCGAATATTTCCTCCAAGAGATTCCCCTTCTTAGCAGCAAAAATCTCTAGATCAACCTCAGATTCTGAAGGCGCATGAGGAGCCTCCTTTTGAAGTTTGTCTTTTTTAGACGCAAGCATGACAGCAGCCTGCTCATCAACCTTTCATTTTTTATCCTCAAGAGCCTTTTTTCTCATCATCTCCTTCAAGGTAGCACTATCATCAGCATCAGACCCACGATGTTTCTCTCCGGCCCCTAAACCAGACAATGTATCAGAAACGACAATGTAATCTAGGACAGGAAGAGTAGAGGGTCGCTTACGAGGAGTCTCAGTGGGTTTTTCCTCAGCCCTCTTCTCCTTCCCCTCTGGCTTGCCAGCTTCTGCCTTTTTCCTCGTTTCCAACTGCTCAGCAGTCTCAACCAGGACCTCCACATCATCATCAACGGGTTCGTTAACAGGCTCGTGTGCAACCCCCTGCACCGGACCTGCACACGGGGAACGAGAAGTTAGGCCTCCAAGAGATCTATCTGATCCCTCACTCGAGAGTACAATAACTTCCTCTCGAGTAGGATCAATGGCATCATCTTCACTATCTTCACCTAAAACAGTGTTGGCATAGGTGGTAAAACTTTCGTTAGTTGGGTGCAAGAAACGGTTGCGGATCTGGTCCAACCATGTCGGTTTCCCGTCCTCCTGAACCGCCTCAATCATCACTCCACCGGCCTTCGGGTTAAGAGCATTCAGTAAACTATACCCAACTGTGACAACGAAAAGGCACAAATAAGAACACAACGAAATCAAAAGAGTACACACAAGATCACAAAACAACAAAACTACATACGTTTGCCTTGATAACCGTAAACCGGGACACCCAAAGCACGCTTCGGGACCCACAACATACTCATGCCAGCACCCACCAACGCCATCTCCTCAAGCTGAGAAATAGCAGTAGCCTTGTGAGTCACTTTCTTGTACCACGCTTGTTCAGCAAAACCTTCAACCACATTCACCTTAGGGATCCCCTCACTTCCTGCCCGATAATGCATGTCTACCGGGATAACACCACGGCGAATGTAGAAAAACTTTTGTTTCCAATCATGCAAGCTTTTCAGCGGAGTGGAACAACAGGGGATAACACCACTGGTCCTGGAGTTAAAAGAGTAGAAACCGCTGGTGTAAGTCACGGTGTAAAATACATTGAACATTTCAAAAGTTGGCTCAACACGGTTGGCCCGGCAGATAAACTCAAAGTGGGTAACACGGGGAAGCCCAATCGCGTTGATTTGAGAAATATGGAGCCCATAATTCCTCAACACCTCAGCAGTAAACCTGGTCATCGGGAGTCTGAAGTTACCCTCCCGGAAGAAAGCAGCATATAGTGTAATATAACCAGGAGGTGCATCTATGGCAGTAGAACCCGGAGTTGGGAACTGAGCACCCCATTCAGGAAGGAAACCCATCTCCCTCACCAAATTCTGGAACTCTTCCTCTTTCCAATTTATAGTCGCCTGGTCAGGGCCCGGAGGATTCTTACCCTTGTTCCTCCTTTTCTTTGATGAAGGATTCGCTCCAGACATATCGAAAGAAGATAAGAAAGATAATATGAATGAACTCAAGGAAAAAGGGGAAGCAAGATAAAGGAATGGGAGAGAACACCGGAGTTCAAATTTTGAAAAGTGAAAAAAATGAAGGAAACCGTCGTGTATTTATACCCATCGCATTTAATGTGATGGGTAGTGGACCGTCAGGAATTCAGAAGGTTATCTAGTGGGGAAGAGACACATCAGCGGAGAGAGAAACCATCACCTCTTTTTCCGGGAGCGTGGACGTTACACGTCTAACAAAGGGATGGAAAGTAACTGACACCACTGAAAAGGCGACTGTTCACCTCAGATAAGACAGGGACGTCAGACGGTCACATCAATTCTCTTTGTCCCAAGTACAGAAACTTCCTTCAGAAGGAAACACCAATACGCCATGCGCCACGCGTCCAACTGGCTCAACTTTACCAAGTTACCAATACGCCATGCGCCACGCGTCCAGTTGGTTCAACTTTACAAAGTTACCAAGACCCCGTGCGCCACGCGTCCAGTTGGCTCAACTTTATAAAGTACCAATACGCCATGCGCCACGCGTCCAATTGGCTCAACTTTACAAGTTACCAACACACGGTGCGCCACGCGTCCAATTGGTTCAACTCTACAAAGTTACCAATACGCCATGTGCCACGCGTCCAGTTGGCTCAACTTTTCAAAGTTACCAACACGTCACGCGCGACGCTACTATTGCGATAAACTGTGCAAAATAACACGTATTCCGACAACACCAACAACCACTTCCTTTATAAGTCCAGAATCCCTCCTAGACGATCAACTCAACTAGAAGGCACACTGGACTGGGGGGACTTGAAGAGGTATGGTCCCAATTCCTTGCCCACATGGCAAGGACCACACCACTTCTGCATCCGACATGGCGCCTACATCAGCAAGCGAATCCGGAAGCTTCTGGAAGACGTCAAGGTGGCACCAAAGATGCTCTTTTCGACAGAAAGGACGGCACGTGTCACCAGTCATCAAGCGCCATGTAGACCTGCAGCAAATCAAGGAGCAGACTGACAGTACCAGTACGACGTCTCCAGCTTGGACAAACATAGGTGTGCCAGGTGTACCACTACACTGACCACATCAGAGGAGACCAAGAGGATATTCCCCTTGGTCGGACAGCTGGCGCCCTATAACAGCCGGTAAGGTTGCTCCTCCCTCTCTCACACTCCGGCTATAAATAGGACCCTTCATCATTCAGGTTAAATCTATCATATTCTCCACACTCTCACTCTTAACACACACTGTTTTACCTCCTCAGAACAGAACTTATTCTCACGCCGGAGCCCGGTTAAGAGGGAAACCCCCATATTCCCCTCTTAACGAGCTAACGGTGTTGCTGTTTTGCAGGACCCGTCATTTGGCGAGCAACAAAGGAGATTGAACCCCACAAAAGAGACGAACAGGCTAGTTTCACTTCAGGTGTTAACCAGTGTTTCATCATGACACAACCTACTTAAAAAATTAAATATAACCAGTTTAGTAAAATGTATGAGATGACCCAACACGACCGATTTAACAAGATTAAATACAACAAATTCCGTAACACGAATGACCAGATCCGACCTATTTAACACGTAGCAAGATAAAATAAAAGTTACCAAAATTACAATTCATGGAATCCTTAACATATGTTACAATTATGAATCTTTAACACACATAAAATACTTTCGAACGATGTTTCGATATTTGATCTAGATTTTCTTTCGTAAACAGGTCATAGACGTTTCGTGTTGACATGTTAACCCATTCAACACAATTAGTTAAATGTGTTATTTATGTCATTAGTGGGTTAGGCAGGTTAAAAGTGATTTGAAATTGAATCCCAAGGGACTCAAACTTCCATTATTTGGAATCAGGGACTTAAGTTGTCATTGACAACATTACACATGGACTCAAATTGCAGTTTACCCTGTTAGAAAAAAATACAATTCAAATCATATCATTTTGCCACCTCACAACTCAAATCATCATCTTAACAATATTTTCTTCTTCGTAACGATTTCATAAAACTTAAGTAGTGTTTGTTTCACATAATCTAATGAAATCCAAATGGAATTAGAATTTTTATTTCATTCATTAAGTTGTTCATTTCAACAAAATAAGGAATAATAATCTCAATTCCATTCTTGATCGTCTTCGGTTAGCGAAGGAGTTGGAACTGAGAATGAATTCTCTCAAATTCCTTTAACTAAAGTAATTCAAAATCCTATTTTTTGACCGGTCACTGATGCTGAAAAACATCTCGACCCGAAATGGCCCGTTTCCGACCCGCAACGCCTCGCTCTAACCCCACTCGACCTGTCCTGGAACACCACCGACCTGGAACACCTTGAATCGGACCGACATGTCGCCAGCCTATAATGACTTGACCTTTCCGGCCTTCGATCCGAAGACCCGTTAACGACCAGAAACATCTCAAAACAACCTAACCCGAATTGACCTGACTCGTTAATGACCAAAAACGTCTCAAAGCGACCCGACCCATTACCAACCCAAAACTCTAGACCCGAAACGTCTCGACTCGATCGACCTGTTACCAACCCGAAAATTTTAGACCCAACCTGTTAACGACCTGAAACGTCTCGACCCGAACTGACCCATTAACGACTCGAAACGTCTCGAACCCACCCGGACCATTAACGACCCTAAATGTCTCGACCCGACCCGACCCGACCTGTTAATGACCTAAAACGTCTTGGCCTGGCCAAGCTCGTTACCGACCCAAACTCGTCACAGACCCAAAACGTCTCAACCTGACCCGACCTGTTAATGAATCGAAACGACTCGAATCGACATGACCCGTTAACGACTTGATGTCTTGACCCGATCCGGCCCGTTAATGCCCCGTAACGTCTCGAACTAAACCAAGCCATTACTGACTCGAAACTTGTCGACCAGACTTAGCCCGAAAAGTCTCGACCAAACCTAGCTCGTTAACAACCTGACACCTCTCGACCCGGCCTGTTAACGACCCAAAATGTTTGGACTCGACCCGACCCGTTAATGCCTCGAAATGTCTCGAACTGACCGGACCTGTTAACGACTCGAAACGTGTCAACTAGAGACCCGAAAAGTCTTGACCAGACCTAGCCCGTTAACGACCTGAAAAATCTCGACCCGACCCATTAAGGAGTGTAATGTTTTGATCTGATCCGTCCCGTTAGCGACCTGAAACGCCACCCGGCCCGATGCATACCTGAAACGTATCGACCCGACCGTTGACCCGAACTAGCCCACCAAATTGGTTGCCCAATATTAGTAGATTCCAAATCATTTGCTAACCTAACACACATCAATGAGGGAATTGAGATTCCAATGCCTTAAAATTTAAAATTTTCATGCCTGTTCAGACTTTTTATCAATATAACTTTTTAAAACCTCATATTATTAATTTATTTTTCCATAAAAAGAAATACACCGCCCAATATAGTATATACGGGTTGAGTTATAATACAAAAGATTTAAAAATAAGAAGGATAAGAAGGCACCAGAGAGTGACAAGTGTCCTATGAGTAATTAAATAGAAAGGGTAATTTTGTCTACAAGAGGAAAGAGAATATGCACATGCAAGTCACATGCTATTTCCCCCCCTAACTTTTAAACGTCCGTAACTTTTTTATACATCATTTGTTTTAAAAAAAAATTATACCATAAAATCGAGCGTTTTTTTATCTTTAATATGAGTACCATATTGTTATATTTTTCTAAAAAAATTCAAAAACCCAGTTGCATATTACACAATGGACATGATGTAAAACACAATGTAAATTAGATTAAAAACACAATCAATGACAACAGATAAAGACACAATGGACAACATACTAAAACACAATGAACATAACGTATAACACAATGGCGATAACATATAACACAATAAGAATCAGACTAAATAAAAACACAATTGATGACAACAGATAAAAGACACAATTAATGACAGCAAATAAAAGACACAATGGAGAGCAGATGAAGACACAATGAAAAACAAACTAAAAACACAATACATAACAAACTAAAACACAATGAACAAGATAATAAAAAAATTGAACAAATTATTAAACCACAATGGACAACATATTAAAACACAATGAATAACATATTACACAATGAACATGATGTAAAACACAATGTAAATTAGATTAAAAACACAATCAATGACAACAGATAAAGACACAATGGACAACATACTAAAACACAATGACCATAACGTATAACACAATGGCGATAACATATAACACAATAAGAATCAGACTAAATAAAAACACAATTGATGACAACAGATAAAAGACACAATTAATGACAGCAGATAAAAGACACAATGGGGAGCAGATGAAGACACAATGAAAAACAAACTGAAAACACAATACATAACAAACTAAAACACAATACATAACAAACTAAAACACATTGAACAAGATAATAAAAAAATTGAACAAATTATTAAAACACAATGGACAACATATTAAAACACAATGAATAACATATTAAACACAATGGCCTGAACTAATAACACAATTTATAGAAAACCCAGATCTAACAAAATCTTCATTGTGTTATTGTGTTATTGTGTTATAGGTTTTTATAAAAACGCAATGGATAGAACTCAAATTAACATTGTGTTATAGGTTTTGAAAATAGCACAATGTATAGAAACTTTACTGACCAAAGTTAAAAGACACAATGACCTGAACCTTTAACACAATGCCAAAAAACCCAGTAAAAATGAATTTTTTTATTTTATTTTTATATGATAATATGGTACTCATATTAAAGATAAAAAAACGCTCGTTATTATGGTGAATTTTTTTTTGAAAAAAAATGTCGTATGAAAAAGTTATGGACGTTTTAAATCGATGGGGGAATTGGCATGTGCCTTGCATGTGGAGAGAGAAAATCCATAAATATATGATTCCCTTTATGCCCTTCTATTATCTTCTTTTCCCTACAACCAATCTCAACCCTCCAAATCTAAGATCAATGGACTAGAATCCTTCTTACACTTCTTATTTATTTTATCCTTTGTATTTGATCCTAACCCTAGTATATACAACAAAAGACCCCCTCAAACATCAATTTAGTCGTTCCTAAATTCTAACCCTAGCTAGGGTTTTCAATTTCATCGTCTGCATCTGCAGATCACCTACGATTCACTTTCATTCAACCTTCTTCTCACAATCAGAGACATGTACGGATTCTGGGGGTAAGATCTCTAAACAATATCTCTCTTTCTTTTTCTTATACCAATTAGATTTCGCCGCTCGTATATGTTCACCTAATTGATCGAATCCTGTCCATGATTTGGATTGTTTGCTCGTTTTCGTGATTGATTTAGGTTTACTAGTACGTTCTGTTTGAATTTGTTTTTGTTCTCATAAACTTGAAATTTACCGATAAAAGTTTGAAAATTAAGGCATGATATTCGAGAATTTGTCCATCTGGTAACTGATTATTGAGGATCTAACCAGCTTTGAAGTTATATATTAAGAAATTTGGTGTAATATTAAATTGCTTAGGGTATATTGACTGTTTTAGGATAACATGAGCAAAACAAAGATAACTTTTGCAGACATAGTTTGTGTGTTGTTTTCTGATTTTAATTATGTGTCGATAATACGATTTGTGGATACGGACTATAGTGTTACTGCACATATGACACCTGGTCCGTCACTCGTTCGTGATGTTATAGGGACATGTCTTCCACCACATGTTGTCTAAATCTCGTTGCTCTGATACGTTGTTAAAAATATACACAAAAACTATCTGCGAAAGTTCTATTTATTTTGCTCTTATTATCTTAATAGACCTGAAGGTCTTAAATTGAACGCGCATGGCATTGTGGACTGTTTCAAAATTCAAACTTGGTAATACAAATGTAATTAAATGCGAGTCATAGGAATAATTGTCAGTAGCGGCTATAGAGCTCATTATAGCTCGCTACGTAGCGATGTGCATTGTTTAGCGACAAATAGCGACTTTTTCTGTATTTTTTTTATTTGTATTTTTTTAATAAATATAATTAGCAATGCCCATTAGGCTTTTTTGTTTCACGATTGAAAAAAGACGCGTCTTTAGATGAAATATACATGTAAAAAAAGCTTTTTTTTATGAAATGTACATGTAAACTATTTTTTAATTTTTTTCTTACTATTTTATCGCTAAACATGAAATAGCGGGCGCTATTTTGTTGCAATCGCTACGTAATAGGTAGCTTGTTGCTATTTACCGCTATTCACTATTGACAACTATGGTCATAGGTTTTGTTGTTATCTTACACACACATGCTTATATGAATTATGCTGATTAAAGTGCTAAGTTTAAAGATTAAATTTACTATGTGGTGAGAAAATGTTTCCATAATTGATAAGATGATTAAAAAAGCTACTTTTAAGAAAACATGGGTTGGGTTTGGTTATTAACAAGGTTGAGTGGGGACTTTTTTTTCTTGGGTATGAATACTTATAGGGGAATGTATGGGAGCGGGGGGGTATCAGATGGTTACGAAGTGGGCTCAAAGAGACGAAGAATGATGGACTCAAATCCCTACTTCGCAGTTGGTTCAAGCGGCGCCTACAACCCATACGACCACACCGGTGGATATCCGCCTGCTGCATTTCCAGTGGTCCGCCTGCGTGGTCTGCCATTCAACTGCACCGATGTTGATATCTTCAAGTTTTTCACTGGGCTCGAGATAGTTGACTTGCTGCTGGTCAACAAAGGTGGAAAGTTTTCTGGTGACGCTTTTGTAGTCTTCTCACGACCCATTCAGGCGGATCTTGCCGTCCAGAAAAACCGCCAAAACATGGGGCGGAGGTACGTTGAGGTTTTCAAGTGCAAAAAACAGGAGTATTACTATGCGGTGGCAGCTGAGCTCGGATACGAGGGCGGTTATTATGATTACGATTATCGTGGGAGTCCGCCATCTTCTCGGTCAAAGAAAGTCAGAGACAAGGATCGTATGGAGTACACTGAGATATTGAAGTTGAGAGGGCTCCCGTTCAACGTCGTGAAAGCTGATATTGTTGAGTTTTTTAAAGGTTATAATGTTGCAGATGACAAAGTACACATTGCTTGTAGACCAGATGGGAAAGTGACAGGGGAGGCGTATGTGACGTTTGAATCTGTTGAGGTGGCAAAGCAAGCGATGTCGAAAGATAGGTACATGATCGGGTCACGCTATGTGGAGTTGTTTCCTTCGACTCCAGATGAAGCCAGGCGAGCTGAGTCTAGATCTAGACAGTAATGACAGCTGGCGTGTTTGTTCTAGATTTTGAGTATGCTGTTTCTTATTTTGGTTTTTTCTGATTTGTTCATCATGCATGTGATGATATGATCATGAATTATGCTGTATTTGGCTAATCACTAGACCTTTTGTATTACTGGGCAACATTTGGTTAATGTGCTTGTTTACTTTCCAAAGCTAGGTAACTATTCTCTGGTATTGCTTCATGTGTTCTTTTAGTTTCGTAACTTTTGCTCTGTGTTTAGTTTTTATCTTAATTGATTTGTACGCAGAAAACGCATAATGAAGTACGAGGGATAAAAACAAAAATGAAATTTGTTACCTACAGGAATCATTTCCCTTGTGTTTTAAGTAGATTTTCGCTTTTGAATTTCACTATGTATTTAAACAAACGATGCTATACATTCGAAACATCGGTGTTCGAATGTTTGAGGAACTTTTTCCTTGGTCGGTGTCTCCTTATCAGAAATCAAAGTAATTGAATTTAATCAATTATCTAATAGTAATATACACTGATAATCAATGTCTCACACAAGTTTTATCATTAAACCTTTTCAAAGATAAATTGGTGAGAAAAGTTATTTATTGATGCAAGTAAAACTATTTTAGAAAAGGTATGCTACGCAAAATCTTCAAAAATGTGACACCGGCGGTAGTAAAAGTGCACGATCTGATTTTGTTTCAACTTTAAAGTGTTAAAAAAAAAGTAACAAACTGATGTGGTCTTATTTACCACCACCAGGCAGGCAAATCGCAAAAGCAACGTTGTACAATATTTGATCAAAGAAATTTAGGTAATATGTCCTAGTGGATCATCTATCGGACGGTCAAAAGGTTAACATAAGAGAAATAAATCATGTAAACCACAAACAAAAGACATGAGAGCAGGAACTGATCCATGGATCTCTGTTGCATGCCCCTACCTTTAAACTGCAATCTTGTGGATTGTTCGTCCTAAATTTTATAATTTGGGGTAATGGTTTTTAGATTTTAAAATATATGTGAATGCTGGAGAAGAGAACGACAGAAACCCGCGCAATGTGGGGATGGCTGGATGAACCAGGTCTACGAGAAGACAGAGATCTTCAACGGCCGATGGATTCATAATAATCATGGTTGTAAAACAAGGTCTCCAAGGCCGAGTACTCTCCGAGTAATCGCTCCAAGGTAGGCTGCAGAGGCGACTTTCTTCAACTCCGCCTAATTACTCGGAATAGATCAAACGTGGTCAACCTTGGCCAGAATCATCTCTAGTAAGTCAACTCGGGTCGAGTTTGACTTTAAGAAAAATAAAACATAATGTCTATGCCTATTATATCAAAGAATGAATAACATTTTAACGTATTTTATTATAAATATTAGTAAATTTATATTATTTGACGTATACTTAATTTCCAAAAACTAATTTCTTTATAAATTATGCCTAGGCCGAGTACTCTCAACCAGTGGCGAAACTAGCCCAAAAATTTAGCGGTATCTCAAATTTTTTTTTTTTAGACCAAGGGTATCCTTTGTATAACGGAGACGAAGTTGAGGGGTATTTTTACACTACGGAAACGGAATTAAGGGGTATTTTTACACTATGGAGACGGGGTTGAGGGGTAGCCCGTGCTACCCCTACTAAAATTCTAAGTCCGCCCCTGCTCTCAACTCCCCGGTCGACCGACTAAGGAGCGCCTAGCGACTTTTGCAACCATGATAATAATGTTAACCAAGAAACTAAGATTTCAACAGATTATTGAGATTATTGTCTGACTAAAATTCATAAAGAAACAAAGAAAAAAACACGTGTCGATTCTCTTTTAACCATGTTACAACTATATTTTTTTGGGTTTACTTTTCCGTTTGCTACAGTGAATGCATCAAAATGCGATACCTGCCCGACTCTTCACCACGGCACTGAAATGCAACACCGGGCAGGTCTCTGCCACGGTACGAGGGCAAAACTAACTTATGTTAATTATTATTATTAAGTGTATAAAACTTATGTTAATTACCGGTCTCATTAAACACCCTTTAACACCGTTAGATATTTGATGGCAAAAGGGTAGTTAATGTTGCAGTGTGTTGTGTATGTGTTTGTGTTTTACCCGACAATTTCACTTTATCAATCTTGTTCTACAATATCCCTCTTGATCCTTAACTTGACATCATGATCAGTATCATTCGGCCTTAACCCCAAAAATGGAGCACGATCCAGCCATACGTTCGGTGATCACAGCAATTAGAATTTGATGGAAACTATCACTCATGGAGATGAGTTTGTATATGTTTCAAATGTCACCCATGGAAGATCAAGTTGACAAATTCAACAAGATTTGTTCTTGATCTTATGAACATTGAGGCAACACTTGAAGAACAGGGATAGCCGGTATATCTGACAAAGCATGCAAGAATACAAGTGAAAGGAATAATCGGAAGATCATTTAACGAGCCGCTGGAGCCTAGAGAACATTCTATTGTCCGGAACCTCTCCCTACAAATAACTCTTGCCAATGGTACATAAAGCATATAATTCAAAATGCTACGTAATGCATTCAATATAAAGCTTAACTTTTTACTTCCACATTGCAGTTCCTGTTTGGATTGCTTTGTAAAGGTGTATGAAGAAGCAGCCACCTAAATTACTTGATCTGGTTATTGTTTTCGACCATGAAAAGCTATCTGAGCACACCACTATCTGGCCGTGAAAATAAATGACAGTAAATTTATTGGAAAAGTTGTATGTAGGAAAGAGTAGTGAGGGATTGCATAACCTCATCTATGCGATGTCACAAGTATATATACTCCATGCTGGTATGTAGGATGGCCCCCCTTTTTGGGTATAACCATCTTCTGACATGAGATTTTCATTCCATTTTATTCGTGGCGACCAGTGGCGAAGCTTGACGTTTTTGACCGGGGGGGGGGGTGTCGGAAAACGTATATACCCAAAAATTTCTATATAATCGGGGGGTCGAAAATGTATATACCCAAAAATTTCTATATGAAAACTACATATATAACACTACTGAGCGAAAAGTTCAGGGGGTCGGGCGCCCCCCTTGGCCCCTTCAAAGCTTCGCCAATGGTGGTGACGTAATATTCCGGGTTTGGCATCATATCTCATGAGAGTAAAATTTGATCACTTAACCAAAAGTAACCAGTTGGGTTAAAAACATAAGTTGAGAGAAAGTAACGTCAAGCCATACATAGCCTAAGTTTAAGTAAAACAGGACCAAACAATTCAATGAGTAAATAAATTAGCCATTTGAAAATCTAATAATCCACATGCAACTTTGGAAATTTAATAATCATCCACACACAACCTTTTTTTTTTTTTGAAAATAGAACTTCATTAAACACGCCTCCGACCCAAACGGGCAAAAGGCCAATACAACACACAGCCCCCGACCCAAACGGGCCAAATTACAACATATGCATAGGATATATACACCAGTCCTTCCAACTAACATCCACACACAGCTTACATCCATTATAGAGAGCACCACTTAAATGAAACCTATTACACTTTAAAAATGACAATGGTTATACGCGGGGGTTTGCATAGTAAATAAATTGTTTCCCGGGCTTAAAGAGGTACTTAGAACCATATGTTGAGCGAATTACATCCAATAAAACATGATATTGCAACGCAACATATAGGACTACGGGTACGATAGCAAGCACGCCGATCAAGATAGGTATCCATTTCATTTCTTTATGGTATAGTATGAAGAAGCTAACGCCGAAAGTGATCATCATGGCTGTTATAGAGAGGAAAAGAGTTGATATGCCCAACATTAGCTTTTTGGGTAAGGATTCCACAAAATCACGTTCCGCATAACGAGATGTGAGAATGGATAAGAAGGTGAGTATGGAAGTTGATGATAAGAGTAAAGACATGGCATCTGCCACTACAAAGGCAACAAAGATTGGTTTTTGATAGAAAATAGGAATGCCATCAGTTTGATTATATCCACCTGGAATTGTAAAAGCAGCTGCAAATACTATTGTGGCAATAAGCGTTGCAACAACCATGCATTGACTAGCTGTTCCTTTCATCCACTTCTCACCTTCTTTCATAAGTTCCATATGTTCCTTTGTGAATAACTCACGTGGTGTTAGGCCATCTTTGTTCTTTTGTTCCCTATAGGAAGGGGGGATCGTATCCTTTACCTCCTACAACACAAACAATTTAGAAAAGTTATACTGTACTCTTTTGTTATACTAACATGGAAGGAACACTCTCTAGTAAAAGAAGAAAGGAAACAAAAACTTGTATATGTACCTTGAACCATAATAGTTCTCTCTGCATCTGTAAGGCAGCTCCAGACACATCCGCTAGTCGCTCTTTCGAGGCGCCCATTCCAGCCAAGTGCAACATATTGTTATCATGTATATCTCTACGACGAGTTATGAAATTCTTCATTGACCCCATCTCATATAATAGATTGTAGATACCCTCGTGACGATGTTTGACAGCAATATGAAATATACTTTGGTTGTCATCATTAAAATCCCATATCAATTTAGGATATTGACGGATGAGCTCAGTTAAAAATTTAGTATTGCCCATTTCGGGGGCAACAAAGGATACCCGAGAGGAGTATTGTTTTCTTTTTAATCCCAACAGAGCATGTATTTTGTTAGAATATTCAAGAATTAGTTTGTTTAGGTAGTTTACTTTATCTTCCTGTCCAGATACATGCACAGGTATGTTCTGGAGTTCATGACGGGTGTTCACAATGTGTTCAGAAATTAACTTTCGTAGTTCTAGATTTTGCTCTTCATTGTCTTGCATAATGAGGTTCTTGGTTTCAGCATGTACGCTGTCGAGATGTTTAGAAATCAGAGTATGTAATTGCAGAGCTATATCAAACTCAACCACGTATTTCCGGTCTTGCATTATGTAATTGGTGTATCTATAGAGTTTGTGAAGATGTTCAGAAAAGAGTTTTTGTAGTGGCAGAGTTTGACTGAGATTTTCTGAATCAGGTGGACCTCTTAGTGTATCCTCAATTTCTTCGTCAGGCCTTTTAAGAATACCTTCCCAGATGATTCTTAGTAGTTGCAATGCTTTACTTTCTTTTACATAACCTCTCACCGATAAACCGATTAATGCAAAAACTGAAAACAACTAGTAAAAATGTCAAATTGAAAACTAGTAAAATGTCAAATTGATGATGTGGCGGTCATAAATTGAAATCCTAAAGCAGTGGAAATTTCCTCCCTCAAATTGATGTGTATGATGCTACGAAACTACTGAAACCGTACCTCTACAACCCACTTAACAACATCACACACACTCGCCGCGCACCGAAATAGGGAATGAACTGTGTGACATTTTTCTTTATATTTGTATCGTAGTTTGTAAAATCTAAAATGAAATAAAATAAATTAAAATGGATTATTTATTTAATTCTGCTTCATAAAATTTGGGAAATTGAAAAAATTTTCATTTAAATTGGAGTTAACTTCCATTTTGTTCCCTGTGATTTGGTCATTTTAACGGTTTTGCCCCAATAATTTAAAAATAGTTATTTTCCTTCCTGATTTTTCTAACTTATCATCATTTTTGTGACACCCCAGGAAAACCTTACAACTTAACTAGCTTCCTCAGTGAGTACGTGCTAAATTTCGGGACGAAATTTCTTTCAACTTGGGGATAATGTGACAACTCGTATTTCCGAACCTGTCTATATACTTTAATGTAACGTATGTGAACATGATGTGATTATATGAACTTGATTGACTTATTGGATGTTATGATTATGTGTGTATGTGTAATGTATGTATATATTAATAAACTGATCGCACAAGCCAATGGGCTTTGACTCATGCAACTTTCGGCCCACTTCTCCTTGAACTCGGAACACATAGGCATCCCATGATGGGTTCGGCCTACTTCTCATACGCATAGCCTCATGAGGAGGTTAACACTCTTCATTATTTGCAATCACACAACATAGCAAAACCCTAGTGCTCCCTTCTTTCCCTCTAGAACTCGACGGCAGCCACATCCAGCTTCTCTCGAAGATCTTCTTGATTCGGATCACCTTTGTGTTATCTTCTAATAGGTTAGTGTGTTACTTTGATTTATGTTATGATAGATGATTGAACATGATATAAACTATTGAATCTTAGTGTTCTTAAAATCGGCCCATATGCATGTATTTGATAATGATTCACACAAATCGGATTTGTCACATAAATCGGATTGTATTTGATGATGCTTGTTAAATCGGTTGTTATGTTATATGTTTCGGATTGTTAATCATATGATGATGTTCTAGCCAATCGGATAAGTATGGTGATGTTAATCGGCTAGCATGTCATGTTCTCGGATTGTTTGCATAATAATTAGGATAGAAGGTAGGTAATCGGCTGTGATATATATTACGAGTTGAATGGATTATTGTGTTGTCATAATCGGATGTATGTTAGTGATCGAGATCCATGTTAATATGTTTATGTGTTGATAAGTTGTTATTCATGATTTTTGATTATGTTAGGGTTCATGAGAATGGATGTTAAAAACCCTTGTTTGATCGAATATTGATTAAGTTTGAAACTGTTAATTGGTTGATTGATTAAATAAATGGAAACCTTGTAATTGATTGCAAGATAAAAGTTATGTAACTGATTGCCATAATATCCGGATAATAAAAATAATCGCACAAGAGTCCATTCGCACAAGACATCTTGGTCGCACAAGATAATCTGGTCGCACAAGATGTCTTCAGTCGCACAAGGCTTGCTGGATCGCACAAGTTGTAATGCTATTTAACTGTTGGGCCTCAAAGCCCAAACCCAGTCGCACAACCCAATCGGATCGCACAAGTCCACCCGGATCGCACAAGACTTGTGTTGTCTATTTGGGCCGATACATGCAAGACTGTTATGCTAATTGTTGGGCTGGGTGTATATGTTGGGCCGGGTGTATTACCGAATCGCACAAGACATGTTATTAGGGTCGTGTTCATGTTTATAGTTTTGTTTGGGTTTCTTGACATTGGGACGGGTAGTATTGGGCTCCAACGGATGACTCGCACAAGGCCACTAAGCTTGTGCGAGCCCAAACTTGAATACGTTATAAGTGTTGAACGTGATGATAGGTGTTGCCATGATCTGTGTGTGTTCCTTATATGCTATCTTATGTGATACTTATGTGCATTACTTGAAACCAAAACCTGACCTGTATGGTAACCATGTTAGGACGTGGTTGACCACTAGCAGCTAGACTTGACCTTTCTGTGTATCTGCCGAGCAAACCAAGGTGAGTTCACACTAGCCAAGGCATGGGATTCCCGGTGGGTTGGGAATGGGATTGATTAATTACTCGTACAACCATTACTATGAAACTACTTATTACTGTCCTCGGATTGAAGGGCACGTACGTAAAACCTACGTACACTTATACTGACTACTGTCCTCGGATTGAAGGGCACGTACGTAAAACCTACGTACACGATCATAAGACCATCAACTCTATCAAATGAAGTCCCTCATTTATCGACTTAATCGCCGAGGCCTATGGCGAGCGGGTCATTAGTTAATAGCGCTATTAGGTTTAACAAACCTCACACCGTGCCAGTCGGACGGGCGTGTACTAATGGACTATGGGCAAAGGGTCAATGCTGATAGACATTGACTTAGGGCACGTCTTACATTTTCGTAGCAGTCGATACGCGTGGTCTAGTAATACATGGGAAGCCCCCACTAATCATCGCAAACATGCCTGGATTGGCCACGATACGAATTAATACGATACATGGTTTACAAAACGAACATACGATTTACGAAATGAATAATATAACCAAACAACCAACTGTGAACTCGCTCAACTTTGTTGTTGATTCGTTGCTACATGCCTTGCAGGTCAATAGGTACTCATGGAGCTTGCACAGGGAGGAACAGTCGTTGTGGGACATGGCAGTGTGTGCCATGCTATAAACATTACTTTATTTCGTATTTTATATTTTATATTTACAATGGGTTTTGAAATTATGCTTCCGCTAAACACTTAACTATGCTTTGGATTTGGAACACCTTTCATATTGTTTGGTTGAATTATGTTTACTTACATGCTTGTTCAATATGATTGGTGGCTTGATCCTGGTCAGTCACGCCTCCAAGCGGTGATACTCCGCGTATGGGTTTTGGGGGTTGTCACAGATTGGTATCAGAGCCATTGGTTTATAGTGAACTTGGTTTTAATAAGGGAAAAACGCTTTTTGTTAAAACCAGACTATAACCTGTACAGTGCTCTACGATCCACAACGATGCTTCACTCCACGTGCAAGGCTCGACATTCTAGGTGATATAGTTTATGTTTACGTTGCCTACTTGCTAGACTACATAGAACTTTGCTTATGGTATGCTTAGATAAAAGTAGTCACTGTTATTTGAAAACACGAGTGTGCTTACTCTCTTCTGTCATCGCACTTTCGCAAACCTCTCTCATTCATGTTTCCCTTGATATGAAGATCATGGCTGGACGCATTAACATGACACAAGCCCAGTTGACAGCTCTGATTAACCAACAAGTTGCTGCGGCACTTGCAGCTGCTCAGGCAGGAGGTATACCCTGCCATCCCGACTCACTCTAGGATCTCTGGATCCTACTCTCATGAATCCAACCTTTGTGTTAAACTTTGTTCTTTCTTGCTCTCACGACAGGTCAACCTGCACAGCCTCCTGTGTGCACCTTCAAAACTTTCATGGACTGTCGTCCTGGAACTTTCAGTGGCACTGAAGGGGCAGTTGGACTCCTTCACTGGTTTGAAAAGATCGAATCTGTGTTCGAGATGTGTGAATGCCCTGAGGCACGCAGGGTGAAGTATGCTATCGGTACTCTAGAGGGTTTAACGCTCACGTGGTGGAACGCTCAGGTTCAAATACTGGGGTTGGTTGCTGCTAACGCCACCCCATGGAACAATTTTAAGGAGATGATCAAGGAAGAATACTGCAATCGTGACGAAATTCACAAACTGGAAGTCGAGTTCTTCAACCTCAAGATGACGGGGTCAGAGATTGAAGCTTATACAAAAAGATCGAATGAGCTTGCTATTCTGTGTCCTACCATGGTGGACCCTCCAATTAAGCGTATCGAACTTTATCTCAAAGGCTTAGTGCCAGAAATCCAAAGTCATGTGACTTCAGCAAACCTAGCCACCATTCAGCAGGTTGTTCAATTGGCTCACCGTCTCACTGATCAGGCGGTGGAGCAGAACAGGTTACCAAAGTGTATTAGTGCTACAGCTACCTCTGAAACTCCCAGTGACAACAAACGTAAGTGGGATGGAGCTTCGAGCAAAGGTTCAACTTCTGTTCAGTCTCAGTCTCAGCAGAGAAGAACTGATGACTACAAGAGCCCTGGTCAGCAATCTTCTGGTAGCCAAGGGCAAGGTGGTTATCGAGGAAACCTTCCAAAGTGCAACAGATGCAACAAACACCACAGTGGTCAGTGCAACAAGGGTCGTTTCCTGAGGTGTCTCAAGATGGGTCATGAAGTTAAGGATTGTAGGAGCGTACGACCTGCGAATCAGAACCAGCGACAACAACCACCAGCTCCACAAGACCAGCAGCAGCAACAACGAGACAACAAAGGATGCTATCAGTGTGGAGCTGAAGGCCACATCAAGAGAAATTGTCCCCAGCTGATTCAGAACCAGAACAATAACAATAATAACAATCAAGGGAATGGAAACAACGGGGGTAACAACAGCAATGGTGCAAGGGGTCGTGTATTCGTTATTGGCCAAGGTGAAGCGAGGAATGATCCCAATGTTGTGACGGGTAAGTTCCTTCTCGACGACTTTTACGTTACTGTCTTATTTGATTCGGGTGCTGATACTAGCTACGTGTCCCTAAAAGTTAGTCAAATGCTTAAGCGTACCCCAACACTATTGAACCCCAAGCACACTGTAGAGTTAGCTAATGGTAAAAATTTAGAGGTCACGCACGTAGTCAGAGGTTGTAACCTTGTTCTTGCTGATCATATTTTCTCAATCGACCTCCTTCCTATCACTCTGGGTAGTTTCGACGTTGTCATAGGGATGGACTGGTTATCCCAACACCGAGCAGAGATTCTTTGCAACGAAAAGATTGTCCGTATTCCTCGCCCAGATGATGAACCTCTATTGATTCGTGGTGACAAGAGTGGTGCTGTTGTGAGCATCATCTCTTTCCTTAAGGCCCAGAAGTGCTTACGTAAGGGCCACACTGCTATTTTAGCTCTTGTCACTAACACCTCGAAGAAAGAGAAGAAGATAGAAGACTTTCTGATTGTACGCGACTATCCTGAGGTATTCTGTAACACCTCGTAAAATCACGTCCAATGATGTATTGACACGTGTAATAAACCCTAATGAAGTCAAATAGTAAATTTGAGGGACTAATTTTTCGAAAAATCGAAAAACTTTGATTATGAAAGGACTGGAAGTGTTAACATACCTAAAATAAGTTTCTTACGATGTTTATATTCACAAATGTGCCACTTGATGATTAAGTGTAGCCGTTTGCAAAATTAATTGAAAGTTTGCGCAATAAAGGGTTAAAAACGTCAACATGTAAATTCTTACCTCTGAGTGACCTTTTAACGAACCGGGAGCTTCATAATATTTAATTATACTCTCGGGAATGCCAAATAATGGCCGTCTAAAGTTTTTATGCCTATAAGTAAAGTTACGCGCAACTTTGCAAGTTAGAGGGACTAAAAGTGTCAATATGTTTAATTATACCTCTGAATGACCTTTTAGCGAACCCGAAGCATCGTGATAATTAATAATATTTCCAAGAATGTCTAATATGGATTAGATGAGGCTTCAATACTATTAAATGATGAAATGCGCAAGTTTGCGCAATAGAGGGACCTAAAGCGTCAACTTTTGAATCTACGCCCTTCGGTGACCATTTAAGCGAACGGGAGCGTAATAACATGTATGTATATGCTTGGGAATGAGCAATATGGGCCATGGAAGGCTTGGATATCGTTAAACGGCATTTCACGCTACTTTGCGCAATTAAGGACTAATTGCGTCAAACGGCAAAAGTATGACGATTCGTAGGGTATCGAACCTTCCGGAATATGACCAGGAGTTAAACATACCCTATTTATCCTTTCTATAGCTTATATATAGGCTTGGACGTGTTTAGTGCGCAAAAATAAACTTTAAGGTCATGCAGGGACTAAAAGTGTCAAAAAGTGCACAAGTTTGCACTTTCGCGCATATCTCACATTCTGAATATCCCCGGACACCCAAAAATTTATGTAAGCACTAAAATATTTTATTTTAGTGATCGCTTTGATAAATTCCATTCGTCGCGTAGTTTGGACCGTTTTTCGCGTCCGATCGTGTTTCGTCGTAATTCGACGCATAACGTGACCGTACGGCCAAACAAACCGACATCCGACATGTTTTTGAACACGTTTCATGTCCCCTAGGTTTAAACATCATAGTGGGGCCTTTATATGAGGTTAACGGGCCTTGAACGTGCCTAAAATGACTTTATGAGCTGACAGGGACCATTTCTGTCATTTTTAAAACTATTTTTACTGATGTAGTCATCCAGGCGGGCCGCGTGACTTTCCTGGGTTCTCTACGCGGGCCGCATGAGTGGATCAGACGCAGAAACAGCTGGTAACAACCTGTTTCTTGCTGTTTTCATGTTTAAACTGGTTCCAAAACCCACAAAACCAACTCTAGGGGCAGCCCACAGGTTTCAAAAGTGGTTTTTACACCTGCCATGACCCGATTACATCTCCCCGACACTTGTTGCGATCTTACGAAGTCCCGAAAAGTATAAATAGGTGATGAGTTCACTTGATACTTCACTTGCATTCTAAATTCTGAAGCTCTCTGATCAACCTCAGGCCTTCTAGTGATCTCTAATAGTAATTAGGACTCTTGTAAGTGCTCATAACCCTTTCGATTTCGTTTTAGCTTAGTTAATTAGCTATTAGTCAAACCGTCGTAATTTAAATTTGACTTTGCGATTAATTGAAATCCGCTCAGTCATTCCTCGAATTGAAAGTACCTACAAGTAGGTATTTATATGGGTAACAAACCCTTAAAAGGGTACTTTCAGATTCCCACTCTAACTATGTTAATTGTCGAGTCAAAGCTTGTTTTAAAAAGTCAACAGAATGATTATTTGCAAATTTAAGCATAATTAGCAATGTAGGATGCATGCAACCTGTTTGATCATTAAAATAACATGGTAATTAATGTAAGAACATGTCTCAACATGTTCAACTCGACAATTTTCAGTTTAAACCCGGATCGGACCCGAAAGTCGCATAAATTGACTTTTGCTTTGACTATCAGTTCTGATCCGTTTATGCATGTTTAAGATCTGCCTTAGAGCTTATTTTGTACCAGGTTTCATATAAGTATAACTCTCTGAGATTATACAATTTGGTTCATTACTTATCCGATTCACATGCATGTTTCCGATTAATGCTTAAATGTTGACTATTATGCCCTTTTGACTATAAAACGTGATTTTTGGAAAAGTGAAAGAGTAGAAACCTTAATTACTGATTTATAAACTTGCACCTAAAATTTGACATCAGTTTGAGGTCTAGATTAGAAGTTATGCTCATTAGCGTAATTTGAAAGCTTTATGTTACTTAAACGGCGTAATTAGCGTATAACCTATTTAAACCCACTTTTTGATATCAAACTTTTTACCCACTGATGTAATATAATATTTTGGGATTTTTGAAGATTTTTATTTAATTTTTGGCTGAGCATAACATAGGTCTCTAAGTTTAATTCGGTTAATACCGATTTTGCCCTTTTAAGCCATAAAATGAGTTTTACAAATCCTTTTGACCCCAAACCTTTTTCTACTGATTTTATTTGTTAAATAAAATATTTTGAGGCTTCTGGAATTATAAAAATATCAGCTTTTCTTTGAAAACCCGGAAATGGCTCCAAATCGCCTTTTTAAGCGTTTTTAACGCATAGTATGTGCTATAACCATATTAAACATATAAGGTTGATACCTACTGATGTTTTTAGTATATTTTTATATAATAATAGTAAGTAAAATTTTTTGAACTCAGGTTTCCAGTTTTGACCTTTTAAGCCCTTGTGAAATTACCAAAATACCCCTAAGGTGCATAGTTTGGTTTTAAATGATAAGTTTCACATATGGGTCATACCCTACTGTTATAACATGTTAAATTAAGTGTATTTACTGTATAAATCAGACCTGTAGCTCAGATTACTAATAAACTCTTTTTATAATCTTTTAAATGACCAAAATGCCCTTATGAGGCTTGATTTGAGTTTATATCCGTTTTGGGCATAATAGAAAATAACTTACTGATATTATAACATATTTAAGGCATATTATCTCAGGGAACTTGCATATGACTCTTATGGTTACCCGTAACGCTCTTTTCGCATTCGGTTCGGTTTATGTAACTAGTTTGCATAAATTGACCGAAACGGGTCAAACCTTATCATTTTTTTGTCTCAAAATCCAGAATGTGTTTAGTATATCCATATTACACAAGTCTTCAAACTTGTCGGGTCTAAATCACATTCTATCCGGTCTTCGCATAATCATGCGTTTGAACCGTGTCTTCCTTTTGAAAGTTAACCGGTCTAAGCTTAGGCTTAATTAAAGACCCGTTAGGAATCTAATAGGTTATTAAAAACCTTCGTTCCAGATTTAGGAGCCCAGTAAAAGCTATCTGTACTTGCTTGGTGGTATACGGCTGGGATTGAATTTATATTTAGCTCAGGTAAATACGTTTAACTTATTTTCCCTAGACGGGCTTGGGTTACGGTATATAGAATACCGCTTGATCGAGCATCAAATCTTACATCGTTGGGTGGTTAATTGAATAATTTGATCGGATCGTTTAAACAGTCTTGTTCACTTAAAGCCTTTGGGGGGTTAATGACCATGTCCCGGATATCCTCGGCATCATCTTACGAGATGGCCACGACCGAGCACGGGGTGTAGGCGTACACCTGTCAGTGTATAACTCAATAATGTGGTGGGTCTATTGATCTTTAACCCGGACAAGATCCGGGCTACTGAATGCACAAGTAACATGTAATTCGTTCACAAGATTATAATATTAAATAATTATCCCAAGTTATAAAATGTTTTGTGCCACGTGCATTCAAATCAATTTTCAACCCTTTTCAAAATGAGTCAGTTAAATTGTATTTACCAGTGTAAACTGACGTATTTTCCAAAAGGTTAAGTGCAGGTACTACTCGTAATAGGCTGGCTGTCTCCTAGCGTCCACAATAAGTCTCGCAAGCTTGGATGCCTTAAAGTCTGTTGAACAAATGATTCATTTTATTTATTTTTATCCGCCTGTGGATCCTTTACATCCCGTTTGTAATACTTGATATTAATTTATATCGGTTTGTATTATATTTATTTTTTTTTTGCTTCCGCTGTGCATTCAAATATTGTGTTGTTTGACTATAATGATATCAACTACGTCACTATACTCCCCACCGGGCCCACCGGTGACACGTGGAAAATTGGGGTGTGACATGTTGGTATCAGAGCCAACATTGAGTGAATTAAACACTAGCCCTTAGTGTTTAATCTCAATGACACAGTAGCACATTCCTTGACCTTCTGAGTCTAGACTTAACTTAGGAATATTCTCAATCCTAATCTAGAATTTTTGCTTCCAAATTTTTATTGGATACGTCGCCAAGCGAAGAAGCCGTAATAGGAATTCTCCACGTCTGGAGCCTTGAAATGCTGAGCTTCGTACCGCGACCATGATGAAACGTGCAACCAAGGAGAAAGCATTCAGGAATTGAATGAAGAAGAAACTCCTTTGCTGAAGATCGTTTCCTCAATAGTCCTTATAAGGACATATTTATCTTTTCAGTCCCTTCGAGGACAACATTATTCCTTTCAAGTCCCGCATAGGGCAACTTTATACCTTTATTTTTATAGTGGAATGATTAAGTTTAAACTTTCATTCTAAACATGAAATAAGAAATAAATGAAAAATAACATTCTTTTTTTATAAGATCTACCATTATAATAAAATGGCAAAATCTAAAAGGACAAGACCTAGCTTCGGGTCATATTAAGACCGGCCAAGATGGCAGTTCCTCAATTTAGATTCAGATCCCTATTAACAGTTCAATTTAGAAATTTTTCTGCGATAAATATTAAAAGAATCTTAAGAGTGAAACCTAGCCTGAGTGTCATTATAAAGACCTGGCCAAGATGGTAAGACCTGTTTAAAAGATTCGTATCCCAGTTAACATCTGAAAACATGTTAACACTCCCGGCAGATGTAATTCGTTGGAAATCACACACGTTATTAAGGATTCTTCAAAAGATTCCTAACCCAGTTTAATGATCTCTGAATCCTGGGTTTACATCATCAATTAAGATGATCATATTTTAACCATACGTGGTAATATAGTGCCTACGGGCCTTGCTCATTTCTACATGAGCCAAAATACAGTGGTAGCTATGACTCCCTGTCAGAAAAAGGTAATGAACTAGGTTCAAACCTCAAGGCTTTGATTCTCTGAAATCCTAGCTTATAATTTATAAATGTCCTTGTGACTAGGCCTATTGTGCCAGAACACCTTCATGCTTTGATTCTCTGAAATCATAGCTTATAATTTATAAATGTCCTTGTGACTAGGCCTATTGTGCCAGAGTTCCTTCATGCTCTGATTCTCAGAAATCATAGCTTATAATTTAAAAGTGTCCATGTGACTAGGCCTTTGTGCCACCTTAATATCCGTAATGTTTTATAACTAGGATAAATTATAATGCCTCGATTCTCAGAAATCATGACTTATAAATTAAACTTGTCTACTCGACTAGGCCATTTGTGCTATTACTAACTTATAAATTAGGATTTATGATAAAAATCCTGAATAAAATAAATATTATTCCTTTTCTGTTAAGTATATGTATTAAAAGAAAATCTTAAAAGGTTTGACCTAGCTTGAATGTCATTGAAGACCTAGCTAAGATGGTAAAACCTGTTTAGAAGAGATTCAGATCCTGATTAACACTTGAAAACGTGTTAACACTTCCGACAACAGTGTTGCGATAAAATCACGCTTGTCATCTCTATATTAGGAACTTCCAAACCCCTTATTTAGCCTATATAATCAATAGGAATCATGGCTAATAAACGTCGAACATGATGTACACATCTAAACATCCACCCGAGATGTATACCTACGGGCAAAGATGCATACATGAAAAAGATAGTTTTATTTCATAACTTCTTGTCAAAACAATGAATTATGAAATTTTCCGATCCAAAGGAATCATTGATTATGTTTTAAAATTTCCCTAGTGACAAGGCATCTGTGCCATCGAAAAGTCCTTTGGAACAAGCCGTTGTGCTATATAAGATGTCAGTATGACATTGACAGTCGTGACTTATGTCCCCTGTCTAGTAAATACGAAGGATTATATTCCGTTTAAACGCCAAAGATGGTTTATTTAAAAACTTAGGCAAAACATAATCAAATAAATTAAATACTATATGTTGGCCCATATGGTTTATTCGCACCATGGCTACTTAATTATCAGGTTCGACAATTCGCTATATAATTAAACCAATTTATTACTACTTGGTTTGTAACCTTCAAAGCTTCACCATGGCTGACTTCTCTGAAGCTTACAATCGTCTAGTTGATCAGAATGATGATGCAAGACTGAACTTAACGAGCACCGAGTTACAGGCTATGATAGATACAGCCGTAAACAACGCTGTGGACCGTGTGTTGAAGGATCATAAGCGAAGGTGCGATGATACCCCAAATAAATGTTGTAAAAAGGGGTAAGACCGGTTCGAACTATAACCAGTCCAAACCAAAGGAGGCAAAACCCAAATGTAAAACCTGCAAGAAGAAGCATTTCGGAAAATGTTTCTATGAGCAGACCGGGGAATGTGTCATCTGCAAGGAGATGGATCACAAGACCCATGAGTGCAAGGACTTGAAGGACGCCACATGCTATGATTGTGGTGAGAAGGGGCACATAATTAACCGCTGCCCAAAGAAGGTAACTAAAAGGAAATGCACTCTGGAGTCACAAGCTAGGCCATGTGGGATTTGTAACAAGAAAGGGCACAAGACCTTGGAGTGCCAAGACATAAAGGACGTAACCTGCTATGGTTGCAATGAAATAGGGCACATCACAAATTGCCCAAATAAAAACCAAGAAGCCTGGGGAGGCTAAGGAGACCAAAGCTGGGAGCTCTCAAATGGACGCTCAAGAGGCTATTCAGGATGACAATGTCACAACAGGTACTTTCTTTATCAATAACGCTCATGCTAGAGTATTATTGATTCAGGTTCAGATAAGTCTTTCGTAGACAATAGATTTTGTAAATCATTAAATCTGCCTGTTAAAAAACTCTAAGCGTTAAGTATAAAGTAAAATTGGTCGATAATACCTCAGAGACTACTTCAGCAATATTAGATGGATGTTTTATATCCATTAGGAATCATTCGTCTGATGTCCTAGTTTCCGTTAAAGTATAAGGACTCAATATAGTGAGAAAAATCGATTGGTTGTCTTGAAAATCAAGCCCATATTGTGTATAATAAGAAACAAATAGTTATCAGGACTCCTTATGAGACAACCCTCATAATTACATGTATCCGTACGTTTAATTAATATTAAACAACATAAAAAAATGGTAGAACCGGCCGTCCCCGGAATCGAACCTGGGTCTAGGCCACACCCTTTCGCACGCCTAGCCAACCGAGCTAGGTGCCTAGTTTGTGAAATTTCTATTTTGATTGAATATAAGCACATGTACAATAACTTCCTTACTCCTTACTATAAGTCACCTACTTATCCTCCTTATGTTGACTAAGTATTAGAATCCAAGATTTTACCTCCATGTTTTGGTTACTCTTGGCTTGCTTATGTTGACTAAACACTAGAAAGGATGAAGTAGAAACCATTAAGTATATCAGTGGTTATACTAGAAAGAACATGGTAAGGTATACATCACAATCATTCGATGGTAATACCCTTGATTAGTGAGGACATTAATGAAATCCACAAGAAAGATCCTCTTATACATTGTGGGATGGTCCAAGTTTTAAGGACCTTATTAGAAAACCTATTATACGCGTAACGGAATAGGAAAAGATTGAGTGATAATTTTCCGACTCCCTCATAAGATTTATAAACTATCGGCAGTGTGCTGCAGACCTTGGTTCATTGATGGAAATAGTGCCCTTATTCGGTTAACCTAGAATTTAAGCATAATGCACTATATATATATATATATTATGATTTAGCATCGGCAATAAGAGGGCACATTAAGATTTCAAAGCCTGCTTATTATGAATCCACTATGGATCCACCTCAACTACTCACGTTTTATAGATTAAGAAATAACCAGTCGAGGCCGAGATTGCCCTACAATTTGTCAAAGGTTTTATAGCTAAGTTTAAAAGGTTAAGAATGGAGGCGTTTAGCCCTCCTGATGTATGATTAGAGGCAGCTCACATTAATAATGACACCAGATAAATCCATTATGGTGATTTTATGGCTAGGAGTTACGTTTGGTTGCAGGTACTGCTAAGTCTCTCATAAAACCATAAGCTTAGCAAACTTTTAATCTTTCTCGTAAGAACCCCAGATAGTAAGTGTAAGGTAAAACTTACAGGCAAAATCATAAGAACCATTTCTTCTGTTCCTGTTAGAAATCTCTAATCATGGAATTCTAGAAGTACCCTCTCTCTAGAAGAAGTGCGTCAGCATGTATAGTTGATATCTCTTTGATCCCTATCGATTGCGAATACCAGATGGTATGATAAAAGCGCCACATGAGGATTGGTGTATCTTAATATGTTCCATAGATTGCTTCCATGCCTGATCAGTATGGAGGTTTAATGCATGGAACCGCAAGGATATTCTAATAGTCATATGGTACTAAAGTCAACTAATGGTATTCAAGGAAGATGTCCAGAATGGAATTGCCAAAGTAAATGTTCCCGATTAAGGAATTCATGGACTTGTGACATAAATGTGTCACTTATCTGACACAGAATATGACAGATGAACTGGAGCCTGAGATTTGGAAAATCTCTGTAACCTCATTGTATCTTGATTACCCTGTTTACCTCCTGAGAGGCAGGTAGAATTAAGATTTATATCCCATTTAGGGTTGTATTCTTATGAAATCTCCAAGACGGCTAGTGCCATTATTGGAAGAATCAAAACCCCAATTAAATAAGTTTTGAAAATAAAGAATTCATATAACCTAACCCTATATTCTAAGAATCCGCTATTGTTAATTAAGAAAGACGGTTCATTTTGCTTATGCATTGATTAACCGCAACCCTAATTAGGGAACAATTAAGAATTTCCATCAGCTGCCCAGGATCGTCGATTTGTTCGACTGACTGTGAGGATTAACTATCCCTTAAAGATTAGTTTTAAGTAATGGTTGGAATAACCATTTCACCTTGAGATAATCTTTTCTATAATAATTGATGTATAAGTATCAAGGTCGCTCCTTTGGAGCACTTGCTTAGATTGAATATTGAATATCTATTGTTAAATAGAAGATTGGTACGTCCAATCATCAGGATCTGGAAGTTGCCTTGGAAACAACGAATAGGATCATACAAATCCATGATCACCTGTAAGTGGCCAGTTTTCGGCAGAAAGTCATGGATTAATGAAAATAGCAAACCTCCTAAGTTCTTGTTAAGGAATAAGGTTCAACAAAGATATCACTCTGGAAGGGTGTGCCAATTTGTTAATTATTAGGCTTGTTGAGCTCTGAATATATAGAATCATTCGAAGGAATCAAATGTATCAAAGATCAAATAGCTTATAAGCTAAAACCTATTTAAGGAGCTTGGCGGAGCATACAATGCATTGTACACTAATGGATTGAGGATGTGTTTCACCAATAAGGCAAGAAGCATTATCACATATTGATATGTAGATCTATGATATGATGAGCAACCTATATCGATTAAGGATCGATAGGTTAAGAAGCTCCAAAAGGATACATGTACCAAATATAAAGGTCACTTTGGGAGCTTGGAGAGATTCCAGATATGTTATAGAAGTTGAGTCCATTATGCGACAAAAAGTACTTCCAGCATCTTAGCAAATCTCGAGGTCGAGATTTCTTTTAAGGGGGTGAGGATGTAACACCTCGTAAAATCACGTCCAATGATGTATTGACACGTGTAATAAACCCTAATGAAGTCAAATAGTAAATTTGAGGGACTAATTTTTCGAAAAATCAAAAAACTTTGATTATGAAAGGACTGGAAGTGTTAACATACCTAAAATAAGTTTCTTACGATGTTTATATTCACAAATGTGCCACTTGATGATTAAGTGTAGCCGTTTGCAAAATTAATTGAAAGTTTGCGCAATAAAGGGTTAAAAGCGTCAACATGTAAATTCTTACCTCTGAGTGACCTTTTAACGAACCGGGAGCTTCATAATATTTAATTATACTCTCGAGAATGCCAAATAATGGCCGTCTTAGGTTTTTATGCCTATAAGTAAAGTTACGTGCAACTTTGCAAGTTAGAGGGACTAAAAGTGTCAATATGTTTAATTATACCTCTGAATGACCTTTTAGCGAACCCGAAGCATCGTGATAATTAATAATATTTCCAAGAATGTCTAATATGGATTAGATGAGGCTTCAATACTATTAAATGATGAAATGCGCAAGTTTGCGCAATAGAGGGACCTAAAGCGTCAACTTTTGAATCTACGCCCTTCGGTGACCATTTAAGCGAACGGGAGCGTAATAACATGTATGTATATGCTTGGGAATGAGCAATATGGGCCATGGAAGGCTTGGATATCGTTAAACGGCATTTCACGCTACTTTGCGCAATTAAGGACTAATTGCTTCAAACGGCAAAAGTATGCCGATTCGTAGGGTGTCGAACCTTCCGGAATATGACCAGGAGTTAAACATACCCTATTTATCCTTTCTATAGCTTATATATAGGCTTGGAGGTGTTTAGTGCGCAAAAATAAACTTTAAGGTCATGCAGGGACAAAAAGTGTCAAAAAGTGCACAAGTTTGCACTTTCGCGCATATCTCACATTCTGAATATCCCCGGACACCCAAAAATTTATGTAAGCACTAAAATATTTTATTTTAGTGATCGCTTTGATAAAATTCCATTCGTCGCGTAGTTTGGACCATTTTTCGCGTCCGATCGTGTTTCGTCGTAATTCGACGCATAACGTGACCGTACGGCCAAACAAACCGACATCCGACATGTTTTTGAACATATTTCATGTCCCCTAGGTTTAAACATCATAGTGGGGCCTTTATATGAGGTTAACGGGCCTTGAACGTGCCTAAAATGACTTTATGAGCTGACAGGGACCATTTCTGTCATTTTTAAAACTGTTTTTGCTGATGTAGTCATCCAGGCAGGCCGCGTGACTTTCCTGGGTTCTCTACGCGGGCCGCATGAGTGGATCAGATGCAGAAACTGCTGGTAACAGCCTGTTTCTTGCTGTTTTCATGTTTAAACTGGTTCCAAAACCCACAAAACCGACTCTAGAGGTAGCCCACAGGTTTCAAAAGTGGTTTTTACACCTGCCATGATCCGATTACATGTCCCCGACACTTGTCGCGATCTTACGAAGTCCCGAAAAGTATAAATAGGTGATGAGTTCACTTGATACTTCACTTGCATTCTAAATTCTGAAGCTCTCTGATCAACCTCAGGCCTTCTAGTGATCTCTAATAGTAATTAGGACTCTTGTAAGTGCTCATAACCCTTTCGATTTCGTTTTAGCTTAGTTAATTAGCTATTAGTCAAACCGTCGTAATTTAAATTTGACTTTGCGATCAATTGAAATCCGCTCAGTCATTCCTCGAATTGAAAGTACCTACAAGTAGGTATTTATGTGGGTAACAAACCCTTAAAAGGGTACTTTCAGATTCCCACTCTAACTATGTTAATTGTCGAGTCAAAGCTTGTTTTAAAAAGTCAACAGAATGATTATTTGCAAATTTAAGCATAATTAGCAATGTAGGATGCATGCAACCTGTTTGATCATTAAAATAACATGGTAATTAATGTAAGAACATGTCTCAACATGTTCAACTCGACAATTTTCAGTTTAAACCCGGATCGAACCCGAAAGTCGCATAAATTGACTTTTGCTTTGACTATTAGTTCTGATCCTTTTATGCATGTTTAAGATCTTCCTTAGAGCTTATTTTGGACTAGGTTTCATATAAATATAACTCTCTGAGATTATACAATTTGGTTCATTACTTATCCGATTCCGATTAATGCTTAAATGTTGACTATTATGCCCTTTTGACTATAAAACGTGATTTTTGAAAAAGTGAAAGAGTAGAAACCTTAATTACTGATTTATAAACTTGCACCTAAAATTTGACATCAGTTTGAGGTCTAGATTACAAGTTATGCTCATTAGCGTAATTTGAAAGCTTTATGTTACTTAAACGGCGTAATTAGCGTATAACCTATTTAAACCCACTTTTTGATATCAAACTTTTTACCCACTGATGTAATATAATATTTTGGGATTTTTGAAGATTTTTATTTAATTTTTGGCTGAGCATAACATAGGTCTCTAAGTTTAATTCGGTTAATACCGATTTTGCCCTTTTAAGCCATAAAATGAGTTTTACAAATCCTTTTGACCCCAAACCTTTTTCTACTGATTTTATTTGTTAAATAAAATATTTTGAGCCTTCTGGAATTATAAAAATATCAGCTTTTCTTTGAAAAGCCCGAAATGGCTCCAAATCGCCTTTTTAAGCGTTTTTAACGCATAGTATGTGCTATAACTATATTAAACATATAAGGTTGATACCTACTGATTTTTTTAGTATATTTTTATATAATAACAGTAAGTAAAAGTTTTTGAACTCAGGTTTCCAGTTTTGACCTTTTAAGCCCTTGTGAAATTACCAAAATACCCCTAAGGTGCATAGTTTGGTTTTAAATAACAAGTTTCACATATGGGTCATACCCTACTGTTATAACATGTTAAATTAAGTGTATTTACTGTATAAATCAGACCTGTAGCTCAGATTACAAATAAACTCTTTTTATAATCTTTTAAATGACCAAAATGCCCTTATGAGGTTTAATTTGAGTTTATATCCGTTTTGGGCATAATAGAAAATAACTTACTGATATTATAACATATTTAAGGCATATTATCTCAGGGAACTTGCATATGACTCTTATGGTTACCCGTAACGCTCTTTTCGCATTCGGTTCGGTTTATGTAACTAGTTTGCATAAATTGACCGAAACGGGTCAAACCTTATCATTTTTTTGTCTCAAAATCCAGAATGTGTTTAGTATATCCATATTACACAAGTCTTCAAACTTGTCGGGTCTAAATCACATTCTATCCGGTCTTCGCTTAATCATGCGTTTGAACCGTGTCTTCCTTTTGAAAGTTAACCGGTCTAAGCTTAGGCTTAATTAAAGACCCGTTAGGAATCTAATAGGTTATTAAAAACCTTCGTTCCAGATTTAGGAGCCCAGTAAAAGCTATCTGTACTTGCTTGGTGGTATACGGCTGGCATTGAATTTATATTTAGCTCAGGTAAATACGTTTAACTTATTTTCCCTATACGGGCTTGGGTTACGGTATATAGAATACTGCTTGATCGAGCATCAAATCTTACATCGTTGGGTGGTTAATTGAATAATTTGATCGGCTCGTTTAAACATTCTTGTTCACTTAAAGCCTTTGGGGGGTTAATGACCATGTCCCGGATATCCTCGGCATCATCTTACGAGATGGCCACGACCGAGCACGGGGTGTAGGCGTACACCTGTCAGTGTATAACTCAATAATGTGGTGGGTCTATTGATCTTTAACCCGGACAAGATCCGGGCTACTGAACGCACAAGTAACATGTAATTCGTTCACAAGATTATAATATTAAATAATTATCCCAAGTTATAAAATGTTTTGTGCCACGTGCATTCAAATCAATTTTTAACCCTTTTCAAAATGAGTCAGTTAAACTGTATTTACCAGTGTAAACTGACGTATTTTCCAAAAGGTTAAGTGCAGGTACTACTCGTAATAGGCTGGCTGTCTCCTAGCGTCCACAATAAGTCTCGCAAGCTTGGATGCCTTAAAGTCTGTTGAACAAATGATTCATTTTATTTATTTTTATCCGCCTGTGGATCCTTTACATCCCGTTTGTAATACTTGATATTACTTTATATCGGTTTGTATTATATTTATTTTTTTTGCTTCCGCTGTGCATTTAAATATTGTGTTGTTTGACTATGATGATATCAACTACGTCACTATACTCCCCACCGGGCCCACCGGTGACACGTGGAAAATTGGGGTGTGACATATTCCCTGAGGAATTACCTGGTCTTCCGCCTCATCGTCAGGTCGAGTTTCAAATCGAGCTAGCTCCTGGAGCAGCGCCCATAGCACGTGCACCGTATCGTTTAGCTCCATCAGAGTTGGAAGAACTCTCCACGCAACTACAGGAACTCTTGGATAAGGGTTTTATTCGTCCTAGCTCTTCGCCATGGGGAGCTCCAGTATTATTTGTGAAAAAGAAGGACGATACCTTCAGGATGTGCATAGACTACCGTGAACTCAACAAGGTGACGGTGAAGAATCGTTATCCTCTTCCACGTATTTATGATCTATTCGACCAGCTGCAAGGGTCGAGTTACTACTCCAAGATTGATCTGAGATCGGGTTATCACCAGCTGAGAGTCCGAGAGGAGGACGTTTCCAAAACAGCCTTTAGAACTCGATATGGACACTACGAGTTTTTGGTCATGCCTTTTGGGCTGACAAACGCACCTGCGGTCTTCATGGACTTGATGAATCGAGTGTGCAAGCCTTACCTGGACAAGTTCGTTATTGTCTTCATCGACGACATCCTGATCTATTCGAAGAGTCAGGAGGAACACGAGCAACATCTACGACTTATTTTGGAACTCCTTCGAACAGAACAGCTTTACGCAAAGTTTTCGAAATGCGACTTCTGGCTTCGTGAAGTCCATTTCTTAGGCCATGTGGTGAACAAGGATGGGATTCACGTTGATCCATCCAAGGTATACTCAATTAAGAACTGGCCTGCACCTCGTACCCCAACAGAGATTCGCCAATTCTTGGGCTTGGCAGGTTACTACAGAAGGTTCATTAAGGATTTTTCCAAGATTGCACAGCCTCTCACCTCACTAACGCAGAAAGGTGTTGTTTATCGATGGGGAAATGCACAGGAATTAGCATTTCAGCACTTAAAGGATAGACTTTGCAGTGCGCCTATCCTTTCATTGCCAGAGGGCACAGACGACTTCGTGGTTTACTGCGACGCATCAATTCAGGGTCTTGGTTGTGTACTGATGCAACGAGATAAGGTTATAGCATACGCCTCACGCCAACTCAAAGTTCATGAAAGAAACTACACTACACACGACTTAGAGCTGGGGGCTGTTGTTTTTGCACTTAAGATATGGCGACATTACCTGTACGGTACTAAGTGCGCCATCTACACCGACCACAGGAGCCTCAAGCATATCTTCAAACAGAAGGAACTGAATATGCGACAACGACGATGGGTCGAACTGCTGAACGACTACGAATGCTCGATCAGGTACCACCCAGGCAAAGCCAACGTTGTGGCTGACGCCCTCAGTCGGAAGGACACTGTGCCCAAGCGCGTACGAGCTTTACAACTCACTATACAATCTAGTCTTCCTTCTCAGATACGAGATGCTCAGGTAGAAGCAATAAAACCAGAAAACGTCAGGGCTGAAGCCCTACGCGGCTCAAGGCAACGCCTAGAACAGAAGGAAGACGGTGCTTACTACGTAACAGGACGCATTTGGGTCCCACTCTATGGCAACCTACGAGAGCTTGTGATGGATGAGGCACACAACTCTCGCTACTCAGTACATCCCGGTTCGGATAAGATGTACCATGACATTAAAACTACGTATTGGTGGCCTAGCATGAAAGCTCACATAGCAACGTACGTTAGCAAGTGCTTGACTTGTGCGAGAGTCAAGACGGAATATCAGAAACCTTCAGGCCTACTCCAACAACCAGAAATACCACAATGGAAATGGGAGCAAATTTCCATGGATTTTGTTACTGGCCTGCTTAGATCTCAACGTGGTAACGATACTATTTGGGTGATCGTGGATCGACTCACTAAGTCTGCTCACTTCTTGGCTATCAAGGAAACGGATAAGTTCTCCACACTAGCAGACGTATATCTTAAGGAAGTTGTCTCGAGGCACGGAGTGCCCACCTCTATTATCTCAGATCGAGATGTACGTTTTACTTCAGAACTGTGGCAAGCAATGCACAAGTCCTTTGGCTCACGTTTAGATATGAGCACAGCTTATCACTCGCAAACGGATGGGCAATCTGAACGCACCATCCAGACCCTCGAGGACATGCTTAGGGCATGTGTAATTGACTTTGGCAACGGCTGGGAAAAGCATCTGCCGCTTGTAGAATTTTCATACAATAACAGCTACCACACCAGCATTAAAGCTGCTCCGTTTGAGGCATTGTACGGGCGTAAATGCCGGTCACCTCTTTGTTGGGCAGAGGTGGGGGATAGTCAGATTACTGGACCAGAACTTGTGGTAGACACAACAGAACGAATTGCTCAGATACGTCAACGAATGGCAGCAGCTCGTGACCGTCAGAAAATCTACGCCGATAAGGGCAGGAAACCACTCGAGCTCCAGGTTGGGGAGCGAGTGCTACTCAAAGTTTCACCCTGGAAGGGTGTGGTTCGTTTTGGTAAACGAGGCAAACTTAACCCACGATACGTTGGACCTTTCGAAGTCATCGAGAAAATAGGCAAGGTGGCCTACAAACTAAACCTACCAGCAGAACTCAGTGCAGTTCACAACGTTTTCCACGTGTCAAATCTGAAGAGGTATCTGTCAGATGAGACTCTCGTAGTTCCTTTGAAGGAGCTCACAATCGATGAGCAGTTACGATTCGTCGAGGAACCAGTTGAAATCACGGACTGGGATGTTAAGGTCCTCAAGCGCACTAGAATACCTCTCGTTCGAGTTCGTTGGAACTCACGTCGCGGCCCAGAGTTCACCTGGGAACGCAAAGATCAAATGAAACAAAAGTATCCCCAACTATTCGCAAACAGTACAACCACTACTGAGGCCGAAGCTACGGAATTTCGGGACGAAATTCCAGATCAACGGGGGGGGGGGATGTGACACCCCAGGAAAACCTTACAACTTAACTAGCTTCCTCAGTGAGTACGTGCTAAATTTCGGGACGAAATTTCTTTCAACTTGGGGATAATGTGACAACTCGTATTTCCGAACCTGTCTTTATACTTTAATGTAACGTATGTGAACGTGATGTGATTATATGAACTTGATTGACTTATTGGATGTTATGATTATGTGTGTATGTGTAATGTATGTATATATTAATAAACCGATCGCACAAGCCAATGGGCTTTGACTCATGCAACTTTCGGCCCACTTCTCCTTGAACTCGGAACACATAGGCAGCCCATGATGGGTTCGGCCTACTTCTCATACGCATAGCCTCATGAGGAGGTTAACACTCTTCATTATTTGCAATCACACAACATAGCAAAACCCTAGTGCTCCCTTCTTTCCCTCTAGAACTCGACGGCAGCTACATCCAGCTTCTCTCGAAGATCTTCTTGATTCGGATCACCTTTGTGTTATCTTCTAATAGGTTAGTGTGTTACTTTGATTTATGTTATGATAGATGATTGAACATGATATAAACTATTGAATCTTAGTGTTCTTAAAATCGGCCCATATGCATGTATTTGATAATGATTCACACAAATCGGATTTGTCACATAAATCGGATTGTATTTGATGATGCTTGTTAAATCGGCTGTTATGTTATATGTTTCGGATTGTTAATCATATGATGATGTTCTAGCCAATCGGATAAGTATGGTGATGTTAATCGGCTAGCATGTCATGTTCTCGGATTGTTTGCATAATAATTAGGATAGAAGGTAGGTAATCGGCTGTGATATATATTACGAGTTGAATGGATTATTGTGTTGTC
This sequence comes from Helianthus tuberosus, assembly GCA_030545235.1. NCBI lineage: Eukaryota > Viridiplantae > Streptophyta > Magnoliopsida > Asterales > Asteraceae > Helianthus > Helianthus tuberosus. Next base: position 129,402,033 of record CM060429.1, on the reverse strand, counting down.
ATAATCGGATGTATGTTAGTGATCGAGATCCATGTTAATATGTTTATGTGTTGATAAGTTGTTATTCATGATTTTTGATTATGTTAGGGTTCATGAGAATGGATGTTAAAAACCCTTGTTTGATCGAATATTGATTAAGTTTGAAACTGTTAATTGGTTGATTGATTAAATAAATGGAAACCTTGTAATTGATTGCAAGATAAAAGTTATGTAACTGATTGCCATAATATCCGGATAATAAAAATAATCGCACAAGAGTCCATTCGCACAAGACATCTTGGTCGCACAAGATAATCTGGTCGCACAAGATGTCTTCAGTCGCACAAGGCTTGCTGGATCGCACAAGTTGTAATGCTATTTAACTGTTGGGCCTCAAAGCCCAAACCCAGTCGCACAACCCAATCGGATCGCACAAGTCCACCCGGATCGCACAAGACTTGTGTTGTCTATTTGGGCCGATACATGCAAGACTGTTATGCTAATTGTTGGGCTGGGTGTATATGTTGGGCCGGGTGTATTACCGAATCGCACAAGACATGTTATTAGGGTCGTGTTCATGTTTATAGTTTTGTTTGGGTTTCTTGACATTGGGACGGGTAGTATTGGGCTCCAACGGATGACTCGCACAAGGCCACTAAGCTTGTGCGAGCCCAAACTTGAATACGTTATAAGTGTTGAACGTGATGATAGGTGTTGCCATGATCTGTGTGTGTTCCTTATATGCTATCTTATGTGATACTTATGTGCATTACTTGAAACCAAAACCTGACCTGTATGGTAACCATGTTAGGACGTGGTTGACCACTAGCAGCTAGACTTGACCTTTCTGTGTATCTGCCGAGCAAACCAAGGTGAGTTCACACTAGCCAAGGCATGGGATTCCCGGTGGGTTGGGAATGGGATTGATTAATTACTCGTACAACCATTACTATGAAACTACTTATTACTGTCCTCGGATTGAAGGGCACGTACGTAAAACCTACGTACACTTATACTGACTACTGTCCTTGGATTGAAGGGCACGTACGTAAAACCTACGTACACAATCATAAGACCATCAACTCTATCAAATGAAGTCCCTCATTTATCGACTTAATCGCCGAGGCCTATGGCGAGCGGGTCATTAGTTAATAGCGCTATTAGGTTTAACAAACCTCACACCGTGCCAGTCGGACGGGCGTGTACTAATGGACTATGGGCAAAGGGTCAATGCTGATAGACATTGACTTAGGGCACCTCTTACATTTTCGTAGCAGTCGATACGCGTGGTCTAGTAATACATGGGAAGCCCTCACTAATCATCGCAAACATGCCTGGATTGGCCGCGATACGAATTAATACGATACATGGTTTACAAAACGAACATACGATTTACGAAATGAATAATATAACCAAACAACCAACTGTGAACTCGCTCAACTTTGTTGTTGATTCGTTGCTACATGCCTTGCAGGTCAATAGGTACTCATGGAGCTTGCACAGGGAGGAACAGTCGTTGTGGGACATGGCAGTGTGTGCCATGCTATAAACATTACTTTATTTCGTATTTTATATTTACAATGGGTTTTGAAATTATGCTTCCGCTAAACACTTAACTATGCTTTGGATTTGGAACACCTTTCATATTGTTTGGTTGAATTATGTTTACTTACATGCTTGTTCAATATGATTGGTGGCTTGATCCTGGTCAGTCACGCCTCCAAGCGGTGATACTCCGCGTATGGGTTTTGGGGGTGTGACAATTTTGCTCCCCGCCTCTAACTCCATCCAAAAAATCCATTAACTAGAAAGGTATTTTGGTAATTTTATAGATAAAAGCAAGGGCATGTAAGTCTTTTCACCTAAATAAACCTATAACTTGTTTATTTACATGTATATAAGTAATTCTTTTATGATCCGCCATCTTTCCAATCACTCTTTCTACCGGCCACCATCCACAACCATCCACCACCACCTGCAACTACCACCTGCCGACCACGACTATCGCGACTTTTAACTAAACGTTTTAATCGAGTTAGAGCCAGGGAGTAAACTACCGAAATACCCCTACTTTTAATTGAACGTTTTAACTGAGTAGAGGCAGGGAGCAAACTGGCGACAAACTCGAAAGATCGGGGAGGAAAATGGCTATTTTTAAACTATTGGAGCAAAACCGTTAAAATGACCAAACCACAGGGAGCAAAATGAAAGTTAACTCTTTAAGACTGAAATGCCCTTCATGTGAGGGGCACGTGACTAGGTTTTAACAGAGAAAATGGATGGCGTTTTTTTTTTGGGGGGGAGGGGGTGAAATAGAGATAAGTTACATAGATTTGGGAGTAAAATAGCTATTTTTAAAGGATTGGAACAAAACCGTTAAAACGACCAAACCACATGGAGCAAAACGGAAGTTTACTCTTTGAAAAATGTTACACTAAACTCCATCAACTAGTTTCAGGGTTGAGAGTAGGGGTGCAAATGAGCTGAGCTGAACTATACTCGAGATCGAGCTCATTTAACTTATGAAAGCTTGAGCTCGTCTCGGTTCGAGCTTTATTCCTAGAGCTTGATCTCGACTCGTTTTTCAAGCTCAAGGTCGGTTCAGACTCGGCTCGTTTATTATTTATTAATTATAATTATAATTTTATATATAATTTAGTAACTTTTTCATAATTTGGTTATTTTTATCTCAATATATATTTAATATATTAATTAAAAACTAACGGGCTCATTTAGACTCACAAGTTAGCTCGAGCTCAATAAGTGGAGCTCGAGTAGCTCGTGAGCTTGTTTGGACCTGCAAGTAAACTCAGGAACAGAGTGGCGGCGGTGAAGCGACCAGGGATAGGGGATTTGGAACAACTAAGGAGCATATTTTGTAACATTTTTTATTAAATTAAGTTCAGTTACTTCAATTTTTCTAAGGCAAGGAGGGGCGGTTCCGTTATACAATCACGGAATGATGTATAACGCGTTATACTTTCCATTTTCCCACCCCCACAACAAAGTTTCACGCGTTATATTTTCCACGAAATCGATTTTCGTTATTTTCATCACGCTTTATTGTTTTGTTTTGTGAGTGTAATTGTTGGTTGGGGAGAAATTGTTGGGTGTGGTGGTGAGTGATGACCACCCCCACTAAAAAATGTTGTGAGTGATGGAAAAATGGTTGCTGACATGGCGGAGCATGATTGGATATTGTGAGTGATGGAAAAATGGTCACTAGTGACCACCCCTAGGGGTGAGCAGAAAACCGAAATAACCGAATCGTAACCGAAATAACCGAAAAATCCGGACCGAAAAAACCGAACCAAAACAAAAACCGACGGTTCGGTTTTCGGATTTTTAATAACCGAAAATTTCGGTTCGGTTTTCGGATAATCATTTTCAATAACCGAACCGAACCGATAAGTTTTGATAGTATACCAAATCTATATATTTTTATGTTTAATTGTTTACCCATGCTACTAAGAATTATTAATTTTATTCTTGTTTGTTAAATATTTATAATAAGAACATTACCATGTTTATTTATCATTAAAATTATTCATTGCTTACAAGAACTAAGAAAGTTTAATATAAAAATTAAATGGTTTTCAAAGTATTATAAAAGAAAACGTCTTAACAAAAACTTTGAAGAAACATTAAAATAGATTAGAAGGTTAGGTTTATGTCAATAATATATTAATTTAAAAGACTAAATATATTAACTTAAATCTAAACATTTAAGAAAGATTCTTAAACTTTGAATTATACGTTTAAGTTTTGAATCTTACATAATTTGTTTCAAAAACCGAAAAACCGAACCGTTGCTAAAACCGAATTAACCGAAACCGAAAAAACCGAAACCGAACGCTTTTTAAAAACCAAAAACCGAACTTTCGGTTACGGTTTTGGTTTTACCCAAAAACCGAACCGAACCGAACCGTGCACACCCCTAAGTCCACCCCCCTCCCCTAATTCTCTCACATACATTTTGAAAACTAAATGGGTGTAGAAATTTGTACCTGAATTAATGCAACTTTGGATGATATTTGATTTTATTTCAGAAAAAGCATCAGGCTTTCTGGCCAAAGCTCCAAGTATTTCCCCGTTTCCAAGTTTAGGATATTTTTTCACTATCTTCAATGCAACACCTAAAAAAGGGACTAAAAAAGGGACTACTAAATGTACCCCCTCTTGTTACTTTTTATACCCCCTTTCTATAAAATCACATTTAAACTTGTCATATTTACCCCCTAATCAAGTCATATTTTTTTAAAAGGATTCTTTTTTGTTACAAAACAAATTCAAAAGTGTAAAAATATATTATAGACGTTTTTTTAAATTGTTTATTTTTTATGTTTATTTAAAAACCATATTTTTTCAAAAAAAAGTTTCAGATATTTTTTACACTTTCTCAAATAGTATTTTGATTATGTTTTCTTTTATTGAACGTCTTTACAAATTACTAATAACGTTTTTCATATAAAAACAATAATAAAAAAGTTTTGAATTTTATTTTTGAAAAAGTCTACATTATATTTTTTTTCCTTGTCTAGTTTGTATTTTAAATGTCTTATATTTATTATTTTTAATATTTTAAAATGTTTTTTTTTTATTTTGGAACGACTTAAACTGGGTATCTGATGCGTGGTCGAAAACCGATGATTATTCGTAATTAAGTTTATGCTTTTACATGACTTTTGGTTTCGAATGACCTACTTTTGATTACAAAAGAATCCACATATATTTTCGAAATCAACCAGTTTAATATACTTTTTAAATGAAGAAGAGAAAAATATTTGTGAATCAACCCTATCCATTTGTTTGCTTTAGAAAAGTGTTTACTTCGATCCAAGTTTTAAAGTGGTTTTAACTTGTTTATAACATACTCTTTACATTAATTAAATTTGAATTTATATAGATTGTTAATTTATAGTTTGATAAAATAATTTTAGTACCTATTGTTTATTTGTTCACTTACATAGATGGTTTGAATGATTAATATGTGCTAGGGTTGTGAACGCTATTTAAAAAAATTACTTTTTAATAAATAAAAATTGTTAATTTTTTAATAAACACATCTAAAGTTTTAAAAAATATAAAAGTAAGACCTTTAAAATACAAACTAGACGAGGAAAAAACATAATATAGACTTTTTTCAAAAAGAAAGTTCAAACTTTTTTTTATTATTTTTATAAGAAAAAAAATGTTATTATTTATTTGTAAAGATGTTCAATAAAAAACCATAAAGAAAATACTATTTGAGAAAGTGTCTTTAGAAACAATATATGAAAACTTTTTAAAAATATGATTTAAATGAAAATTAAATATTAAATATTAAAGAATCAGCAATCTTTTTTTACACTTTTGAATTTGTTTTGTAACAAAAGAATATTTTTTAAAGTGATTATTTGTGTAGGGGGTAAATATTACAAGTTTTAATGTTATTTTATGGTAAGGGGGTATAAAAAGTAGTAAGAGGGGGTATGTTTAGCCTACCCCAAAAAGATTTGAGAATCAATTTGCGTGGGACAGGGTTTCAACGAAAGCAAAACACTATGGATAAATTTTTTGTTTGAATTGAGTAATGACATAACTTCAGTTTATTACTAAATTATTTGAAAAAGTTGAATTAACTTTAGATAAATACTAAAAACAAAAACAAGCTAAATAACATATTCTATTTTTTTTTATAATTATGTGTACGAATAAAATCAGTTGTATAACCACAACAAAAAAAAAAAGCTACCAAATAAATTCATGGCTGGTGTAATTGTGTTTTTTACCTCCTCAACCTCATGAACATTTTCAACATAATATGATGAATAAAACTAGAGTAAACTGCCATTTTGGTCCCTGTGGTTTGACCAGTTTTGCCACTTTAGTCCAAATCTCAAACTTATTACATCTGGGTCCCTGTGGTTGCATTTTGGTCCAAAATTCAAAAATCCTCTATTTTGACTGTTGAAAACTGATTATTTTGTCCTTTAGTGCAGGGACATTTTGGTCCATGTTAATTTATTATAACATTTCAATAATTAATAAAATCATCTTCAAGAACATCATCAAACTTCATCATCAAAACCCAGAAAATCCAGAAAATCAAGAACATCATCTTCAAGAAAATCAAGAACCCAGAACAAAACCAGAAACCATCACAAAAATCAAAATACAGACAACAACAAATCAAAACAAAAACCGATTTGTAAAAAGAAACGAGGCTCCGACAACAAATCAAAACAAAAACCGATTTGTAAAATGAAACGAGGCTCAGATCTGTATCTTCAAGAACATCATCAAACATCATCATCAAAACCCAGAAAATCCAAAAAATCAAGAACATCATCTTCAAGAAAATCAAGAACCCATAACAAAACCAGAAACCGTCACAAAAATCAAAATACAGACAACAACAAATGAATACAAAAACCGATTTGTAAAAACAAACGAGGCTCCAACAACAAATCAAAACCGCCATGGCTGCAAACAGAGGTTGCAAGCGCACTTGCCCTCCTCCGATTCTGCCACGCCAAGCTGCGGAAAATCTCAAATGTTGACCCAATTTTGACTCGGATTAGGTGAAATCATCACAGCCTCGTGGTGAAAATCTCAAATGTTGACCCAATTTTGCCCTCCTCCGATTCTGCCACCACCGTCTCCCCACCACCACCCTCCACCACCGTACACCCTCACAACCACCGCTTGCTCTTGCTCCAGCCCATATTTAACACCTCCATCAAAATCAAACCCTAGCGGCGGCGATGACGATGGTGATTTATTTGGAGAAGAGAGAGACGGGGTGAGAGGAGAGAGACGAAGGAGAGAAAGAGACACGACGTCACCGGCGACCAACGCCGTCAGCGGCGGCGATGACGGTGTTGTTCCGTTTTTCCAACAGGTTCCGACTCCATTCCCCTTCTATTTTGACTTTCCTTAAGTTTTCAAGCAAAAACCGGCAGATGATGTGACTTTTCTGTTTTCCGGCGACGTGGTGGTGGTGTTGGACGACGGCGGCGTTCACGGCAGTGGCGGTGATGGTGGTGCTTGGAGAGAGAAAGAGAGAGTGTGTTGCCGATGATGATGATGAAGATGAGCTGCTTTGTGTGTATATATATATATTAATTTTTGAATTAAGAAAATATTAAATGAAAAGCAAAATGGCCAAAATGCCCCTGAACTAAAGGACAAAATAATCAGTTTTAAACAGTCAAAATAGAGGATTTTTGAATTTTGGACTAAAATGGCAACAAAATGCAAACCACAGGGACCCAAATGTAATAAGTTTGAGATTTGGACTAAAGTGGCAAAACTGGCCAAACCACAGGGACCAAAATGGCAGTTTACTAGCCAATTAAAATGCTTACCGAACATATCACCCTCGACACATCTCTGAAGAAGTAGACCACGGTTATCAGAATTCCAACCATCATCATCACACAAGTCGTTTGAGTTTTCATATAGATACTTCACCACTTCAAAGCTTCCATAGAAGGCAGCAGCATACAGTGGCATTATGTTTCCTCCATCACCAGGAATTGTGGTCAAGATCCTGTTCTTTTCCACCATAAGCTTAACTGTATTAATGTATCCGGTTGCAGCCGCTACAAAGAGGGCGGTGTTGACATTTTCATTTTGAAGCTCCAAGTCTTCATTATCCATCATATCCACCATTTTTTTCACAAACTTCTCAGCATGTTTGCTTCTTTTTACGCCTACAGCTATGTGAAGTGTTGTGTTCCCAAGTGGAGTGATGCTAGACCTTAGCAACACTGGTTTCTTGTTAATAAGTTGCTTGGCAACTTTCCAATCACTTTTAATAGCTGCCTTAAGTAGAGGGCCACCGTATCTAATGTAATCGTCCTCTCCTTTAATTTAGTTCCAATGCAAATAGTTAATTAGATCTATTCATCTCAATACTATCTTCTCTAAAGCCAAGCATCAATTCAGTTAAATATGCCCAATTTGAATCCTTCAATATGGTTTGACAAGTTAAAATGTAGCACATTTGGCTAGTGAAATCAAAACTAACGGATTACGGTATTATAATAATAAGTATATTATTAAATCAAGCACAACCTAATTTTGGTTTTAGGGAAATTCTGCCAAATAACAGATCGAATGTAGTATATTTACACAAGTGCAAAGTTTCCAATAGATTCAAATCGTTTCTCAACCAATGCCAAATATGTTGTGTAAAATAGCATCAAACCGAAATTACCATCATTAATAGCTTGACTCGGTAGATTTGGTCTTGATTGTGTTGTGCTGTCCATTCTAGCTGTCGGAATGATGACTCCCTGCTGCAGCTGGCCTACGGGTTTAGACTCTGATGTTGAGGCTAATTGAGAACCTGTTGAGCCTTCGTTCATCATCTGCACAGCGATATATACTAATTCGTTAATGAGTAAAACCTAACTACTTGTGAACATCAATATAACTATTTAATAATAACAAATTTAGTTTTAATAATTAACCTTTTTAAAGGAGTTAGTGCCAGGGAACTGACTGTGAAAATTACATAACGAGGAAAACAAAAATCAAACGTAAACTATTAGAGGAGAATGGTTATTTTGACTAAACCACAGAAAAAAAAAAAGTTTGCTGAAGTTTAAAACACTAATATAACTGTGACTATTAAGAACAGCGCACATAGACTTACGGAATTCGTTGAAAAAGAACGCATGAAGATGTTTTTCTGATGGTGTTGCGCTATTGGAGAACCTGTTGAGGCTGTTTCGTGTATCATCTGCACAGCGAAATATACACCTAATTGCCTGATACAATAATTATATATGCATGATCAAAGTATGCAACTGATACAATAATTAAATTGTCGGTTCGTGTTAGTTGACCTAAAACTTGTTATTTCATGTCGTGTTTCAAGTATTATATATATTGTTATAGGGTTGAATCAGTTTTCTTAAACGACAATTTATAAGCTAATGATGAAGTCAAGAGTCTAGGTTAATCAATAGAAAATTGCAAGAGGATAATATATTAATGATTTTGAGCTTATAAAAGAGAATATATATCAACATCTTGTAACAACTAAGATTAATCATTTGCTAATATATCAATAGAAGAGCTAGAATAATTATCCGTGGGGACACATGATTAATATAACAAAGGTAAAGTAATGTCAATTTAAGAAATAAGTTGAAATACATTCAATTCATTGCTGAAATTGGGATTCGTAAGTGGGGAGACGATAAGATTGAAGAGAAGGCAAATAACGTGGGTATCAAGGGGATCGCGATAAAGTGAAGAAGTAAGGTGAAGAAGAAAGGTGACGAAGAAAGATAAGGGAGAAAGTGAGCAGTGGACATCTGAAGCTGCGCTGCTTAGTCTACGTCACTCGGTTCTGTGCTACGATTCATTTCAGTTGCATTTTGTATATAAAGTGTAGTATATTTACACAAGTGCAAAGTTTCCGATAGATTCAAATCGTTTCTCAACCAATGCCAAATATGTTGTGTAAAAAAAGCATCAAACCAAAATTGTTGGGGAATTTCGATTTGCCGGATGATCAGAGAGGCGTGTAATCACTCTCAGATCAAATTATTTCGGTGGTTCACCCGAATAATTCAATCGGATACAACTCTGATTTCGAGAAATTGAACCAGTGTATGTTTTTGTGTGTGAATTTTTGAATCAGTAAGATGATCAAAACCTGTGTCTACGAATTTGGGGGTGTTTCCAGATAACTGCCTCTGGCAGTTATCTTTTAATTTAATTTCAATTGCATTAAAAACATGCCTTAATTTTTGTCTGAAAAATTAGGACGAATTTTCACAAATTTTATTTTTTAAGGCAGCCAGGGGCTCTGCCCCTTGGAACCCTCGTAGAGTACGGGCTCCGCCCGTACACTTCGAATAATAATAACTCAAACAAGCGTGCACTCCCGCACCTCCTAACTTGCTTGATGTGTATTATTATTCGCTTTGATCAACAAGTCAATCCCCGATTACACTAAAATATCTAACATTCCTCCCCCATTTTAGTGTAATCCTTGATTAACTTAAACAAATTCACAACAAATCAAACTTATGCATAAATGAAATATCGCGACGATTGAATTTCACATTAGTATATTACACATTCCAAATATTCGGATATAGGGGTGTCGCTAAGGATTGAACTCTTTTCTATTCAGTGAATACATGAAGATAATATACACACAAGTTTACATACTCTAATGTTCTTTCTTGACACTATTTTACTAGCATGTGTCTCATCCTTCAATGAACATATCAAAGCCAAGTCCTAGCTTCTTGAAGCGGCTAAACTTCATGCTCATATAGGTAACTCTTTATTCTTGCACCTGCATATGCAATTTTTCAAAGAACTATTAAGAAGAAAACCTTCAACCTCCTTTAATTTACAGGTCTGAACACATACCTTGGGATGATGCTACTAATGTGTTCCAATTTCTAGATGTTAAGCTTTCCACATTGAATTCAGCACCTAACGTCATATTAGGTGGGAATTGGGTATCTTAACACGAGAAATCTCAGGTGGACTTTAATCCCATCCCTACAGCCGCCTTGTGCACAAGATCTCTACATAACTCTTTAATTAAGTGGTCGGCTAAATTATGTTGAGTTCTCACAAACTCCACCGATATCACCCCATGCATGATGAGCTCACGAATCATGCTGTGTCTAACACCTAAGTGTCTAGACTTCCCATTATACACTTGGCTATAGACCTTAGCCAAGGTTACAGTACTGTCACATCTAATAGATATTGGTGATATAGGTTTAGGCCACAATGGAATCTCATAAATCAAGTTTCTTAGCCACTCAGCTTCTTTGCCAGCTGCGGCTAATGCTACAAACTCAGACTCCATTGTCGAATCAGTAATGCAAGTCTGTTTCTTAGATGCCAAAGATATGGCACCTCCTCCAAGCAGAAAAGTCCATCCACTCGTGGAAGAATGATCTTCCTTGTTTTTAATCCAACTTGCATCCGAATAACCTTCTAAAACCGAAGGAAATCCAGTATAGGTCAAACCATATTTCATGGTTCCTTTCAAGTACCTAAATACTCGATTCATTGCTTGCCAATGACTTGCACCTGGATTGCTAGTATACCTACTAAGCTTTCCAACAGCATAAGCTATATCCGGTCTAGTGCTAATCATGGCATACATGAGGGATCCAATGGCCCTTGAATATTCAAGTTGGCTTACAGCTACACCTTCATTAGGTGAGAGCTTAAAAGCAGGATCCATTGGAGTGCTAACCGGAGAACTATCATGAAAATTGAACTTTTTCAATATCTTCTCAATATAATGAGACTGAGAGATAGATATGCCATTGTTCTCCCTTTTGATCCTTATACCAAGGATCACTTCCGCCTCCCCCAAGTCTTTCATATCAAAACAAGATGACAAAAATTTCTTTGTTTTATCAACTTGATCCTGGTCAGTACCGAAGATCAACATGTCATCTACATATAGACAAATTATGACTCCTTTCCTAGAATCATCAAATTTGCTATATACACACTTGTCTGCTTGGTTTAATACAAAACCATTAGACAAAACCACATCATCGAACTTTTGATGCCACTGTTTTAGTTCTTGTTTTAAGCCATACAGTGACTTAACTAGCTTACACACCTTATGCTCATTGCCAGGCATAACAAAACCCTCTGGTTGTTTCATATATATCTCCTCATCCAAATCACCATTCAAGAAAGCGGTTTTCACATCCATTTGGTGAATTACAAGATTGTGTATTGCAGCCAAGGCAACCAACAATCTAATAGTGGATATTCTTGCTACAGGAGCATATGTATCAAAGTAGTCAATTCCTTCCTTTTGTCTAAAGCCTTGGATAACCAATCGGGCTTTAAACTTTTCAATTGAACCATCTACTTTCATCTTCTTCTTGAAGATCCATTTACAACCAAGTGGTTTACACCCAGGGGGTAGATCAGACAGTTTCCAAGTGTTATTCTGCATAATAGAGTCCATCTCATCATTTATAGCTTCTTTCCAGAAAGCTACATCCCGAGATGCCATGGCTTCACTATAGGTTTTAGGATCTTCCTCAATATTGATATTGAATTTTAATTTCATCTCTAGATCCTTCAACCAAATATAGCTGAAAATCATCACCAAATGATTTAGCTTTTCTTGCTCTACCACTCCTCCTAGGTTCCAGAGGAGTATCAATCACTTGATCAGCCACGTGAGAGTTACTAGAGCTTGGAACCATGTCTCTAGGGCTAGGTATTGAAGAGAATCTATTCTCATCATACTCTGCATTTCTTGCCTCAATAACCGTATGCACTGACACGTAGTCATTTGGTTCTATAACATAGAACCTATGAGCAAATGAATGCTCCGCATACCCAATGAAAATGCAGTCTATACCTCTTTCCCATGTGTTTCTTATCTTAGGATCAGTGAGCCTCACCACGGCTCTACAACCCCAAACTCTCAGCTTATGCAGCTCAGGTGGTTTTTTATACCAAAGCTCAAAAGGGGTGGTCTTGTTCCTTTTATTTGGAACCCTATTTAACAAATAACAGGCTGTCAACATAGCCTCACCCCAAAAGCCCTCACTTAGGCCCGAATAGGACAACATGGTATTAACCATTTCCTTTAAAGTCCTATTTTTCCTTTCCGCCACACCATTTTGTTCCGGTGTGTAAGGAGCTGTGGTATGGTGTATTATTCCAGTAGATTGGAAATACACCGGATCAAAATACTCACCACCTCTGTCCGTATGTAGGGTTTTGATCAACCCACTCCGATGAAGCTCTACTTCTTGTTTATAAATCTTAAACTTTTCAAGAGCTTCATCCTTAGCATGCAACAAATAAACGTAACAAAATCTAGTAGCATCATCTATAAATGTTACTACATATTTTTTATTACCTAGAGATGGTGTAGCATGAAAATCACTTAGATCACTATGTATCAAATCTAACACTTTAGTTTCCCTATGAACATGTTGCATGAAAGGCTTTTTGGTTATCTTATTCAACTTGCAAACATGGCATTTATCATTGTTTATGTCAATAGGCGGAATTAAGCTCATTTTATACATTTCTTTAACTCTTTTATAATGTACATGTCCTAGTCTAGCATGCCATAATTCCGATTCAGTCAAGTTGTTTCTACTACTAGTTGAAGCTATGCAATTTGCATTACTAGTTGAAGCTGTATCATTAACATTACTAGTTGAAGCAACACAAACAGATTCATTCATAAACGAGACATCAACATTCAACATAAACATACCATTACATAGATAACCAAAACCAACAAAGGTACCATGTCTTGACAAGATATACTTGTCACTTTCCAATACTTGTTTGTACCCACAATTATTCAACACAATGCCACTTAATAGATTCTTTCGAATCTCGGGCGCATACAAAACATTGTTCAAAAGTAAAGTTTTTCCAGAAGTAAACACAAGATTCACAGTTCCTATTCCCTTGATTGATTCAGTTGCAACATTCCCCATCTTTATGATAGACCCGTCTTCGATTGGTTGAAAGTCTTTAAACCAACGAAGATCCTTGCATACATGACTTGTTGCACCCGAATCAACCCACCAAGCAATGTCATCATCCTGCACATAAAATGCCTCAGAAATTAGTGACACATAATTCTGAACCGAATTATCAAATTGTACTAAATTCTGACCTTGCTTGCCCGGGTCCTTGGACCCGCTAGAACCATCCTCATTCTTGTTCTTTGAACCGGACTTCTTGTTATTCTTCATCATCTTACAGTCCCTCTTAAAGTGACCAACCTTACCACATTTCCAGCAAGGGTAATTCGGCTTTTTGTTTGAACCCGAATTGTTGTTTCCTTGAAACTTGCGTTTCCCTTTGAACTTACTGTTTCCTTTGGATGATTCACCCGTTTCAACCATGTTCACAGAACTTGATCCAGCCCGTTTCTTATCATCATTGACCAACACATTTTCCTGTGCTCTCAAGCCTTCTTCAATTCTAAAGTGGCTTCCAAGTTCAACCAAAGTTAACTCTCCTTTCTGATGTTTCAGATTATGTTTAACATCTCTCCAGGAAGGAGGTAACTTGTCAATGATACTCGAAACAGAGATGGATTCATCCATCTTCATATCATGTTGGGCAAACTGCCCCAGAATTTGTAGCAATTCATGATATTGTTCCATCACAGGCCGTTCATCAACCATTCTATAATTATTGAAATTACTGACAAGAAACTTCTTACTAGAAGAATCTTCTGCCATGTATTTGGCTTCCAACGTGTCCCACAGTAACTTTGCAGTTTCAACATTTTGATAAACATCAAATAAGGGATCAGACATACCGTTCAGGATGTGGCCAAGACATATATAATTGTCGTTCTCCCACTTTGACCTCTTCCTGATTTGCTCCAGATTTCCCTCCTCCTGTATCTCCGGGATTGGAGTAGTCAACACGTACACAACCTTCAACGAAGTCAGAAGAAAATGCATCTGCTTCTGCCATCTTCGGAAGTCCACCCCTTCGAACTTCTTCAGTTTGTTCTCCTTGCTTGTCATATCCTTCATCGATCCGCTTGCTATCTTCACAGAAAATAATTTGATCTTTGTTGGGGAATTTCAATTTGCCGGATGATCAGAGAGGCGTGTAATCACTCTCAGATCAAATTATTTCGGTGGTTCACCCGAATAATTCAATCGGATACAACTCTGATTTCGAGAAATTGAACCAGTGTATGTTTTTACGTGTGAATTTTTGAACCAGTAAGATGATCAAAACCTGTGTCTACGAATTTGGGGGTGTTTCCAGATAACTGCCTCTGGCAGTTATCTTTAAATTTAATTTAAATTGCATTAAAAACATGCCTTAATTTTTGTCTGAAAAATTAGGACGAATTTTCACAAATTTTATTTTTTAAGGCAGCCAGGGGCTCTGCCCCTTGGACCCCGCCAGGGGCTGCCGCCCCTTGGACCCTGCTCCCAGGGGCGCTGCCCCCTTGGAACCTCCGTAGAGTACGGGCTCCGCCCGTACACTTCGAATAATAATAACTCAAACAAGCGTACACTCCCGCACCTCCTCACTTGCTTGATGTGTATTATTATTCGCTTTGATCAACAAGTCAATCCCCGATTACACTAAAAATATCTAACATTCCTCCCCCATTTTAGCGTAATCCTTTATTAACTTAAACAAATTCACAACAAATCAAACTTATGCATAAATGAAATATCGCGACGATTGAATTTCACATTAGTATATTACACATTCCAAATATTCGAATATAGGGGTGTCGCTAAGGATTGAACCCTTTCTATTTAGTGAATACATGAAGATAATATACACACAAGTTTACATACTCTAATGTTCTTTCTTGACACTATTTTTACTAGCCTGTGTCTCATCCTTCAATGAACATATCAAAGCCAAGTCCTAGCTTCTTGAAGCGGCTAAACTTCATGCTAATGCTACAAACTCAGACTCCATTGTCGAATCAGTAATGCAAGTCTGTTTCTTAGATGCCCAAGATATGGCACCTCCTCCAAGCAGAAAAGTCCATCCACTCGTGGAAGAATGATCTTCCTTGTTTTTAATCCAACTTGCATCCGAATAACCTTCTAAAACCACTCGTGGAAGGATACCGATTTGTAGTTATGTTTGATATGTTTTTATCTGCAAATAATCTAATGGGTCAAATTCGTATAAGGTAAAGCTAAAAGGAAAACGGGTTGAATGGGTTGAAAATTGTCCAAAATGTACTTTTTGTTCACACTCCTTCATCGCGTTAGATCAATATGCAATTTCAACCCGTGGTGTAGTGTTATAAAAATAAGATGTTAAGGACTTTTTTTTTTCTCATTTGGGCAAATAATAGGCTCATATAGGTATTATCATGATCAAGTTTGTCAGCGAAAATCCCATATATATTTAGGGCCCCAAACGAGTAGTAGTATCTCGGGGTTTATTCTAACAACTTTTTGATTGAAAATAAATTTAAATCATCATCATGTTGGTCGTGACCATTTACTTTTAACTTATTCTTAAAAACCATACAAATACGTTATATGTGGTCGTAAAGTCAAGTGCAAAAATCTTGAAATCTTGTCACGTTGTCTTCATTTTTATTAGGCACGTCACAGCAATGCTCATCCTTCTGATCTTCCTCCAAACATATCTTGTATGGCGGAAAAGAAAATATATTGACACTATATATAGAGGCAAAATTGTTAAGAATTCTCCCAATGATGTATGTTTAAAATGGTTGAATCCGCTAAGCTAAATTGGTTGGCTTGACCCGGTTAAAAGAAATATATGGTTCTGTTGACGGTTTGAAAAACGGGTTCTACTGTTCGGTCTACGCTTTGAAACTAGACAGGTAAACCGAACCAACCGAAAAATTAATAAAAAATAGCTTTTTGTTCTATATAGTTTTAGTAAAAGAAAATAAGTTTTGTAGGTTATGAATCTAACAATTATATTACGTATAAGTATTATTAAACTCAATGCGTATATGTTATCCATTTAACTTATTACGACACAATGTCGAATATTTTCACCATCTTTTACTATGTTATAATACATAACTATATATAAAGATAAAAATGTAATTTTACAAATTTTAAAACTTTAAGTGGTAATATATAATACAATTTCTTTATAACATAATGTTGACTTTTAATTCAACTTCTCTCGTGATATTTAAACGACCATAACTTTTTATACGCTAATTTTTTTTAAATCTATGTGATTAACAGTGTCAGGGGCGCAGGATTGATTGGGGGGGGGGGGGGGGCGACCCCGTGAACTTTTTGCGTAGTAGTGTTACGTATCTAGTTTTCGTATAGAAATTTTTAGGTTTATACGTTCCCCCCCCCCCCCTCCCGGTTTAAAAAAATTTAGGTATATACATTTCCGACCCCTCCAGTTTTATAAAAAAATATTTATATAGGCATATAGCGCAAATAAATTTATTTATATAGCCCATTATATTTAGTATTGGAATCTATGTTTATTATTTGTGCAGCCCATTAATAATTAGCCCAAAAAAAACCCAATGCCAATTTTATGGAGTTAATCGCTGTTTGGAATTGGAAGGGGGCAGAGAAAAAAAAAAAAAAAAAGAACATACGCTCTGCTGCTGCTGCTAATCGAACAGAACAGAACACGCAGAAGTCAGAACTAGGGGTGTAAACGAGCCGGGCCGAGCCCGAGCTCGACCAGGCTTGAGCTCGGCTCGTTAGGTTTTTATGAAGCTCGAGCTCGGCTCGCAAGTAAAATCCAAAGCTCGAGCTCGACTCGACTCGGCTCGAACTATTTTTAGAACAACCTTAAACGAGCTAAAAGCTCGGCTCGAGCTCACTTCAACATCGCTTAAACGAGCCAAAGCTCGGCTCGAGCTCGGCTCATCAATGTTATTATCATTATTAATATATTATATATAAAAAAAATTAAAATTTTGTATGGGCTCGTTTAGGCTCGCGAGCCTAAACAAGCTTTGTATGTCAGGCTCGAGCTCGGGCTCGATAACAAAACGAGCTCTATTTCAAGCTCGAGCTCGGGCTCGGGCTCGTTAAGGTTCGGCTCGTTCGAGCTTTTAACCGAGCCGATCACGAGTAGCTCTCGAGCCTCTGAGCTTGTTTACACCCCTAGTCAGAACAGAAGAACACGCAGGGTCGCAGGCTGTTGTTCGACTTGGAGGAGACGAGGATAACCGGCTGGCTGCTCTAATCGACTAATCGAATTGAAGGTATGTGTTTTTTTATTTTAGGTTTAAATTAGGGCTTCAATTTATGTTATTTAGGTTGAAATTAGGGGTGAAATTGATCCAGGAGAACCGGCCACCGAGTCCATAATTGAAGAATTCAAAAATATTAAAGGAAGACGAGCAGAACTATAATTCTTCGTCCAGGAGAACCGGCCACCGGGTACCCACCTTCCTCTTCTTTTTAATGTTTTGGTGTCTTTGTTCAATTGTTTGTTAAACAATGTTTACGTTTTAATGTTTGAGAACGTATTTTATTTGATATTAATGTTTGACCCGGCCCAACCCGAATCGAATCACCGACGTCAGACCCGAATATAGAAATTTTTTTTTAGGTCCAGTGCCTTCCGTTAGACTCAAATCAACATTAGGGATGGGTATATGGGACTTGGTTCCGTTACCGAATTTCCTGAGACGAAATTGTTTTGGTACCTATTTGGTATCCACTTTTTAGCGTTTTTGGTATCGGTATTTTTGGTACGGTACTGGTTCGGTACGGTCTCGGTATTTTACCGAAGGTTACACATAAATACCGGTACCCATATTTGACGATTTTTGGTACCCGTACTTTCGATACCCCGGTACCGAGCTCATCCATAATCTACATCACTTTAGTGAACGATAAACACATGATGCCACTAGGCCAAAAGACCACAATTACGTAAACTAGAAAAGTGTACTGCTGTGGATCTTTGTTGTATGTCTTCAACCTATAAATACCATCTTGGGCATTGTTAGTCGTCATTTTATAATTCGGTGTAATGGTTTTTACATTTTAGAAAAATTGTTAGTCGTCATTTTATAATTTGGTGTAATGGTTTTTACATTTTAGAAAAATATATCAAGTGCTGATAACTTAGTAGTCTAGATTGTCTATTGTTATGGTTATTGTCTATCATAAAAATGATATTAATTTAATAAGTGCAATGTAAATGGTATGTATGTGTAAAAAAATTGTTGTTCAATAAAAGAAAAAATATCACATAAAAAGGCGAAACAATTATAGGTTGTGAAGAAATAATCCTAATTTATCTTTCATCGTACAATATAATCATATGTAATGTAATGTAATGGTGGGCGGGTCTGGTCATCAACGTTGTTTGGCGTCCGCAAGGTGTGGGTGGTCTTTCGCCATTGGATTTGCTCGGATAACTTGAAAAGTATTTGTTGGTCGTTAAAAAAGTAGTGATTATAATCGTGACTGTTAAATTGACCAGTAACAGAAATAACCCAACTTTAACTTAGGGGTGTGCATGGGTCGGTTTTTTTTTGTCAAAATCATAACCATAACCGCAATGTCGGTTAATGAATAATTATAACCATAACCGATCGGTTATGGTTAATCCGTTTTGAAGTTATAGCCGGTCAGTTATGGGTAGTTAACCACTAATATGGACCTAGCTAAATTAGCTCAATTTTTTTAAACATGAAATATATTGTTATTACATAATTTATATATCAGCATATTACATAGTATGAATATACATATAATCTATAATATTAATACATATTATTATCGAATATTCAAACAAAATGAAACGATATATTCCATAAATTTATATAAACATTCAACCAAAACGATGAATATATATAATATATAATATTAATACATATTATTACCGAATATTCAAACAAAATGATATGATATATTTCATAAATTCATATAAACATTCAACCAAAATGATATGAAATAACCAATAACTATTAAAAACGTTCAACCAAAATGATATGAAATAACCAATAACTATTAAAACGTTCAACCAAAAACATCAAATGACTCGAATATTAAAATTATGTTAGAAAAGTTCTAAATCCAACAAAGATTTTAATATATGCCAGGTCAGTTATGATGGGTATGGACACATTACCATAACTGACCCGCTACTTTCGGTTTTTAGAAGTGTCATTAACCGACCAATCAGTTTTTTGTTTGATTTGTTGGTTAATTCAGTTATGATTTGGTTAATTCTTTTTTTTATTTTTTCACACCCCCTACTTTAACATTTTACAGTTCACTCAAAGAAGTTTCAAGTTTGACCTGATTTTGACTCTAACCACAAAGCAAGAAACCGGTGATACCAACCGATCAAACAGTCCATCATGACGGAGACAGAACCCTACCCTCCGATCGATCCAACAAACTTCGACCTCATCGTCATCGGCACCGGTCTACCGGAATCCATCATCGCCGCTGCCGCCTCCACCGCCGGCAAATCCGTCCTCCACCTCGACCCTAACCCCCACTACGGCTCCCACTACTCCTCCCTCTCTCTCATCGACCTCACCTCCTTCCTCACCTCCCAAACCCTAAATCCCCAAAATTCCGGCACCGAAGACGCACTAGATCACACCACCGCTGTCAACGTCATCACTCGCACTATCTATTCCGATATCGAGATCTGCTGTTACGATGATTCGGTTACCGAACATTCTAGAAAGTTTAATTTGGATGTTGCAGGACCTAGGGTTTTGTTTTGTGCTGATGCTGCTGTGGATTTGTTGTTGAAATCGAGTGCTAATCAGTATGTTGAGTTTAAGAATGTTGATGCGAGTTATGTGTGTGATGGAAATGGTGAGTTAGTGAGTGTGCCGGATTCGAAGAGTGCGGTTTTTAAGGATAGGACGTTGAAGTACAGTGAGAAGAATCAGTTGAATAGTTTTTTTAAGCTTGTGCAGGGGCATTTGGAAGCTGTTAGAGCTGGGGATAGTGGTGGTGATGATGGGAGGATCGTTTCGGATGAGGATTTGGATAGTCCGTTTGGTGTGTTTTTGGAGAAGATCAAGTTGCCTCCGAAGATTAAATGGTAATGTTTCTTTGCCTTTATGTTTCTCATTGTTGGTTGCCGATGACATCCGTTATAGATAAATCATATCAATGTAATTTGATTAGGGAGATTGGATTTGATGGATTATGTAGGGTGTTTTTTTATATTTTTAATCTTGTATTTTAGTATGTTGAAGTCTGGAAATAGGAAGCATAGTAGTTGATTAAGATATAGGTGACACACCGTTGAACAAGGTGTAATTGTTAAGAATTGCATATAGTGAGTTATTTACAGTCGTTGATGAGTTGTATGTTTGTGTGGAAACTTGTAACATAGGAGTCAGGAATAAATGATGAATAATACAGTGCTATAGGTGATTTAGTTTGTTTTATTTTGTGATCTTGCTTGAAACTTTGTAGATTGTATGGACTTTTGAGTTCAAGTAAGACGCTTTTAGTTGACAATTAACAAGTCTTTGATGATTAGAAGTTATGGATTTTTTGGTTATGTTGAACCTTTGAACTTTGATATGTAAATTGTACTTTACGGATTTAAATTATGTTGTGGGAGTGAAGCCATTGTAATTCTTTATTGCATGCTCTACAATGTTCTAAGAAAATGGAATATCCTGTTGTACTTGTCTTATGTTCTTATATTTGTAGGATAATTCTTTATGCCATAGCCATGGTTGATTATGATCAAGATGCTGGAGAATCATGTAAAGACGTTCTCAGCACTAGAGATGGGATAGATCGTTTAGCACTATACCACTCTTCTGTTGGAAGGTAGCTCTATACTTCGCTTGTCTTGTAGTTTTATTCTAATCTATTAACCTCATTCGTGCGATGCTTATTACTATTCTTGAATAAGGATTTAATAACTATTAACCTCATTCGTGCGGTGCTTATTACTATTCTTGAATAAGGATTTAATAACCTGAATCATTAGCAATGATTTTGACCTACATTTTAGGATCGAATGGATCTACATTTAAGTTGGATATAGTGACTGGAAAACTATTCATCCTAAAGTTATTGTGTGCCAACTTTCTTGAAATTATGCTCTCTTATATGGCTATGTAGGTTTCCTAATGCACTTGGTGCATTGATCTATCCCATATATGGCCAAGGAGAATTGCCACAAGCCTTTTGCCGCCGTGCTGCTGTCAAAGGGTGCCTCTATGTAAGTCTTGTAATCTTTTTTACTAAAGTTTAGGGAGAAGCATTTCAGGTCATATAATTATATTTTGTTTCAATTTTGTATATGGAATTATGAATCATCTCAACTTCCCTTACTACTGTTTATTTTACAGGTTTTGCGGATGCCAGTGATATCTTTTCTTTTGAACAAGGTTGGTACAAAAAAAAAAACCATTTTTAGTGTCATGTGAAAATCTGATTAATTTTTTTAAACTTGTCTATAATTTGTTAATGAAAATTGCAGGATAGTGGGGATTATAAAGGTGTCAAATTAATTTCCGGGCAGGAAATAACCAGCAATAAGCTGGTAGTGGATCCATCATTTATCCTGACCTCTTCACCTTCAGAATCAGTACATGATGTTTCAAAAGTCTTTGATGCCGGAAGAGTCAGTGGCAAGTTGGCCCGGTGTATATGCATAACAAAAGGCTCTATAAAACCAGACACATCCAGCTGTCTAGTCATATATCCTCCTAGATGTAAGATCACTTTCTAGTGTTATCATGTAGCTTTTGAATGTTTGGAGATGCTATCTGATTTTGGTTTTTCTTTAATTAGCTCTGTACCCTGATCAGGCTACATCGATCCGAGTGCTCCAGCTTGGTAGCAGTTTGGGTGTTTGCCCCTCTGGCATGTAAGTTCTATGTTCATATTTATTTTCATTTTCTAATGTCATTAGGGTGAGAGGGGCACTCCCCTCTTAGGGGAGTCCCCTCTCTTACGCACACCCAATCAGGTTATGCCACGTCAACTCCCCTCTTAAACTCCCCTCACACCCCAATTTGATGGCGGCACTCCCCTATTAGGTGACTTGTTTTTTTATTCAAAAAAAAAAAAAAAAAGAGGAAATAATTGATTGGTTTGAAAAGAGGGTGGCCCCACACTCTCCCCCTTCCTTCTTCGGTGAATTCACCCCGACCCACCTCCCCGATTTGGGTCACCGCAGGGATGGCGGCGGTGTTCCCGCTGGGGGAATAGGGTCACCGAGGCCACTCCCCGCTGGTGCCCCGCTTACCCTTAGATTATTAATGCTATGGTTGACATATCTTTATCTTTCAGGTTTGTTTTTTACATTTCAGCTGTATGTGATAACGCCCTTGAAGGAAAAAAAGCTCTGCATGCAGTTATTGACAGTCTTTTCTCTGGACACACCTCGGGTACGGCTGAAAGCAGTTCCACTTATCAAATTGAGAGTACAGAAGTGAAACCCACTTTGCTTTGGAGTGCATTGTATATGCAAGATGTCATCGAGGTGTGCTTTTCTTGTTTTTATTCCACAAGCAACAAAAGAACTGCAAGACGCTTTTTATTTTTCGAAAAGAAAAGTTTGCATCTTTATGTTATGTAGTTAAGCTGCCTTTGTTGATCTTTTGATCCATAAATCAACTGTCTTTTTTTAGGGTTCGATGGGACGTGTGGTTATGACCCCAACTCCAGATGGAAATCTGAACTACAATGGTCTTCTGCATACGACTTCAAAGGTATCTTGTTTCTCCTAGAATATGTTTGCTTATTTGCAAAAATTGACCCATGTAACCCAAGAATAGGTAGCTCTAAACATATGCTTTTGGTCAACATTGCATTTTGTCATAACATAATATTTATTAGGGAAATACCTTTTCTTTATAATGCTATGCTCAAACTGTGATTGATTATCTGATCCATTTGTTTTGACTGGCATTTTTTTATCTATGGCGTATGACAGCTGTTTCAGAAGCTGTACCCTGATGATGAATTCTTCCCAGAAACAAGCAACACAGAAACTTCTGAAAAGTTAGAAGACGATAGTGAAGTTGGCATAGAATCGTAGTGATGATAATAGTAGCAAACGGCACAACAAGAGATTTTTTTTTTGTTTTATATTTGTAAACAATTTTATATGTTGTATTCTATCACAGTCATTAACTTCACCCCCTGCTGTGGTTGGAAATGTTTTTTTGTTAGTATATTCAAGTGGTCTACCATGAAATGCCGCCATGTAAAGTGTAAGAGGTGGAGCTTGTGTGTCTGTCGCTTCCAAATGGGTATAAACACTTTGCTTTGCCGTTGCTATTGAAAGGTGTTGATTAAAGATGATAAAAGTAATTGATGATGGAATAACAATGTTGGATCCTAATCGTAGTATGCAAACATTATGGATTTGATTCATTCTTTAGAAAATTTGGATTTGATCTTTGACAAAATGTAACGTCTTTGATTCATTCTTTAAAATAAGATCTTACACTTGTACTTAACAGATTACGAGTTGGAAAGCTATATAAAAAACTACAGAATTAGGGAAGGGAAAAAGCACATTTAAAAATTATATTTTCCGCTGCCAGGACTCGAACCTGGGACTCCTGTGTTAGAGGAGCCGGAATGCTTAAGTTGATTGTGCTACAGCGGAATACGTTACCTACAGTGCGTTGCAATTTTATTTATACGCTATAAACACCGCAAGACAAATTTTAATATACGACAAACAGTTTGTGATTATAAATATAAAAATTAATCTTTTATTTTCATGAATCAGTAGGTTAAACAATGGTTAATGTTGCAACCTTCATAGCTATATTTTTTAATTATTAATTATAGCAAACGAAACGTTAAAAGTTATGCTAACAGAAGTTGCAATTTTTACAAGTAACCCTTTTTTTCATTGCTACATAACTTGAAGCAAGGAGTAGGAATGAAAGATTTAGAGATTAGTCTCAAGTCTTCTTATTCCATCTAATTTCTTTGGGGTTTGACCCACTCAACGGGTTATTTATCACAAATCCGATTGGTTCATATCAATATAGTAGATAAAATAAAGATGTTCAAATGAAATTTGTAATCATCCACCCTTTCTAGGTGTGTAAATTTTATCTGGGATGAGAGTCGTTATTAGTCTGCAACTAAGACTATAAATTTTATCGGTTTGAGAGGTCAATTGTAATCTAGCTATCTAATAAAACATTTATATTTTAACATAACTGTATTAATTTTAGTTAACCCATTTTACCTATTTAAAGTTATATACTCAATTCTATAAATGAATCATAATTAAACCATCTAGCAACAACAAGGCCAGCTCAACCTTTCTGTCGGTCCAAAGCTGAAGAAACACTAAGTCAACCTGCAGAAGTGAACTTGAGGGTTTGGTCTCGTTCACAAAGGTTAATCTTCTTTCTTCTCGCCAAACTGCTAAAGCTTTGAATCTGGTCTGGTGTGAGAATAAGAACTTGTTTTGAGGATAATAAGTGTGTGTGTAAAGTTAGAGAGCCAGAAACCGATCCTTAAACCTGGTAGTCAGGGCCGGTCCTGAGGATTCAAGTGGCCCTTAGGCCCTAACAAATTATATAAACTATTTTTTTAAACGATGATTAAATTGTAGCAATAAACATAGCAAAAATATGGTATTAGAAAGACAGGGTCAAGTTATTCTACAAAGGGTTCTAATTGTAAGAAGTGTAAGAAGGATTTATAGAGTGACAAGTGTCCAATTACCTAAAACTAAACCCACTACATCACCACCAAAAACCTAAACACCCACCACCACTCAAAAACCTAACCCCCCCCCCCCCCCCCCCTGCAAAAAAAAAAAAACTATACCTCACCAAAAAAAACCCCCAAAAAACCTAACCCCCCATCCCCCATCCCCCACCCCCCAAAAACCTAAAAAAAAACCTACCCCCCCCCCCCCCCCCCCCCCGGGCAATAAAAAACAAAACAAAAACTATACCTCACCAAAAAAAACCTAACCCCCCACCCCCCAAAAACCTAACCCTCACCCCCACCCAAAACCCTAAACCTCCACCCCCTCGGCAAAAAAAAAAAAAAAAAAAAAAATGGTGTGTGATGGGGGGGTTAGGTTTTTGGTGGTGGTGGATGTTTAAGGTTTTTTTTTTTTTTTTTTTTTTTTTTTGTAGTGAGGTTTTTTTGTGTAGTAGGTTTTTTTAGGTTATTGGACATTTGTCACTCTATAAATCTTTCTTACACTTCTTACAATTAGGATCCTTTGTATTTGATTCTAATCCTAGAAAGACATACCATAATGATGATTCATGAAGCTTTTCTAGTGTTCTTGATAACTCTCCTAGCGACCTACATACAAATTTATTGGGCTTCCACAGCCTGCTGTAACATTTTTTCGAACATAACTTGATCTAAAAGCCAAGATTTTTCCAAATAAAACTTGAATGGCTGAACCGAACAGAACTTGAAATCATATTATGATGCAACCGTTGGATTAAAAGCCAACTCACCGGTGTTTGATTTTATTCCTGATTACCTTTTTAAAGATTTTCGTTAAGGTTTTTTTCCCCAACCAAGACTAACTTCCATTCATATAAAAAACAAAAACAAGTACATAGAGGCAAACTAGTAAGGCACTGGTTGCAACAAACCATAACAGAAACACCCTTACAAACCAAGGCTAAAGAGCAACCTAAACCCAACTGAAGTCTGAAGGCACATAAACCACATAAAAATGTCAGGGAAACCACCTAGTTGGACTTTTATTCCCATCAATGCAATGGAACTTGGTTTATTAATTACTCCATATTTATGTGTACTAAAAACTTTAAGGAAAGTAATATTACAACTTTTATTCACAAATCACAATGCACTTAGACAACGTTTAACAAAAAAAAAGAAGAAGCAAAAAACCGGCAGAAGACAGACTTGAACACAGGACCTTATTAATTTAAAAGTTAAACTCAAAGACCTACGAACCAGAACACTCAGTTACTTTGTTTTAACCGATCACTTAAAATTTATGTAAAAGTTCACTTAATGCTTGGTTATATAGAAAAAGTTAATTTTTTTTGGCCCTCGGGGAAAACGGGCCTCGGCCGGGGGTGTGGCTCGCCCACCCCTAGGGCCGGTTCTGCTGGTAGTGAAGTTCTCTATTTATAGTCGAGGGGTTGTGAAGGAGGTAGGAGCCAGCTGTCAATTTTGGAGAATATCCATTTGGTATCCTCTGTCAGGACAGGACCATTAATTAGGACTAGGGCTGACTTGGCACGGTTTTATTCGCTCCACCTCAGCGTATCCAGTATTTCATGTCAGGTTGTCGCTAGCTGTCCTTTGAGGATCATGCGGCAGGATTTGAGGACCAATGATTGGTATTCATGCTCTACTTGGCCGACGTTTCTTCGTTGATAAGGTTCCTCCCATGCACGTCCGCGCATGCTCTTTGGGACCATACCCTTTCAAAAGCGAATTCTAAAATCAGAAACATTTTGTAAAAGAATACATTTTTTGCTTAAGAACCTAACACACAGAGAAATAGTGACACACATGTCTTGTATACGATTTGCATTAACACAAACAGTCACATTTTAGGGTTGAAGTGAGTTTTACTGATAATATAACCCTTCAAAGTATATTGATTTTTATTTACTTGTCAAAATTGAAAAATTAAACTAACTTAAACCCTAAAAGCACATATCGCATACAATTTGAAAAATGTCAAAAAATCACAAAGATATATGGCAGAATTTTTATTTACTTGTATACGATTTGCATAACACAAACAGTCACAAAGATATATGGCAGGTTGTGGTGGGTTTATAAAGAGAGTTAATAAGCAAGGGTATTTTGGTCATTTAACATGGACTTAACTGAGATATTTAACTGATGTTAGGGCTGGGGACCAACCGAGTGCATTTTTTAAAACCACAGGGACCACGCGTGTAATTAGTAAACCATTGGGACCAAGTCTGCAATTTTTGAAAACCACAGGGACCAACCAAGCATTTAACTCTATTTTGACAAAACCAAAACTTAGAAAACCATGTTTGTATAATCCACAATAAACAAGAAAAATGAGGGTCTTAAGCAACTACTTATTTTTCATAAAGCAACATCCATGCAACTTTTATCAATATACCAAAGTGAGACTTTAATACGGTAAAACTGATTTAAAAGATTACAAACAAAATGACTTTTTTTTTTTTTGCATAATACTAACCCCTAAATACACTTTTGATTTTTTTTTAATAGGCAACGAATAAAAGTCCGGCCACCCGATGTAACCTCATGGCAAAAGACGACCCCATATGCCCACAATTGTAGACGACGATGGATAACTTAAATGTATCATATCCTGTTCCAAGAAAAACCCACCGCTCAAAAGCCTACTGAGATAAAACCCAGTTGTGATCGGAATTCAAACTGGAGACCTCTGCGGTCTTCAGCCAAATCCTGCTTCCCCTCTTACCCAAATACATACCTGAAATAATAGAAGATCTAATTACAACATTTTTTTTTGTAATTTTTTTAATTTAATGATGCTACAGGTGTATTTGCTTATATTAAAAGATATGAATTTACATTGAGATAGATGGTAAAAGGGCAACAAGCTGCGTCGCTACCTCTTTTTGAATAGCAAAACTAAATCTTTTAAAAACTACGTTCATAGATCTCGGGGTCATAACATTACTATGTATGACCCTTTGAACTCGACTAAGTAGGTCCACAGCCTCTGGCGCCAGGAAACCAGAAGTATCAAAAGCAAATGATATAAACACGTGCTGGTTATCAAGGCACGTTTTCTCGTGTTTGGTCACTTTACCCGAAGCAACCTTTAAAGCAGCCTGATCCATCGTGAAAAACCCGCCACTCAAAAGCCTACTGCGATAAAACCCAGTTGTGATCGAATTCGAACTTGAGGCCTCTGCGGTCTTCAGCCCAATTCCGCCACCCGAAACACCGTGTTTGGTCACTTTACACGTGCTGGTTGTCAAGACACGCTTTCTCGTGAAATTAAATTGTATGAAATGGAAGTTGGGTATCCCAGCAAACTGGTTAAAGATCACAAAACAACAATGGCCGCCCCAGCAAAATGCTTTCTGGTCACTGGCTCCCCTGTAAGTCTACATATCAATCAAACTCTAAATATAAAAATTTGAATAAGGGGTTTTGATTTCATCGTTCAGGGCGTGGGTAAAACCACTCTAATTGCCAAGATTGTGGAGACTCTCAAATCTTCCAACCCCAATTTAAAGATTCAGGGTTTCTTCACCCGTATTTCTTTCTCTCCAATTTTAAAATTTAGGGTTTTCTTTCAACTGTTGTTTTGCCCTTTGATTAAATATGAATAACACAGGTGAGATGAGGCAAGGTGGAGAGAGAGTAGGGTTTGAGGTGGTTACATTAGATGGCCGTACTGCTCCACTTGCTTCTATCAATACTTCAAGGCAAGATTTTTATCTGAAATCATTGAAAATTTGAACTTTTTAGGTTGATGTTGAATGTGTTAGTGATATGTAATTGGTGTTGTTTATATGTTGGTTTATAAATGGCAGTGCAGAGTCCAATAGCTGGCCTATGGTGGGGAAATACAAAGTCGATGTAGCGTCGTTTGAGTCTTTGGCGTTGCCGGAGTTGCAGGTTCATAATTCGTGTTAGTCTTATCTAGGTTAATAGTTTGTACCCGTTGTATGTGTAATATACACTCTGTATATGTACTACTATCTATACTGCATATACGCAGTACTGCGAATTATAACGTATGCTGCGTATATGCACTATATATTACACGTGTCCGATATTGAGTTATCTAGTTTTCTCACGAAAAAGAGTTCTCATGATCCTGTGCAAGACCGATTTGAATTCATCTATATCGGGTGGAAAACATATATATATAGCATCAACTTAACGACATCTATCACATGATCAAATTTTAGTTTTGGAAATGAAAAGTAAGATGTTTGACTACAAAAGTCAAACTATAATCTTCTTTAGGAACAGAGGAGAATGATTTGTATTTGTTTCATTGGCAGGTCAAAGAAGACACGGATTTATTTGTGATTGATGAAGTTGGTAAGATGGAGTTGTTTAGTTCATTGTTCTTCCCTGCAGTGCTGCGAGTTCTGGAGTCTAACAAACCGTTTCTAGCTACCATCCCTGTTCCAAAAGCTGGTCGAGATATACCTGCTGGTACGCTAATAGTCAGCATTTGACTATTGAAAAGTCAAACTATGTACTTTGACTTGACTAATAGTTTATTAGAAAGTATTTGGCCATTTGTTAATATTCTAAAATGATCTTCAGACACAAAGAAGAAGTCTTTCTTTTTACCAAAAGGAAAGTACTGCAACTGTCATGAAGTTGAATATTGCGTTGACTCTTAGAAGTCAAACTTGGCATTTTTTGGTCATCTCCTATAATGATATTTTTGCAGTTGCAAGGTTGAAGAATCATCCAGGCGCGACCGTTTTTAGTCTAACAAAAAGCAATAGGGATGCTATGAAAGATCAAATATGTTCCCAGTTGGCGGGCCAGCTGGTTTAACCCGTTGACTCCTTTTTTGAGCTTCTTCCTAGACATGTAAGAAAATGTATTCGCTGTAGGCTGATTTTTGTGAGTTACATAAGTGTATGTTTGTTTACAACTTCCTCTACATGAGTTAAAATGTTTACTCTTTTTACAGTGCAGTTTTTCTTAGAAGTTAATGTATGAAATATGTTGTTCTTTAAACTACTATTAATTTATTTACAATGACTAGATAATTTGGATTTTTTAAGGACAAAAGGTATTGCAATTACATATGATTTTTAAAAATGTGTCTAATAGATTGAGACATTTGACAAAATGAAATAAAAAATGCGAACTTTTAAAACATATGACGATAATTTGAAGCTTAAAACATGTTTTTAGACATAGTTTCAAGTCTGCACCATCACTTTGTAAAATCATATATCTTTATTTCATTTCAGAATACATAAATATGAGAAAAATACACACCAGTTAATACAATGAAGATACATCACCAAAATGAAAAAGAAAAAAAGGATGTGGTCTCTGTACACTTTCAACTCCCAAGACGATTCAACCAAAGTCTGTTCAGATTAAATATAAAAAAAAAACTTAAAAAAGAAGAAAAATAAAAACATAAAACAAGAGGATCATGAGGCTCGGCGATCATTTTCAGCAGTTCGCAACAAATCTTTCGCCATTGAAGAGAATGTCTGTGCATTGTCTTGCATTTCCGCTGTTCTTAAGTTGATTCCCTGCCCAAATCACATAGAAATTTTAATTTTATAACTCAAAATTCGACACTAATTAAGCGGAGGGATATTATAAAATATAAACTACCTTCAGTTTTCTTATGTTGTCACTCAGTTTGTTTTGTGCCATTTTAGCAGCACTTGTTGTTTCCTGCAATGTCATTAAAAAAGTATCCCAATAAATACATTTCTATACACAAATTCTAAGTGAGATGACAAGTTTACGATTGTCAACTTACGCTAGTAGAGCTAAATCCATATTTTTTCTTGATTTGATCTACACCAGTTTTCTCATCTTGTGGTTCTTCCTTCACTTGCTCTTTCTCCTTTTTGACATTCATCTCTTTCAGTTTACCTGTAAACACGAACATTTATCGTCAAAACGACACCCATTTCTATTAAAACCACATGTGGGTGACGTCTAAGATAAGCTTAAGTGCTTAACTAACCTTTAAATGCATTAAATGTACTAGTAAGTTTCTTTTTGTTAAGTGCTGCCATCATGGTTTTTCCTTTCGGTTTCTCTTCCGGACCATCTATGTCAATGTCATCTACAAAAAAAACATTGTTTCATAGAAAATATGTATACGTTACATTAAATTAAGAACCAAGATTTTAAAGATTGGTCAAAGGTCAAACCTATATCCAGTTCAACATCGTCTTCATCTGTTGGTAGGTTTTCTCGGGTCTCACTCTCCAACGGAAAGTTAGCAACCGAAAATAAAGTTGACAGCTCTTCAAAACTTTCTCTTGCAGACTCTGGTTCTGTTTCCAGCAGCTCATGTTTCGGTTTGCTTCCTTTGATCATAGAACCGAATATTCCCTATTGCATACAATATGTACAAACATCAGTACCATATTAATCAGATTGCGGAGTTTTAAAAAATAATACAATAAATCACCTTTTTCTTTTCTTTGTGGACAACAAGATCAGACTGTTTCCCTTGTGGAAGTATCAGATCCTTGTTGTAAACTTGGGTAGCCAAGTCTAAATGCCTTAGGGAAACAAAACGCGTTGCGATGAAGATTACGATCACCAAATATTATTATAATATATATGCAGAGTAAATGCCATTTTCGTCCCTGAGGTTTGGTCAGTTTTGCGACCTGAGGTTTGGTCAGTTTTGCGACTTTCGTCCAAAGGTTTGTTTTTTCACATCTGGATCCAAAAGGTTTGAAATCTTGCTATTTTCATCCGGCTCCGTTAAGGGTATTTTGAATACTGTTGCATTATGCTAAATGCTTGTACATAAAGTGAAAAAGACCAAATTGCCCTTTAAGTTAACAAAAAAGACGGAAATACCCCTGACTTAACGAAGAAAAATGGATGGAGTTAACAGGCCGGATGAAAATGGCAAGATTTCAAACCTTTTGGATCCAGATGGGGAAAAACAAACCTTTGGACGAAAATCGCAAAACTGGTGGAACCTCTAGGACGAAAATGGCATTTTACTCTATTTATGCATTACCTGAAGATTTCTCTATGGATCAAAACTGAAGCAATGAAAACTTCCTGATCACCATTCACCTGTTTCAAAGAAGTATTTGTAATTCGCTAAATTTAATCAAGGTAGATAACGGATAATTCTGAAGTAAAAAGTGTAATACCATGATGATGTCACCATTTTGTGAAGCACAGATTGAACTTTCAGGTAAGGAGTTTGGTTTTGAAGTCGACAGTGCAAGGCCTCTTATTGATGTTGCCTTCAAAAGCGATAATTCTGGCAAGGATCTGAAATTCCGGTCGTATATAATTATAGGCAACTAAGTTCTAACTTCTAACACAAATATTAAAATGTCTGGATGTTTAAAAAGTCACCTAATTTCAATTTTGCCATTAGTAAAAACAAGCACGAGGCCGGTATCAGAACAACATGTTGAAGCCCAGCAACAAGTTGAGGAGTTGAACTTCTTTTTGTAGCAAACCTTTTTTACACCCTGAGCAAAAAGTCAACCGGTGGTACTTAGTGTGCGCGTGTGTGTATACATCACACAGTAAGTATTACTGATTTCGGATGTATATAAAAAGGCTAATTCTTGTTAACCTGAACCACATGTGGAAGTGAATACACGTATACGGCTTTCTCAGAGCAAAACAGCAATAAGTCCTTTACATTAGATCCTCTGCCAGATGCCCCATGCTCATCTGCAAAGTGATACATCGGTTGGAAATATTTACATTAAATACTTAGAAAAAAAGAGAATATGATTTAGTACCCAACAATTGAATGAATAAAGCTTTAGAAGGTTTTTTAGGATGGACCGCTGCAGTGTTGAGTATATTTCCTGTTTCGCTTTCAAGTG
Source organism: Helianthus tuberosus (assembly GCA_030545235.1). Classification (NCBI taxonomy): domain Eukaryota; kingdom Viridiplantae; phylum Streptophyta; class Magnoliopsida; order Asterales; family Asteraceae; genus Helianthus; species Helianthus tuberosus. The sequence goes on along the minus strand of CM060429.1, from coordinate 129,369,092 downwards.
CCCAAGCTGACGAATCCTTTGTGGCGACAACTAAAACACTCTTCTCAAATCCATGCAAACTGCACATCCCAAACTGCAGAGAGATGACAGCTGTCGCCAGTTCACTTGCTATATGTCTCTCGTATAATAAAGTGGGCCCCGCGGTATCAATTACCGAAACCTGCGTAAAAAGTTTGCTACTTTAACGGGTAGTTAGAATGGGGGGAAATAAGAAAAGGAAAACTGATATCTTACGTATCCTTGATCCGACCCAATAGCGATATGTTTAGCGTCATGACTTGTTGTTACGGAAAGCACTGCGCCATTAACCTTCACTAGTTTAACGCTTTGAATGATATTGCTTCCTTTCTTTGAACTTCCTGGTAGCAATGATACAGATCATATTATGTTATCATCCATAGTTGATATATGTACTAAACTAGTGGGATCCCGCGCTTTGCGGCGGGCTTTTGGTCGGCATTGGTTCAGTTTGTTAAGGTACCGGTATGAAACAGGCACTCGTTATAGAAACCGAAAGATATAAATACGAATACCATTGCAAATACAACTTTGTTTTCAACGGAATTTACACCAGAGCATCAAGACAACCATAAAAACGAATACTGGTACCGATGTTCAAACGTTCGATTCGTTACGATAATGAACAAAAGATAAACGTTATATTTGAACAGTTCAATTATGAACGAAACTCTTGCTGAAACATAGAAAAAACTAAGCACGTCGGAACGATTTATACGGAATTTGTAACGCATTATATTATATTATTAGAAATGATGAAAAGTATAAATGACATATAACAAAAACTAAATGGTGAGGTAGCTTTGATGACATATACGCTTGTGCTTCGATTACTTGTACATTACTATTCATAAGTCGATTTTGAGTAAAATTTATATCAAGACGTAGAAATAAAATGAGCATGTCGAAAAGGCATGCCTGAAACTTTATAAAATATTGTATATTAAAAGTTATAAAAAAAAACAAAATATACTAAAAATTAATTATAATAATAAACTAATAATAAAAAGTTATTATAATAAATTAACTGATTAAACAAAAGGTACCGTTCAACTAGTTGCCTTTTGATAGATATACGAGGGCGGTTAACTTACAAGAGTGCTTAACGTGCGAAGCGTACGCGAGTAAATTACGCACGTTAAGAAACTCAAACCCTAATCACACATGAACTAATCACATAATCACGCATGAACAAATAACTACTTAATTACCCTAATCACGTACATTAAAGAATGACACGCGGCGCAATACCCTACTCGCGTACGCTTCGCACGATAACAACTCTTGTATTTTACATTTTCTCTATCTATATAATATATAATATATGAGTTACCAATATGAAAGTTAGTAGTCAGTACCTTGTAAGGACAAAAAATTGCTCTCAGTGGCATATGGCTCAGGCTTAAATTTGAAAATTCTAACCTGTACCACAACAGATGTCAGATAACACATAAAATCATGCAATTCAAATTAAAATATAACATGTTTACACTGTCTGATAACGTTAACGTATATACTTACTGTTCCACTTTGATCTCCAGATACGAGGAGTCGTGCTTCCATATCGTAACATAATGCAGTCAGGGGTACACCACTTAAAGACTGGTCATCTTCGCTCTGCATTATTAGAAGCAAAAAGGATAAGAACACTTAACTAATTGAGATGATATTAATGTAGAATCTATTACTGTTAGATTGCAGTTGGAATCAGAAGTTACCTGTTGATTAAACGATACCATTGGAATCAAAAGTGGAGATGATGCATCCCAAAAGTTTACAGCACCATTGCTGTGTCCTGTTATATATATGTTCTTAAAATTCGAGAAACTGCTAAAACCGCTTGACGAAGATCCATCTTTTTGCTTAGCCTCAAATGAAAAAACTGTAGGAATCTTTTTCGACAGCGATAGGTACTGTGAAAACCAAACAATTTATACGAATAAGATTTTCTATTTTAATGTACTTTACAAGAAATACGTTCATATTAGTATATTACCTCGTCAGCAGAAGAGATCATGCATGGATTGTCGGTTATGAACTTTGCTACAGTGATGCATGAGTCAGCATACGGTAGTCTCACCTTTAGCTCTTTTGGAAGTGACGGTGGAGACTTAGTTTGTGACTGAAGTAGATATTTTTCAATCGAAATATCATCGTATAGATAAACATGGCCTGATTTTCCAACCATGAGAAAGATATCATCTTTATGTTTGTTCTGTTCACTACCCGACGATACAATCTCAAAGTCAACACATGGCTCAGGTGACGCGATTCCCAGTTTTGTAGTGCGAGTTTCAATCTGTTCATTTATTATAACAACCTGCAGACAAGATCAAACAATTTTGTCACCAAACACAGTAGTTAAACCAAAATGAGTAAAATGCCATTTTCGTCCTAGAGGTTTGGTCAGTTTTGCGACTTTCGTCCAAAGGTTTGTTTTTCTGCATCTGGATCCAAAAGGTTTGAAATCTTGCCATTTTCATCCGGCTTGTTAACTCCATCCATTTTTCTCAGTTAAGTCAGAGGTATTTTCGTCTGTTTTGCTAACTTAAAGGGCAATTCGGTCATTTTCACTTTATGTAAAAAGACCGAATTGCCCTTTAAGTTAACAAAAAAGACGAAAATACCCCTGACTTAACGGAGAAGAATGGATGGAGTTAACGAGCCGGATGAAAATGGAAAAATTTCAAACCTTTTGGATCTAGATGTAGAAAAACAAACCTTTGGACGAAAGTCCCAAAACTGGCCAAACCACTGGGACGAAAATGGCATTTTACTCAACCAAAATTAACAAAAAAAGTTCTTAAACTGAATTAACTATACCTGTAACGAATTTGCAGAACCAAACTCAGAAGCACCAAGAACATAAAGTCGACTTGCTTTTCCTTCGGCATAAGCCCATTTTAATCGGGCTATTGGTGTTTTATCTAACTTATACCCGAGATTCAGTTTGAATAACGGGCCACTTTGGGTCCCACTTAACTCCTTGTCAGTTGAAAGTTCGGTTTTTGAGGCTATTGAGTGAGGAACACTCCACATTAGAATTTCGCCATTGTTGTATCCAATAACAACCTTGCTTCCAAAGGGACAAGCCCAACATGCAGCCGTCACTTTTTTGGTGTCGTGATTTTGCGAGTAAATTAGTGTTCCTCCTGTTGTAAAGACTGGTATGCTATCTTGAATTGACCATAGTGTAACAAAACCGTTTTTATAAATTATAAGAATCCTGAATTCAGAAATGACGCGCGATGTGAGATTTAAGAGTTTTAACGGTCTGAAGCGTCATGAACGAAAATTATGTATTAAGCATCACCTTTTACTTTCAGCTGCTGGTTGAGGCAGAATATACATAACAGCAGCATCATTGAGGTCCTCTGTTGGATTACCTACATAAGTTGCCCACTCAAAAAGTCAAAGATAATATAAAGACTCCTGCATACTGCTATCTTATAATATAATGTGGCTCACCTTGAACTGCTGCAAAAGGAATTCGGTATTGCATTTGTGTTATATTACATATATCTTTGTCAAACTTCAGAACTGAAACATTTCCAAACGAGTCTCCAACGTACCTATTGAAAACATATATACACACTTTAACTTCAAAACGAATATCTTTACCATCAGTCGATCACTAAAAGTACCCTTATTAGTTTGAGAAGCACTCACATGTAAAAGGTACGTTGCAGGACAGTAAAAGATGTAATTTCTTCATTATATACATGCACATGGGCCAAGGACTTCATGTCTATGTCCCAAACCTATGTATATACAACACTTTTATATCTCACATAAGTTGGTGGATTTAGCTTGTCAATAAAAAGTTGAAGAGAACTATGACACAAAAATGATGGTTGAACTGCATCGATTTAGATCCAACTGGCTTACCTCGATATGATTTTTTGCATTAATGTTTATAAGAAATGGTTGGTTGTGAATGAACTGCAAAAATTTGATTGGTACTGCCTCAGGAGATTCCATTATGAATTGAGTGTTATCTTGTCCAAATAACTTAATCCGGCCATCTCTAACGAAACAGAAAAATCATATTAATCAGATATTGGATTAAGAACACTCCCAATACAGGGCTATTAGTTTTAAGGTAAATGTTTTTTTCTTTTATATATATTTAAGGAACCACAAATATACAGTATTTGACATTAAGGGTAATAGAAGCATACATAGTTGACATGGCAAGAATCTTCTGAATAGGGTCATAAGCAAGCAGATTACATCCTGATGGAGGGCCATAATGGTAAATAAGGCGCGGATTTACTTCATCGGACTTCAAACCATCTAGATTTACTCCAGGCTGCAGCACAAGCATCGACAATAGCGATTATGAGTCAAAACGATTGATGTTTTTCTAACAGCCAGAATAAAAGGAGTTTTTTTGCATTATTTACTCTTGCTTTTCTTCTCAACATTGCATTGGAGATTCAATCAATATTAAAAAAAATGGATTCAAACATTAATATGTCGATTAAAACGCTGATCTAACACATTGATCATACTACCATTTAATTATCTTTCAAGATGGTGCAAGTTGATTTGACTATCATTCAAAACACTGTATGGTGTTATTACATGTTGATCATTACAAACTTTCTTATTGTCATCTGAAAACCAGTGAAATCGGGCAATGGGCTAAACCCGTAAAAGTTTCGCGGTGACAGCATGGTGATCCCTAAAGTAGTCATGGTGGTCCCTTCACATGAACTGACACTGTCAACACGAAAGAAAAGTTTTCTTTTCTTTTGCAGATTATTGTTTAATATACAATCTACCAAATCTATAACAACAAATTTGTATAAGAATATCAAGATTACCACCTGGCAACCAATCAGGCCATTACCATCTATATTATGTCAATGGTCTTGCTTTTTATAACAATATAATAATATTATAATATAAAGAAAGCTTTGGAGATAACGGATTCGTCATCAGCTAAACTTTATTAAATTGATTTATTAAAGAAAAAAAGCAGTGTGTTTGAAGAAACTAAGAAACGCTTTATATGATTGGATAGATTAGTTGAACAAAACAAATTACCATCCTGTAAAAAACAAAATTAAAATATTCAACCGACTATAAGAATCTACCACGCAACCTCAATTATCGGAGAATAGAATATTATATAAAATATCCAATAGAAAAAAGTCACTTTCCCAGTACAAACTTTGAGGATCAGGTGAGGATTAATACTGATAACTAATGTTTTTTTTCCACAAAAGAAAAAGTAAAAAAGAAAAAAGAAATATGCTTTGAGTCTTTGACTGTTATGGTCACGAATGAATTGACATTTAGGAAAGTAAATAAAATTATTTAGTTAACAAATCTAAAATTTCTGTTTATGACAATATTTCAGATATAATAATAATAATAATAATAATATACCAAATCTTTTAGACTTTTAGAAGCCTTGCTCTACATTATGTGTTCTCCTAAAACATTATAAACTTTAGAACCTATAAGACCATGTGTAGTGGTTAAACAAAATAATGCCCCCACCATGGGGCATTATTCGACACGTGGCAGTCCAGTCAGCATGGGGCGTTATTGCAAAAGTGGCGTAGTGGGAATAATGCCCCTTCCAATCATTAAACAAAAAAAAAAAAAAAAAACAAACAAACAGTTGCTCATTGGCTAGTCAAACCTTGGACCACTCCCATTGGCCACATTCAAATTCCATTTGACCCACTTCAGCGTTTTATTTAAAACACCTACATGCAATTTTTTTCAAAAATAACGCCAAATAACGCCTGCCGTAATTGGGGGGGGGGGGGGGGGGGGGGGGGCTTTCGGGGCGTTTTTTTTGAATTTTTTTTTTAAATACCGCCCAATGTTTTAAATACCGGTATGAACCGGCCGGTTAAACCGGATATCGGACACGAGTCCGGTACGATAAAGGCCGGTAAAACCCGAATACGGTATGTCTTATGTACCGGCGGTAAATCCGGTTCTACAAGTTCAAACCGTTGAACCGGTTTGCATTATCTTAAGATTTGATTTCTTAATTTTAATAAAATACGATATTAAGGTAATATTGATCTTCCATATTTCCGGTAATTAACATAGTGTTTTCTATTCCAATATTTCATCGTTGTTGAAACTGTTACTCACCTCGTACAATGCAATATTCTTAAAATGCTTAATAGTTTACAATAAAAATAGTTGTTTTTAGATAAAATTATGATCAGTTACATAAATCCAAGTTGAGATTTGATTGTTTTTCGAGATGAATTGGTATTTTATGGAATTTATAGGGTTAACTAGTAACCCGGTTCAACCACCCGATACAACCCGGTTCAACCGGTTAAACCATTTTAGAGCCCAACCCGGTATGACTTAAAAACCGGTTTTTAAAACATTGATACCGCCCCACTACGGGTGGTCTAATCATTTTTTTCATCAATTTTAAAAACCGGATAACGGTATATACAGGAACTAGACTAGTAAGTCTGACGTATTAAATGAATCAGTAAATGATATTTTGAATCAGAAAAATTAAATTTTGAAATTTTTGTCCAACCAAGACCGGTCCTGTCCGGTAAAGAAGTTCAGAACTGCTTTACCGAACCAGACCGGTTGTCCGGTTACATAGGTAAGTTCAAACCGGTTATGCAGGTGGTTTCAGTCCGGTTTTTATTTTAAATTTAAAACAGGATGTCAACTTTTTTTTTTTTTTTTGCTAAACTATTTACTAATTCCAAAATTAAATTTAAATTTTTATCTGAATATTTGTTGTCTGCAAATTGTGTAAAAAAAAAATAATAAGATCAGCAACAGAGAAGAAGAGTGAAACTCCAGATCTCTCTGATTAAAACCAAAAATTAATAATCCGAAGCTTCTTAACTCATCAAAAATCACAGTTATCACTAATCATCAGTATAATCAATATCTCTACAGCATATAACGAACAAATTTCAACACGACGTCGTAAAACAATCGAAAATTCACTACAGTTTCGACTAGATTTTTAACAAACAGAGATCAAAACTTACCTTCTTCAACGAAGCCTTTTCGACTAGCTTTTTGACAAACATTTCTCAAATTGACGCTAATGATATCGAATCGAAGCACTTCAGAACGATCTGGTGGTAAGTAACGACGTTAATTTACGATCTACCGGAGAAATTTGAACGGAGTTGAAGAGTGTGTGTGTGTGTGTATAGTGAAAACCGCCGTGAAGTAGTCTTATAACGGTTGCTTGTGCTTTTCCTAATTTTTGTTTTCGAGTTTATGATTTGAAAAAAGACAACTAATTAGATTATTTGGTATTTATTAAATCAAGTGTTTCACTTTGCCCCCCTTAAATAATAAAGATAAGCATTGAAGTCCCTTAAAAGCTCTAAAATTGAATTTTTGTTTCCTAAATGGTCACGCATATTTTGTATTGCTGAATGGTTAGAATAATCTTTCAAGACTATGCGTTATGGAGTAACGCCCCTTGCCAGGTAGCCTAAAAGACCGTGAAACATCGCCTGGTGGGGTGTGAAGGGCTTAGGCACGGGCAAAGCTACGGGTGTGGGGCGAAGGTTGTGGACTTTAACTAATTACAATGTTTTTATTTCATGTGAGACTATTAAACACTTTAGAGTAAAAAATGAGTGAAAGCCTTTTACCTACGTGACAGTGACAGTGACATAGTAGTCACTTTTTTCAGTTTATAATGAAACCATTACTAATAGTCTAAGTTTAAAAGTTTTAGATGAGCTGGAATTGTTTTAAAGAAATAAGTAGTTAAACCTAAATTCTATATATATAAGATACGACATGCCTAATTATGGATAGTTAGTTAAACACAATAGTGTTTTTAGCAATATCTTAATTAAAAATCCTTAGCTACCATTTATAATACAAAGTATTAACATTATTTATATTGTGATCATAAGTTATAAGGATTAGCATTTAAGTATATGGTTAAAAGTTATCATATACAAAAGTGACCAGGGGCGGTTCTTATAAGGGCTGTGGCAGGGCCACGGCCCGGGCAAGTTTTTCGGCCGTAGTGCTAATTTTCCGCATTTCGATCAAAAATTTTTATATATACTATGTTTGGCCCGGGCTTGCCAGGACTTTTTTTAGTGCCCGTGTCTTTCGGTCCTGGCACGTTCAACGGGCAAGATCCGCCACTGAAAGTTACAATACATATATTACATTTCACTTGAAACAGATAATTCATCATGTGAGTTTGAAACCTCGGTTTTGTTTATACTCACTCTATTGATAAATCCAAATATTGAAACTTTAAAGAAAAGTGCGACTCATTTGTGGTTTATCTGAAGAGTGAAATTGACACACAAAAACAAACAAACAAACAAGCACACCAACAATATACTATGGTAAAATGGGGCTAGTTTGATACCCGTCCAATTACTTGGAAATGACATGATACATGTATTTTGCATCGAAACAAAATGTGTTGATATGGTATATAGTATTATATAACGTTTTTACATTTCCGGAATTGCTATAAACTTAAGATTATTAAAATTTTGTAAGTGATATTTTCTCCTTTTTTTGTAATGAGTTTGTATCGGGTGAAGGGAGTCCCAACGGTATGGAACCTCGATACTTGTGAGAAAACTTATGAAATCAATGGGTATGATAATCGAGTACTCGAAGAGTATGAGATGAGTTAAGTGATACGGATTTACAATTGGGTATTATACCAGGAACACCGGCACCTGACTCAAATCCAACTAGTTGTCTTCCGTATAGGATAAGTGTACAATTATATTATATTATATTATATTATATTATATTATATTATATTATATTATATTATATTATATTATATTATATGTCATCGTTTGTGTAAATTCTACTTATTTTCTTTCATTTTTACATGATTGTGATAAATCTTACAATCTCCACTTCATTTCATTAGTCACCTCATATGAGTTGATCCCTCCTTAAGTAATACAAAAGTGTTATGAGGAAATAAAACAATTTGAAAACTATGAGTATTGCATGAATATAGTTTCATTAACGTATCTTTAACCTAACAATATCAATATGTAGGAAATGTGATCAAACGCTGGAAGGTTCAAGACACTATGTGTGTTTGTCAATACAAAATATTAATCAGCATCTGTTTTAAATATACAATATGTAAATCATTTAGAGCGTACATGCTAAGTACATTATACTTGTATTCACATACTTTATGTAGATAGAAGTGATACATACAACCATAACTGGTGCTCTAGTCAGTGGCGAAACTTGACAATGAAGACGTGGGGTTGAAAACGTATATACCCAAAAAAAAATTTAGAACCAGGGGGTCGAAAACGTATATACCCAAAAAATTCTATACGAAAACTACATATATAACACTACTGAGCGAAAAGTTCCGGGAGTCGGGCGCCCCCAGGCCCTCTTAAGCTGCGCCCCTGGCTCTAGTGGTGGCCAAGGGTATATTTAAGTTCCACCTATGGTGAGCCCGGGTGAGTTTTCCTCTCCAGGTCTCAAGTTCGAGTTTGGGTGATATGAGTTTCTCATTAAGGGGTTTAAATTGGGGATCTATTGTGCGAGAGGGCTCTCTAGCGAGGACCCAGTTAAAACAACGTATGCTAGACCTTCCGACATTCGCGAATAATTCACACATTTCTAAAATAAAAAATGATACATACTTTTTCTCTAAAGTAGACGCATAAAAACATGGAGTGAGTAAAGTGTAGATTTGGAAATATGGAGTACCAAATACAGAAAAGAGGTAAGTGAATACACGTGGCAATTAGTAAGGTTGATCCGGAGATTGCGAGAAAAGGAAAAGGGTTCGATGGTCCGATATGGTACAACTGTTCTAAACGACAAATTACAATCCAATTAAGATTGAGCCATAATCGCGTGCTTCTCAGGCATTAGCTCCTTTGCCTGCACCCTTGGATCTACAAGTAGGGCCCACTCTTATTTTAAACCGTAGATCTGGTCTATGTATGTTGCACTTGACTTGCCTGCCCTCCCCTCAAGGGATATCTTTGTCATTTAAGTTTGGTCGGCAAAAGTGTTTGCTTCTCCCATATGAATGAATATACTTTATATAAAATAACTAGATTATAACCCCGTGTATTACACGGGTTGAATAAACAAATTTTATATACTAAATAATAAAACTATATATCTTTAAAAACCTTCTTTATTGCACGAGTTGAATAAATATAATTTTATATATTAAATAATAAAAAGTTATATCTATAAGCACAATATTGTACATGCTTAATAAATGTAACTAGGATTACGACCCGCCGCAATGCGGCGGGGATTCTTTAGTTATAACTAACTCGGTCTAGCATCCGCACATTATGTTAAACCTGTCAAACGGGAAAAAAATAGACGATGTAAAACGTTCACCCACACACGCATGTTGAATCGTGTTAACTCGCAAAATTTAGAACGAAATGTAAAAACGTTAAGCCAAAGACACACGTTGCGATGTGTTATGTCACAAAATTTAGAACCAAACATAAAGCGAAAAATTTACGGAAAATGAAAACTATAAAGGAACAAAGTTGAAAGTAAAAAAGTTACGAAAATAGATTGCAAAAGGTAAAAAGTTTTGGGTTAAAAGCAAAAAACAAATAGTTTTGGGTTAAAAGTAATTTATGAAATACTTTTGGGTGAAAAGTAAAAAAAAATCATTTTTTTTGGAAAACCCCTAAAGCCAACGTTACGACAACCATATGCATAACCATTTTTTCTTTGAAAAACCCACAAAGTACACATCGCGTTGCAACGGGGCGTAAAACGGTGTCAAATAGTACTAATGTTACACAACCGTCATCGACCACCAACACTGACTCGACCTAGGATATGCTTGTTACGATGAAACTGTCAAACATGGAAAAATAGAGGCAAAAACGTTGAACCACACATGTACGTTGCGTCGTATTAACTCGAAAAAATTAGAACTATACGTAAAACGGAAATTTGCGAAAGATGAAAAGTATAAGTGACAAAAGTTGTGAAGTTAAATTGCAAATAATGAAAAGTTTTGGGTTAAAGTTAAAAAACAAATTATATAGGGTTAAAATTGAAAAAGGTAAAAACATTTTGGTCAAAAGTAAAAATTCAAGTTTTTTTTTGAAAAATGTGCAAAGCACAACTTACAAGTTGTTATGCACAAAAACTTTGCTTCTTTATAAGGTTTTAATTTTATAGAGTAAACTGCCATTTTGGTCCCTGTGGTTTGGCCAGTTTTGCCACTTTAGTCCAAATCTCAAACTTATTACATCCAGGGCCCTGTGGTTTGGTTTTTGTTGCCATTTTGGTCCAAATTTCAAATTTGACCTGATTACCCACTTTTGACCCCCTGTTTTGTCCTTATATCCAGGGGTATTTTTGTCATTTTGGTTTTATTGTAAATGATTATTAATCCAAACACCCCCTAAACTGATTATAAATCCCAAACACCCCCTAAACTCTGATTATAAATCCCAAACACCCCTTTCTTTGCTCTCTCTCTTCTCTCTCTCTAGCACCACCACCACCGCCATAATCTCCTTCCACAACCACCTGTTTCCACATCTAATTTCTGAGCAAAATCCGATTCGATTTCTGAACAAAGCTCACCACAGCCATCATAACCCAGATCAAACAACTTTCACTACCACAAAACATGAATTCTTTCACAAAACTGATTTACTCACCATCAAGAACTATCAAAAAAGGTTCTTCATCTGCAAATCAAAAGATTCCGATACAAATGCCCCATCATCATAATCATCCCCTGAAGGTGATGCCAGACGACAAGAAATTTTGGCAAAAATCGCATTGCTTCAAGCCCAAAAGGTCCGTCTCACCGCACCATCTACCAGACTACCGCCACCACCACCGATTCTCTGTCTCTCTCCTTCACCCACCACCATCTACCAGACTACCGCCACCACCACCGTCTCCAACATCACCACCCCCACCGGAACCCTAACCCCAACAACCCAAATCAGCAAGCAACACCATTAAACCCGCCACCGTCACCATCCACAACCTGATCAAAGAGATTAGAGCGATTTACCTTCGAATCGGTGGTGGATCTGAAGCAAACCCAGATGGTGATGATGATGATGATGATCTTGGCGGCGACGGTGGTGTTGGTGATGATGATGAGAGAGACGGTGGTGTTGATGATGATGATGATGATGATGATGATGATGATCTTAACGGTGGTGTTGATGATGATGATGATGATGATCTTGACGGCAGATGGTGGAGACGATGGCGGTGGAGGATCTGAAGAGAGAGAGAGAGAGACGGTTAATGATGATGATCTTGACGGCGGCGACGGGAGACGGTTGATGATGACGATGATCTTGACGGCGGCGACGGTGGTGTTGGTTGGGGACGGTGGCGGTGGTTGGGGATGATGTGGGGGTTGTGGTGGTGTGGTGGTAGTTTAGAGAGAGAGAGAGAGAGAGGGGCAGAGTGAGATGAGAGAGAGAGAGAAAGAGGTGTCTGGCAGTGGCATTATATATATATTATATATAATAATTCGAAATGACCAAAATGCCCCTAGGATAAGGACAAAAAACCAGATTTTAAGTTGGTGAATCTGACCAAATTTGGGATTTGGACTAAAATGGCAACAAAATGCAAACCACAGGGCCCTGGATGTAATAAGTTTGAGATTTGGACTAAAGTGGCAAAACTGGCCAAACCACAGGGACCAAAATGGCAGTTTACTCAATTTTATATGTCGAATAAAAAAGTTATATTTTTAAAACCACGTATATTACCGAGTTAAATAAATGTAATATTGTTTACCAAATAATAAAATAATACATCTTTAAAAAACTTTATTTATTACACGGGTTGAATAAATATAATTTTATATACTAAATAATAAAAAATTACATCTTTAAAAATGTGTATTACACGGTTTGAATAAATGTAATTTTCTGTACTAAATAATAAAAAATATATATATATCCTTAAAAAATCTCGTGTATTGTACGAATTGAATAAATCTAATTTTATACATTAAATAATAAAATTACGATTTTGGCCCCCGTGGTTATATCACTTTTACCCTTTTGCCCAAAAAAGATTTTTTTTAACATCTAAGCCCTCAACGTCTTTTTTTTAACCTTTTTGCCCCCTAAAGTCTTTTTTTAACCCTTTTGGCCTAACCACTTTATGGACACTTGTCATCATATTAGAGCATCTCTTATAGATAATTATTATTTTAATTTAATATTTTCTAATTAATTATAGATAACCCTTCTATTAAATATTATTTAGTTTAATATCTTATGAATAATTATTATTTAGTTTAATCTTCTTTTCATTTATAATATTATTTAGAGAAAATTACGATTTTGGCCCCTGTGGTTATATCACTTTTACCCTTTTGCCCAAAAAAGATTTTTTTTAACATCTAAGCCCTCAACGTCTTTTTTTTCTAACATTTTTGGCCCCTAAAGTCTTTTTTAACCCTTTTGGCCTCTAACATTTAACGGATGGGGTTAGTGTTAGGGGCCAAAAGGGTTAGAAAAGAAGACGTTGGGGGCCCAAATGTTAAAAAATTCTTTTTTGGGCTAAAAGAGTAAAAGTGATATAACCAAAGGGGCCAAAATCGTAATTTTCTCTAAATAATATTATAAATGAAAAGAAGATTAAACTAAATAATAATTATTCTATTAAACTAAATAATATTTAATAGAAGGGTTATCTATAATTAATTAGAAAATATTAAATTAAAATAATAATTATCTATAAGAGATGCTCTAATATGATGACAAGTGTCCACAAAGTGGTTTCTTTTATTATATAGTATAGATAATTAGAGTTAAATGCTTGGTTGGTCCATGTGATTTGCAAAAATTACAAACTTGGTCCTAGTGGTTTACTAATTACACGTGTGGTATCAAAACTTGTCAAAAGTGAACTCAGTTGGTCCCCAACCCTAACATCAGTTAAATATCTCTGTTAAAACACCTCATGTGCTTGGCACATGAGGGTAATTTGGTCATCTAGTAAGGGTGTTGTCGTTTAACCTTTTTAGGCCAAAGCATGTCACACCAAATGGGGACTAACGACGAGAGTACGAAGGACCTATTAGGCCAAAGCATGCCACACCAAACGTCGTGTGAACTAACCCCACTTTGAGTTGTCACCGTGTCCAACCAAGGATACCCACGACTTTCATACAATGCATTCATATTTCTCGATTTTCTCCTGGTTTTAGTGAACGTTACCAGGCTAACACATGCGAACCATATGAAAGCCCGGTAATCATGGGGGCCCACATGATTACGAAGGTGAAGTATGGTGGCATGCAAGGCCAATTACGAGCAAAGCCCAAGAACACTTTAAAAGTCTTATCATGAGTTATTGTTTTCTTATTCACCCCAAACGTTTTTATTTTATCACATGTTTATATTTTTCGCATATCCGCTAGCAAATCCATCAAAATCTCACAACCTCGTTTGCGTTGATTAAAAAAAAAAAAAAAACTCCGGCAAACGCATGGCTGCCCAAAATGCTAAGCAAATGGCTGTCGTGATTCCTAACATTGTGATCCATGCCCAACAAGTTGTACCCCTTCAAGCCTTCCCAATCACCCAAGTGACACCCAACCCAGCTTACCCAAACATGAAACCCTAGACTGGTCCTCACCCTAAATGCAACACCTGCGACTACCACCATCAACCCATCGTACCTTGCCGATTGTAACGCCCTGCGTCCCTAAACTTAAGGCTTTAGGCAAGTTTAGTCCCTGGACTTTGCCTGTTGTCAATTTTGGTCCCTGAACTATGTAGTCATTAATACCTTTGGTACTTGGTGAATTCTATGTCATATACTAGACACTTGAAATGCCTAATTCTATATATACTTGGAATGCCTAATTCTATATATTTGAAATGCCTAATTCTGTATACTTGAAATGCCTAATTCTATATATACTTGGAATGCCTAATTCTATATACTTGAAATGCCAAATTCTATATACTTGGAATGCCTAATTCTTGATACTTTGGTGCTTGACTCTTGAGGCTCGTGAAACTTAAGACTTGGTTGAACGAGGGACTGGAGTCTTGTCACTGGCGGAAACTATGAAACTTTGAAACTTTTGTGCTTTTGCTATAATCTAGATATACTATTACCCCCATACTACGCAACGCTTAATCTAACTCGTGAATCGAATCAAAGACGATGAAACGGAAAGATGGGATTGACCGAGTGGCAATCCGATCGGACCACCATCCGATCCGTGCACACCGCCTCTCTTCACACACTCTGACACTATAAATAGGCATGTCACATCATTATTCTCACTGATGTGACAGCCTCACTCGACCAGACGCACGCACTCCTATTTTCTTCCATTTCTTGGCGATTTCGGTACGTTTTACACTAGGTTCTTGTACAACTATGATCTACACATCATTTCCTATGAGATTCTCCTTTGAAATCTCACTTTTCACCATGAAATCTCTCGGATTTGAGCTTTTGAAGGTGATGTCATCATGGCGGTTTGTACCAAACGGTTGTATGATGTCATTCTAGCCAAGATCTAGCTCAGATCTAAGGAATTTCATGCGTTTTACACTAGATCTAAGCTAGATCTAAACTTTTCAAACTAAAAACCTATGTTTATCTTCATCTTTTCTTGAACATTTACATAAAACGGTAAGATCCAGACCTAAACGGACAGTAGACTTGATTATTAGTCTAGAGTCGGCTTGGAAAAAGGACTGTAGACGTGAAACGTAAAGCCATAATTGTGTATCTACTTTTGCTCGTGTATCTGACTTTATCTATTCCATTTCGGCTAAAGACATGGTGTATGCAAAGTACCACTCTTATATCATCAACAACCATACTTCGGTTGTCAAAATTAAACATATACGTGAAATGAACCCACGTTGTATCCATTTTATATGTGGATTAGAGGTGGAAATGACAACACAATACTTGAGTTCCCCATTTAAGGCATCAAGTTTAGACAATGAGTAGCACTAATTCATGACTTTTTAAAACACATAGTGAGATTCTCGTACATTAGGTGTATTTTATCAAATGACAGTGATCCAAACATATCAATGATGTTTAGAATCAATAGATCACTCCATGTTCATGGTTTGCTCGTACAACCAATCACACGAGTGGTGTGATGCAACATTAACAACTTATCAAAAGCTGAGAGCATGACTAGTGACACGTCGTAAGTGCATATATTCATGACATATGCTAGAAAAAGGTGGGGTATATGTTCAGTTTGGCGCTCGTTTACAAAAGAGTACGTCATTACAACGTTTGTGGATGATTTTTTACTCTGTTAATGCTATAATAATTGCATTTTACGAAGAGAGTGTAGGGATGGTGGAAGAGTGTGGCCAAATGTTACCAAAGAGCACTTTGTCAGTTTGTCACCATGATAACAAATAACACTCCAATTTAGACACCATACATTCTTACAATTTGAACCTTTTCAGCATTTTAAGTTGAGACATGTTAGTGTTGATACTTTGTCGCATGTTGCTAGGTTGATAGCGTCTAAAAATTGTTTTCAACTTGTTACCTCAACGTCCAAAATTAACAATATAAAATGCATAATTCAGGTCTTCTTCCACCAAAACTTTTATTTTACGACCAAACATGTGATACATTCAAATCATGTTGTGCTCTTAATACCCCATTATTTTGTTAAAATCATCAGTTATTAAATTAGTAAGGTGAGAACAAATTTAAGACACTATCAACTTAACATAAGGCGATGGTGTTTGACTGTTAACATGTCCAACGTAAAATATCGTTAGTACATGCTCATAAAAGTAATTAAACATGGATGTGCAATTACACCAAAGATAGTTGTTGATGAATAAAAGATGTACCCTAATGTAGTTCTTGTATCCACCAACAATGTATTTTATACAATCAATGCAAATATCTATATAAATAACTAAAGTAATTTTTTAACGGCAAACTAATATACCCCTAGTGTTAACACAGTCATTAAATATTCAAATTCATCTATATTGAATCAACATATCGTGTTTTCTAAATTAAAACATGTCATGCATTGCCTAGTCATCGTAGATTCGTAGAAAAAAAGTGTATCAAATCCTACAAACCAAGTAGAATCGGTTTCATTTTAGCACCAACATTTTGTAGTATGCGATCAAATGGTTCTAAGCGATTGTTGATTTGCGTATGAAATATAGAATGTGATTCACGTAGAAAATCACATGCATTTTAATGAGTATAAAGTAGGATACACTAGCAAAAGTAAAATAATTTAAGTGGTAGTACTTAAAGTCAGTCATGCCACCCTCATAGGTTGTAAAACAATTTAAGTGGTAGGACTTTTAGTAAAGTCAACTAAAAGTCTTTTCTAATGATATATAATATAAAATAAAATACAAAATCCATGTATTGGTATCCTGAAAAGAGACATGTACAAAATCGATGGGATAGATTCTGGATGATAGAAAAAGCTTTCAGAAGCTACAGTTAACCAACTTTATGCACAAGTTCACATACCCCCGCCCCGTTGATGGAAAACAAGTTTTTTTTTCTTTTTCTGAACAGCGAATGGAAAACAAGATTTATATGTCGAAATAAAGCATGTTTTTACAACTCTACAAGAACATACAACACACATTTCTACTTACATTGCTTTAGACGTATAGGTGAATAACAAGACATATGTGACCTAAAGATATGTTCATACCTCTAGCATTGACTTAACCGTTGAGTCGCACGCTCGAGACTTGGTCTATGTCGACTTAGTCCATGCCAAGGCCCAGATGACCCATGGCTCCAATTTCCAAGCTTAGCAATCTGTTTATGCAAGGCCACTAGGTTCACAAGGGGTGCAGTTGTTGGCCGACCATGAGCACACTGAACCACAACAAACCAAAATCACAGTTATTCTGAGGTTAAAATTCAGCAACCCAAAAATGGTGAGAGAAACGTAGTATTTTACTTGCGTACTCACCTGAAAACACATTGAAGTCTTCTTAAGCTCTTCAACAATAAGAGAACATTCTGAAGGGAGTAGTGCATCTCCAAACATGATTGCACCTATTTTTGAAATCATGCATTATAGTAAGAACATGTATTGTTGCACACACTAATACTTGTAGATAAGGATGTATGTTTTTAGAGATGTGGAGCTAAATTCTTGAGATGTAGAGAACTGTACCCCTGCAAGCTTTGAAATTTAGAACCCGAAGAACGGCTGGTGGTATTGCTGAAGATCCATCAGTATCAGCAAGCTGGTAAATAAGTATAGAATTTAAAGAAAAATAACTTTGCAAATGAGAAAAAATAACCAAAATTTTCAAAGATAGAACTCAAAGAATGTCTCAGGATAATAAGAATGATATGTTACAAACCTGTTGAAGAAATTCTAGGAGATCGACATCAGTTAAATTGACACCCAAAATACATGGCACCTGTATGCCAATTAAAAAATCGGTATGTTACGCAAGTAAAGCCCTAATATACTAGCTTTTTCCCTTAATATATTGCAAACAGAGAGCGATCATTTAAACAGGAGGGATGCGTTAGTTAATAACTATGAACATTTAAGGGGATTTCAGAAGATTAAATATAGTTAATGCCTATGTGAATTGAGAATAAGAAAAAAAGTGACCAGTAAAAACTAGACTTACAGCAAGTAGTGTGGCAACAGATGGCTGATTGTTTAAGAAATTCAAATTCCTGTGCAAGAATTATAGAAATGTGAAAAAAAAAAAATCAAATTTGTCTTATAAAGAAGTATGTGAATTTTATTACTTCTTAAAGGACACCGAGCTCTGAGCATGAAAGTTGCAGATCCAGCCCCATTTCTGGATCTGTTCAGAATAGTTGTTCAATAACTGATACCCAATCTCAGGTAAAACCTGTGACAGATATAAAAAGTCAAATCACAAAAAAAAAAAAAAAATAGATAAATAAAATCATAACTGTAATAGTTGATGGAAGTCAACATACAAGTTCTTGCTCTGCATCCAGATAGGTGATTGCCTTTGTTTCTCCAGAAAGCACCTACAGATTTTTCTGTTCAGTTATACCATATCACATAGCATCCAAAAGCTCACGAAATACCTTTATACCTTTTCTCTCAAATCTTCAAGTCGTATTCTTTCATCAGCAGCATGCTGCAAACACAACCATATTAGTGGTCATATCTTCAATATGTTTGACCAAAGAAATTAAGTACAAATGAAGCTGAGAAATTAGAAGAGTTGATATACTTGGTCAATAATAGCAAGTATTCCACCACCCACAATGGGAATAAATTTCTTGTCAACTTGATAAAGAACTCTACAATCCTCAAGACATTTCTTACTTGTAGACTTGGGTAACAGAGAATCACCAGAGAGATGTAATATCCCAGAAGAAATATCAAGTATTTTCTCCTCATTGGCAAGATCATTACGTGTCTGTATACTCTGTCAGTAAAACAAATAAAGTCTAATAATAAGTTAAATTTTTTTAAGTGGTTAGAAATAAACCAAAAAATATATATATATAATATCACTCAACTGGAGTCAAAGGACAGCCATTCCGCCATTTTACTCCAAAGTCTAGTCCACCTAGGTTTTCCTTTGAGGTGAAGTCTAAAATATGAGAAATTTAGTGTAAAAATCGTATCACCATATTTATGTATGAAAATTGTCTTTCAAATAGGCAAATAGAATTACCCGAATCTGTATCGTATACATCAAGACAATGAGTCACCTTCCCTTTATAATCTGAAATCTCGGCTTTACCCATAATTTTCTTCTCATCATGTCTGAACAGAAAGAAAAACAGCAGCATGAAACCAAATTCGTAGATTCAACCTACAGCATGCGTTATACGTGGTAATGTTACCTAGCCTTAGACTGCAAGTCATTCGCAGATGATTTCTGTGTGTGCTTCAGATAGCTAGCTTCTACACACAAAATAAAGAAAAAGTTAGTTTCTTGAGTTTTTGATACGTATAATATCACATATAGAGATAAGTTGAAAAATCACCTTTCAAAGTAGGGGCATCATGAAGTGTCTCTGATTTATTAGTCATCCAACTATTTAAGGCAACGATTTTTTTCTTCTCTTTGTAAAATGGTGGGGCCGAACAGCTTCTTCTTCGCTGCTTATCCCGAACTTTACAATGAGCTATTTTATTCCTTTCCCTTTCAACATAAGATAATGAACGCATATGGTGTGATGCAGCTACAGGAGATCTTATCCAATCTGATTCATACAGGAAATCATACTGCTGTTGGGATAAAATACCGTCATTTCGAGAATTCTTAATATTCTTTTTGCAATCCTCCCAGGAAGAGCTATCTCTCATGTAATCAACATTAAAGATATCCTTTTCCTCTGCCTCATGTGCAAAAAGGTCAAATCCAATATTTCTTTCATGTTTGAAGTGTCTGCTATCCTCTTTAGAAGACCAGTGACTTGATTTAGAATATTGAATTGATGCAACTGGACTGGTCCAATGACTATTATCCTCTGTCAAGCAGTCTCCACCGGTCAAAAATGTATCAAATGAGCCTTTTGATGTGGTGATCCTAGGTGGCGACCAAATGGTTACGCCATCATCGAGCCATGGTTCTGAACCCAGTGTGATATTATCATTTTCTTCTTCATCATCGACTCTATTATCATCCATGTCAAGCCATTTCTTGAACTTATCAGCTTGGAATCTGAATTTGTCATCACCTCTAGTGCTTTTAACAACACTTAACGTATCCATGTGAGAGGAACAACTTCTCATAAAAGGCTTCATAAGATTATCATCAAAATGAAAAGAAATGGGAGATGCATGTTTCACAAGCGATTTATTGCTTGTACTACAGCCAGTATGCAGAGTTTTTGGGTGCCACTTAGCATCTTTGGAAGTTACGTAACCAAAATCTTCAAACTGTACAACATTTCTTTGAGATCGATTACATGAAAATCCACCTAATGTCATATGCTTTGGTTCTTCTGTGGGCATCTCTAATTGGGGTGAAGAAAGAATAATGAAATCCTTATTGCATTTTGTCACGCACCTCTTCTTTGGAAACCGCTCATTATTCAGTATATCTGATTTACATGAGTTTGGCAGCAGAAGAATCCATGTAACTAAAAAGGTATAAGTATAAAAATTATATTAAAAAAGGAAGACGAAGTGATATTACCATCTTTAGTTGAAAAAGTATCAGCTTCATTCCATATATCATCTTCTTTAGACATACGAGCACCTTCACGGACTGGCAGACATCAGAAGTTTAATTCAAATACTGGATTAGACGATTAGTTACCAAACACTTCAACTGGTAACTAAAAAGGTCTACGTATAAAAATGATATTTAAAAAGGAAGACGGAGTGATATTACCATCTTTGGTTAAAAAAGTATCAGCTTCATTCCATATATCATCTTCTTTAGACATATGAGCACCTTCACAGACTGGCAGACATCAGAAGTTTAATTCAAATACTGGATTAGACGATTAGTTACCAAACACTTCAACTGGTACAAACTATGATTAAATTATTCAAAACTAATGTCTTGAGTCAACCACAAGACATACCTTCACTCCAAACGCATGAAACAGCTTTCTTTATGAAATCTAATACAGGATCCCAATCCTGCAACATTAGTACAGATGTTTAATGGTCAAAATATATATTATTAAGAGTAAAATGCCATTCTTGTCCCTCAAGTTTGGCCAGTTCTGTGGATTTCGTCCAAAGGTTTGTCTTTTTTGTTAACTTAAAGGGCAATTCGGTCTTTTTACATAAAGTGAAAAAGACCGAATTGCCCTTTAAGTTAGCAAAAAAGACGAAAATACCCCTGACTTAATGGAGAAAAATGGATGGATTTTACGAGCCGGATGAAAATGGCAAGAGTTCAAACCTTTTGGTTCCAGATGCGGAAAAACAAACCTTTGGACGAAAGTCGCAAAACTGGACAAACCTCATGATGAAAATGGCATTTTACTCTATTTCTAAACTCCAAAATGTTTCCCGGGCATACAAGTCTACAAGCATGTATACATCAGAAGTCAAAGTTCATAAGCATGTACTCAAAGCATTTGAGCATAAAGTCAAAGATCAGCAGAAATATGAAGTCAACACCAAAGTCAAAGGTCATGAGCATATCTTACCTTGAATTCAACACAAGTCTTGACAGGTTCAAAACTCAAATCATAATGAGCTCGTGGGCAACTTAAATTCAATATGTAAGTTGGAGATGCTTGAACCCTGCTCCGCTTTCCATATTGAGACCTAACGTCAGCCTTTAACGTATCTGAACTATCATGCCTGGCAGCTAGCTGACTCAGCAATTTATGTATCGGGCCTCTTGATATATATCTTGAATTGATATCTTTGTTAAAAGGTAAAAAAAGAACAAATGCTGTAATATATTCTTTACCCATTCATCTACCCGTAAGACCGTTACATTGAAACATAGAAGCAATGCAAGAACATGGATACAGAAATATTGGAAAGCCTGCAAAATAAGCAACCTTTAATAGGAAATAAATGATGACAAAACGGAAGAAAATAAAGAATACCTTCACGAAGAATGTTTCATAAGGGCCAGATATGTATCCAGAAAGCTTTAATTTTCCATCACATTCATCCAACTTATGTAGAGAACGTGAAACGTCAACTCCAAAACCGCTTGTTAATAGGGGCAAAGGAGAAGATGAAGGATGCAAGCTAAGAAGATCATCACCACTGCATGAAGATGATGCATTAATTATTTAAGGATTAACTTTTAAAATTAGTAATTAAACATAAGCTGCATGTACGAAAAGTGAGCACCTCTCAACATCAACCAGTTTGAAGCAGGTTGCCAGGTGGACAAGAGCAATATTCAGTATGCATTCTTTAACAGAGTGCAGAACCTTTTTGGGGCTTTCCCGCGATACCATAATGAGATTATATCAGCATAAGGAATAAGCAGTTTCATACAACAACTAACGATGATTAAAACAGTTTATGTTTACAAGTTAACAGATGTGAAAAGAACCTGGAATGTAAATGCCTCCTTTTAACTGGTTGGTTATAGAATAAATCGCGAACGACAACTGCAATAACCAACAATATGCTAACAAATGGTCAAACCTTCAAAGTGAAAGCAATGACACATTCTTGTACAACACTTGAGAATACATTACCTGTTGTGCCAACATCTTGTCTATCATCATCAATTCCTAGATACAAGCATTTGCACCCCTGAAAAATAGGAAACAAAACTGTGAAACTGAAAAATAAGGAAGGGTAATATGCGATGAAATGTTAATATTGAACATTAAAAGAACCTGTACCTTTATGACTTTGCGGTAGCCATTTGGCATTCCATGAGCCTTTGTAAAAACTTCCAACAAAGAAACATCAGAAATTGAGCTTAGTGCTTCCCCGCGGAAACCAAAGCTTTCTGGAACTGTGTTCATACCAGCCAGCTTCTCAACCTTAGATGTTGCTTCAAGTAACACAAATATAACAAAACCATATGACTAAATAAGCATCCTATAATAATCATCTAGTAACTAACTATTTTGAAATGGGTATGCAGAAAAAACATAGAATAGAGTCATAGACATCAATGAAATGATGTGTCAATGGAAATTATACTATAATAAGAAAACAGTATTCCAACCATATCTTTCTCCCAGCAACACCAGTCCATCCCGTGTAATACCACAACCTGCAAAACTATCTTTTAGAATAAAAAGAGAAAAACAGAGATGGAAGTTCGGTCACATGTCACTCTAGTGGAACTAAGGTGGGTTACCATTGTCAGTAACTTTTATGTAGTTTGTCCCAACGCCTACAGCCACGATCACCTACAGAGACAAATATTGACTTCAAAAATTTGCAATTGTGAAGCATGGAAAAAAAATTGATCTATCAAAATTACATAACAGTCCAATATGTGCGTCTAATCAGAAATATATGTAACAAATCTCACGGATACACAGGAATCATGACAAGTCTCACCAGAAAAAGCATTTTTCATAACTCAATAAATTTGGTTGTTTAAATTATGAACAAGAGATGTACATAAATTTATGATTACCTTTGTGGCACCAGCATCAAGACTGTTGAATACCAGTTCTTCTATAACCCTTGTCAAATCAAACAAAATAATGCCGGACCGCATAGAACTGCGAACCGATTCCGGCAATACCTTGATGCTCCTCATCAATCTTGCCCAATAAGAATATAACAGTACCAAGTCTTCATTACTCTACAACTCTGTCTTACAACATAAAACCGAAATTCATCACACCGATTCGTAAAAACTTCACTACATACTAACATTAAACCACAAATTACAGAAATAGTCCTCTTCTCAATCCCATTTACCCAAAACTTAAATCCCTAGTGTGCGTACTGTTGTTGGTGAAAACCCTAGATGATTGAACAACTGATCTATTGTAAGGTGTAACAGAAACAGTCACTCACAACGTAATCGGTGAAAGCTATAGTGCATAATTGCATCATCATCATCATCATATACCTAAAAGCCCTAGAATTGGTCCTCTATTCGGTCACATTTAACCAAATAATAAAACAGTGATTTCGCGGGTCAAAAATTGGAGAAAACTATAAGTAAAACTAATTGTATATCGTATAATTCTTTGTACGCATAGATATAGCGAGATGTATAAGTGACTGTATGTATGTAATGATCGTATAAAGGAAGTGAATAATGAAGTCCAGCAAAGTAAAACCTTACCGAATAACAGTTGTTGGTGCGGTGGTGGTGAGTAGAGGATGGATGGGGGTGGAAGAAGGTGAAAAGGTTTAAAAACCTGAAATTTGGCGATCGGAATATACGCTGTCGAGTTCGCGAATTCCGTTACGTAGCCAGGGTGCGCTTAAGGGTTATTATCTAATGAGTAATGACACCAATCACCCCAACTCCTCCTCATCCCACCACTCCACCAATGCCCGGTTCTTTCGGGTATTATCAACCCCCATTTTTTCCCTCGAACATACCCCAAACCTAAAACACAACCCAACCCAAACCGAATCCGTTCCCGAAACCCAAGTCGAACCCTCTTCTAGAAAAAAAAAAAAAAAAGAAGTCGGGATGAGGCCGAAAAACATGCTGCTAAGAAGGTCGAATTTTGGTCGCCTAAGGAAGAGTTCGAGTTGGCAAAAGCATGGCTCGACGTATCGGATGACGAGATTGTTGGTAAATTTTACATACTTTTAGAAACATATAGTTTTGTAAATTTAATTTTTAATCAAACATATTGTTTTGTAAATAAATTTTTTTATAGGAAACGACCAAGACTTAAAGGTATTTTGGGGTCGTATACGTGAGAAGTTTTTCACCGCAATGGGTCGTGGTGAATATCGAACACCCGACTCTTTTTCGGGAAAGTGGGGTGCTACGAGGACAAAGGTTACCAATTTCAACAACATATATACTAATCTCGTCAACAGTAGTCGAAGGAAAAGTGATTCGAGCGACGTCGACGTCATGACCCAAGCCCACAACGACTATAGATTGTACCATGGGCATGTTTTTACGTTGGTAACAACATGGGAGCTTCTTCGCAAATCTCCCAAGTGGCATCTTGTACCACCGTTCGACCCAAGCCGCCCTAGATCTAAACGGTCCAAATCGACATCCACCACCGAACCATCAGGGTCCGATGCTCGTACAGTAATTAATCTAAACGACGATGTTGACGAATTCGAAGAACCAGAAGAGCTGCCTCGTCCAACTGTTAGGGATAAAAGTAAGGCAGCGACACGAGGAAAGTCTTCTACAACGCCATCGGATGGCCTGTCAAAGTTGAGCAACTTCGAGACAAGTCTCAACAAAATAATCCCCATTAGGGAAAAAGACCAACAAATGAGAATGGAGAAACAAATCCAACAAGACATGGATTTCCTCGCAAAAGATTTGTCAAGTCTACCAAATATTGACCGAGTCATTTTTGAGGCTCGTAAGGCACAAATTCGGGCAAAATATATGTAGTTTTTTTTTTTTTTTTCTAGTATGTCGTGTTTTTATAGCACCTTGTGTTTTTGTTTTAATGACTTTGTAGTGTTTTATTTTTTTAAACGAAATTATGTTTTTTTTAATTTTCTATTTATTAAAATTGCCATTTAATTTTAAAAAAATAAATATATAAATAAATAAATAATTAGGTAATGATGACGGGGGCTCCATCTACACCCTGCAAATTAAAGGGGGGCGTGATAAAGCCCCCTGGGCTGACGTGGCTCCAACGTGTCGCTTGTGTGGCCTGATAAAGCCCTTAGGGGCTCCAACCACACCCTCCAGCCTTATAGTGTAAAGAGTTAATTGCCCGGATAGTCCTTGTGGTTTGTCATTTTTTCACCTTTATTCCCCAACGTTCTAAAATTACACGTATACTCTCTATGGTTTGTTTCATTGTTACTCGGATGGTCCCCGTCTAGAGGTGTACAAATCGGTTTTTTTCAAAAACCGGTTTCGGTTATTAACCGAACCGGTTTTTTCATCCAAAACGAAAACCGATTTGTTCTATAACCGGTTTTTCAAGTCCAAAACAATAACCGGTGTAACCGGTTGGGATCGGTTTTTAACCGGTTTTTTTAAACTGGTTTCGATTATTAACTGGTTTTTCATATCAAGAATCCTAACCGGTCTATAACCGGCGGTTCGGTTCGGTTGTAAAACTGGTTATAAAAAAACGGTTAAAAAAACCGGTTTCGGTTTTTTTCCCGAGTTCTAAAACCGGTTTTTTTGTACACCTCTATCCCCGGGTTGGATGGAAGTTAGTTTTTCCAGTTAAGTTGATAGGAAATCACTAAATTACCCTTGCTGATAAAAAAATAACTTTAACATTAAACTAATCTATACTATATAATAAAAGAAACCACTTTAGGGACACTTGTCATCATACTAGGTCATCTCTTATAGATAATCATTAATTTAGTTTAATATCTTCTAATTAATTATAAATAACCCTTCTACTAAATATTATTTAATTTAATATATTTTATTATAGATAATCCTCCTACTAAATATTATTAGTTTTAATCCTCCTACTAAATATGTAAATTTTTATTAAGAAAAGATCTACTTGAAATCGAATCATATTAAAATATTGGTACTTCAAAGTACATAATATTGTAGTTTGATGCACCTAATTATGCACCACCACCTTAGGCTTATCATTTTCACAAACCAAAACGTATTTTTAATAGAACAATAATACAAAGATTTTGAGTTCAAATGTTGTATAGATTTGTATTTGTAATGGTTAGGTATTAGGTATTTAATCACTTGAAACCTTAGGCTTGACGGTTTTGATATGAGAAAATTAATTAAAATCTACTATAATAAAAGAAACCAATAAGGGGACATATGTCATTTATTGGAGCCCTCTATTTTTTAGTTTTCTTATCTCTCCTACTTAATTATAGATAATTAATATTAATTAAAAGATAATTAAAAAATTAAATTTAATATAATATTAATTAAAAGATAATTATAAAATTAAATTTAATATAAATTTAAACAATTCGTATAAGAGATAATATAATATTTTGAAATATTTATTAGATTTTAAAATCTATATCTATACTTTTTTTTGAACGGCAAATTCGGATCACTGACGGACCACTGGAGTATCATCGTGCCACCAGAGGAACCACCCGATCTATACTATATAATAAAAGAAAACAATAAGGGGACACGTGTTATTCATTGGAGCCTCTATTTTTTAGTTTTCTTATATCTCCTACATAATTATAGATAATTAATATTAATTAAAAGATAATTATAAATTTAAACAATTCATATAGGATATAATATAAATATATAATATTTTGAAATATTTATTAGATTTTAAAATTATTTATCCCGAAATTAACAAAAGACGTACACTAAATATAAATTAATATAATGTAAATGATTTATAAGAACCATCACCGCAATCACCCCATCCATCATCTATCGAGTATACCCGTTAGTTTTTTTAAATATATATTTTTTATTAGATTAATTCAACGCGTGTAATAAACGAGGTTTTTTAAAGATATAATATTTTTATTACGTACTATACAAAATTACATACGAGGTTTTTTAAAGATATAATATTTTTATTATTTACTATACAAAATTACATTTATGCAACTCGTGTAATACACCGGGTTTTTAAAAATATAACTTTTTTTATTATGTGGTATATAAAATTAGATTTATTCAATCCATATAATACACGGGGTTTATAAAGATATAACTTTTTATTGATTGATATATAAAATTACATGTTCTTAACCCATACAATACATGAGTTTCTTAAAAATGTAATTTTTTTCATGTTAATATATAAAATTAAATTTACTCAACCCGTACAATATACGGAGTTCTTAAAGATATAACTTTTTTATTATTTAATATATAAAATTACATTTATTCAACCCATGTAATAAACGAGATTTTTAAAAATATTTTTTTATTATTTGGTATATAAAACTACATTTATTCAACCCGTGTAATAAACGAGGTTTTTAAAGATTTTTTTTTATTATTTGGTATATAAAATTACATTTATTCAACTCGTGTATTACACGGGGTTCTAACCTAGTTAATCATATAAAAATTAAAGTAGGACCACACTAATTTCTGGATCCAGAAACTTCAACAATGGCGTTTGGAGCAGTGAGTATTCAGAAACGTATTTGGAGGATCCATTTCCCGCGACGACATCGGCATCCAGCGTCGTCCGTACCACCGCAACTGCAGTTGCGCTCTTCATAAATCCAGCGAACACCATTGCTCTCACGCTTCTTCTCTGCACAAAGTCTCGTATCTGATTAGACGATCGTGGAGTGAAGGGAGCATACGTGTAATTTTAGAAAATTGGGGAACATCCGAGTAACAATGAAACAAACCATGGGGGGCATACATGTAATTTTAGAAAGTTGGGGACTAATGGTGAAAAAATGACAAACCAGGGACTATCCGGGCAATTAACTAGTGTAAATTAGTTTAAAAAACGGAAAAAAAAAAAGAGAAGTTGTTGAAGTATAGTGGTTAGTCACTTGGTCCACTACATGTCTTGACAAGTTGTTCTAGTGGTTAGTCACTTGGTCTACTACACGAACTCGTTACGAATCTGGGTGTCAGAGCGTGAACAGGTGAGTACGGATCCGGTAACCTTTTTTTGAATAGGATTGCTCGTTCATTATTTTTTTATTAATTTGCACATTTTTTTTGTAATAAACTAGTTGATGCCCCGTCCGCGTTGCGGGGCGATGGCCGAATAATTCTCAATCAGTAAAAAAAAAACACAACTATAATTTTGCTAGGGAAAAAACTAAAACGATGATAAGACCGTAATTTTCGGCTCAGAGCAAAAATGTAATTTTTCAGGACTAATGAGCGAGTGTTAGGCAGCTCTTTGACACGAAAAAAAATTAAATGGAGTAAACCAATTAAAACAAAAAAAAAATATAGTTTTGCTAAAAAAAAATAAAACGATGGGAAAAG
The DNA here is from genome assembly GCA_030545235.1 of Helianthus tuberosus. NCBI lineage: Eukaryota > Viridiplantae > Streptophyta > Magnoliopsida > Asterales > Asteraceae > Helianthus > Helianthus tuberosus. Next base: position 129,339,624 of record CM060429.1, on the reverse strand, counting down.
CGTAATTTTGAATCGAGGGCGAGATGATAATTTTAATTGAGGGATGAAATCGTAAATTAAAAGGACCAATGGGGGAGTGCCAGGCACCTTCCGGCATGACTACAAATTTACACTGTGGGCAAAATTGTAATTTAACCAGGAAAACAAAAAAGAACGATGGAGAAAATATAAATTTAAGTTGGGGGAAAAATCATAATTTTGCTGTGAGAAAAAAAAAAAAAACTAATGGCAAAACTCTAAGTCTAAACGGGGTAAAATCGCAAATTTTAACCGATACATTTATTTTTAAGTGGAGGTAAAAACATAATTTTGAACTGATGGCAAAATCGTAATTTTAAGGAAAAAAACTAACGGTAAAAGTGTAAATTTAAATGAGGCAAAATCGTAATTTTTAACCGAGGGCAAAATTGAAATTTTTAGCCAGGAGCAAAAGCGCAAATTTATTTTTAAGTGGGGGTAAGAACATAATTTTGAACTGATGGCAAAATTGTAATTTTAAGGGAAAAAACTAAAGGCAAAAGTGTAAATTTAAACGGGGCAAAATCGTAAATTTTAACCGAGGGCAAAATCGAAATTTTTAGCTGGGAGTAAAAGCGCAAATTTATTTTTAAGTGGGGCAAAAACATAAATTTATATTGATGATAAAATCGTAATTTTAAGGCGGGATAAAATCGTAAATTTGCTGGCCAATAAGGAAGTGTCAGGCAGCTGTCTGACACTGTTGACTATGCCGCCCATTTAAACCAATAGGGGGCAGGAACTATTCCCGCCGACACTTTCATTTGTAGTTGTTGAAGCACTGTTGACTATGCTGCCCATTTAAACCAATAGGGGGCAGGAACTATTCCCGCTGACACTTTCATTTGTAGTTGTTGAAAATCACTAGACATGTAATAGACGTGTCGTCCTAGAAGCAAACGGAGACGCATGTGGTTAATGAGGCCCTTCGCAAGTACACAAAACGTTACACCAAACATTGATTTGGTCACGTATCGTTGTGTGAGATCCTACGTCGCCACTATCGGTGGTGATGATAACGATGGTGATGGAGTTAGGGGTGGCAAGGGCGATGACGTGAGTGCTACTAGTGGTGGTTGCGGCTGCTGTAGGGACGACAATGGGTTGTAGCAGTAACAAGGCCCATGGGTGGAGACTACTGTGGGGTAGCGACTAGCAACGACATGGTGGAAGTTGCGACCTTGGTGGTTTCAAAGTTGGCAAAGACGATAGAGCAATGAAGGTATCACTCACTTCACAAAAAAATTGTTAGCGAGCTGCACAAATAAATAATATACCATCCTTTTAGCTCCAAAGGTGAGTTCCATTTGCAGAAATGATTTACGGGTGTTTTAGAAGGTTTTGATTGAAGATTTCATGCCAAATTGCAAACTACAGTTTCAAAAAGCACAAATCAAACTGGCTAACTTGAGTGGGTCGGCCACAGAGGCTCACAATTACCGAACTTTTTTCTTTTCAAAATCATAATACTGTATTAAAAATATTAAAATGAAAAAGATGTTTATATATGCACACACACACATATAATACCCGATTACAAATTCCAAGTCGTTGGCCGGTTGTCTGTTAAACCATCAAACTACCAAATCAAACAGTAAAAATCGAACAATATCAATATTGGCCGAACTGGCTGGTTTACTTTGCTTTGCTTTGCTTTGAACGGTATAGTTGAAGAACTACGCTACAAATGATAATAAGTGCAATACAACTCTACAAGATCTATAAAAGGCACTAAGCTGGTGTGTTAACTGTTCTTTCTAATATAACTAATAGTAATAGCTATGTAAGTCGATCTCATTCCCGAGCAGATTGCACATACACAAAAATAATCAAATGGTCCCCTTTTTTATATAATAATAAGATATCACTCATTTCCGACCTTCTAGAAGTCTTGTTGATTGATTTCAACTGTCAACAGTTACGTACTTGGTTACTTACATTGCGGTAGTACTGAAAAACGAAAATACAGTGCTTGGTTTGCAGCCCAGGAAAGGATGATGTTTGCTACACCTTTATCCGGATCACAAACGAACCTGCACACCAAATTTATTCAAAATAAATATCAGTTCGAGTAACTCACACACATTGAAGGAAAGCGTTATGGTAATCAGGATGACAGTTCTTTTATTGTGTCTTGTAACAGGTTAGGCTAAGCCTGATTTATGTGACCCACAAACAATTTCTTTGCTTAACTTTTTGTAACTTCCTTGATGATTAAAGTGTCAAATAATATTACAAAAACTGTATACTAATGATGCTAATGATAATAATAATAGTATAGTAGTCAAAGGCGCCCAAGCGCAGCAAGCAAAACCACCTTGCATTGAGCAAGGTGCAAAAGAACAGGCCAAAATCTGAAGAAGAAAAAAACTGCCTGAACTGGCTTAAACTAGTCTAGAACAGTCTCAACCAGTTTAAAACAGCCTAAAACATGTCTAGAAGACTAACACAGCTAATAATGGCCTTGAATACACATGCGGCTTGCTTGCCTCGGGGCACGGGCCCTCGCTTGCTTTATAAGCGCCTAGGCGACCGGCTCACCCCTTGCGCCTTGTAGGTGTCTTTAGCCTTTGACAACCTAGAATAATAGTCTAAGGGGCTGTTTGGTTGGCTCTGAATGAAACCATTCAGAGGTCCACCTCTGATTCGGTCAGAGGTGAAGGTGTTTGGTTGTGCCTCTTAATGGCAAACCTCTTAATGATTCAGTGCTGAATCATTCAGATTGGTGAACATGCTGAATGAAAAAAAAGACAATTGTTACCCCTTTCACCTCTCATCAGCCAAGAAACCCTACCCCTCTCCTCACCACCGAACACCTTTCACCTCTCATCAGACCTCCGCCCCCACCCCTCTCCTCACCACCGAACGCCGCCGCCCACCTCCACAATCGAAACTCAATTTTTCATCGTCAGACTCGTTCTTCAATTCAGGTTATATACTATTACATTTCAACTCAAATCATTTAATTACCTATCAGTTGATGATGAACTCAGATCGGTGGTGGGTGTTGATGATGAACTCAGATCGGTGGTGGGTGTTGATGTTGAACTCAGATCGGTGGCGGAGATGATGATGATGATGGCGGTGGCGGAGATGATGATGATGATGGCGGTGGCGGTGTTGCAGGTAGGGAGAGAAAGGGGTGGGGGGGGGGGGGGGGGGGTGATGATGAATACTGATGAATGAAGATGATGATGTTGGGTTTTATAGAAAATATTCTATAATGGGTTTATTTTGTGGGGAGGGGTAAAAATGTCATTTTACACTGTCATTCAGATATGGAACCAAACAGCACTTTACTGGTTCAGCACTTACCCATTCAGACCCTCTTACCCATTCAGACCTCTTATTCATTCAGCACTTATTGGTTCAGATGTTGCCAAACAGCCCCTTAACTTTTTCTAGCACGACGACTCAGGAGGCTTATGACTTTATGTAAATGAATACATTTTGGATGACTTTCAACCAATTATACTGTGGTTACATGTTTTAATCTTAAATCATTTGTCAACTTAGGAGACAAAACCTAGATAGACTCATTTAACATGCATAAGCATTCTGGCTTAACAGATAAGCAATCCAACACAAGAATCTTTTTTATATTGTCAAATTGTTTACTGTTATGTTGTTTATCAAATTGACAAATGACTGACGATATGTCTTTTTAATAAACAACATGATATATAGACATGTTTTTAATAATTTGGCCATATTTTTAGTCAGAAGCACTTGGAAACTTACAAGCAGGAAGATTTGATATATCTGCAGAAACAGCACAAGGAATGCCCATGTTTGAAAGAGCTCCCCTTATTATCCCACAAGGGAAGTAAAGATGCATGCCAGTTGTTTCTGCAGCTTTGTTTCCAGCCTCTGTAGCTGAACCCCGAGTCTCTGTGGATGGCTCCCCCGACATGCGTGAAAGCCATGCAAATTTATCATCTTGCAAAACAAATGTACCCTATAATAATAGAAATAAGTCACTTCATCAATCCCCTACTATTTTACAATTGTTATACTATATGCAGTGTGAAAGCTGAAACTTGCCCTATGGTTAGTCTTTAAATTGTCTATCTGCTTCTTGAAGAGCTCAGACCAGAAATCTTTACAGATGAACTTGATTGCCTCCAGGTGATCACTAAACCGTGGTCGTTCCATGGTGTACCTGTTATAAGAAACTCAGTAACAACTATTATCGACTTTAAGCAAGATTCAGAAACTAGACACAAAATATGTAACTTTTTAACAGAGTAATGTAGGAAAAGTCTAAAACCAGAAGACTTAAATTGAGTGTTCAACTTCCTAAAGCAATTATGTTAAGCAGGTCATAAGCTACTTGCCAGTTGCCATAACCATGTCCTTGAACCATTATCAAAAACTTGATTTAAGGAAAATAACACCAAAGTAAGATCAAATCGTATCTGTTACATTCATCAGCTACCGTTGAAGTTTGCACAATAAAAATGCAGAATACAAGAACAAAACGCTCCAAAAACTAATATAGCCTCAATTTAAACTCTGTTTTTTTAATTGCGCACGGCGTGAGGCATAATGCGTGCATCACCTGATGTGGTGATGAGATCACAATAAGTGATGCATACATCACATGGTGCGGTCTGATGTGCTCTTAAGCATGATGCAGCATCTTATGCAGTTGACCCATATTTGAACAAACTGTATCGTCGATTGCAACGGTTTTACAAATTTGATTGAACATATCTGAGCAATGGATTTGAGTACTTTATATTTAGTGTTTAAAAGTTCACAAGTTAAAATATTATTTATAACTATTATTTTAGTAACGTACGCCTCACATATGTGAAGTGTGCTCCGCGCAATGCACATCAACTTTGGAACCAAAACACATCTGTTGGTCACACGCTTAAGATTAAAAACGACTCGTTTTATGTTTCCAAGTCTTAACATTTAGGTTAATGCTGCATTTTGAACATGATAAAAATTAACGACAACGCAATTAGCTAACATTCAAGTTACAATCTAATTCCTAAAACATGCTCAAATCAATCGATAGATCTGTAAACTTAAGCTCTGGTATCCTCTAATCAAATACACAGACATTCACAGCTGATGGATCAGCATTCTAAGATCCAGATGAATAAACATACTCCTACCACTAACACGATCCAGAAACCTAAAATCAATTCAATCCACAACACAACCGACATTTCAAATTAATTCTCCAGATCTGTAAACCTAACCTCTGGTATCATCATATCTGTAATGAAATCGAAATAAACTAATGATATACTACACGTTCACTAACAGTTGATAGATTTAAAAACAGTTGATAAAAAAGCGCGATTTGAAATGAATTGAATTGAATCGATACCTTTCGGATAACTGATGACCGACCTGATAACCGATTGCTTCAATTCTCCGAGCGGCAAGCTCCGGCTTCGTAGCGTAGAGAACATTGCAGTATGATGAAACTATTTCAGTGAGTAAACTGTCCATACAGCTCTCTGATACTTCTCTCGCCATTGTGATTCTGACGATTTTGTGACGGAGATGATGATGATGATGATCGAGGTTGAGTTTTGTTTATTATTATGGGTAGAAAAATGAATTAAATTAAATTAAATTAACTGGGTTGTGTTGTAACTTGTATCCTTATGGTTTAGTTTTTTTTTTTCATGAGTTACGAATAAATAAATGGGTCATGTTCAAGTTGAACCATTCAACCTATCAGGAAGCCAACACGATTGACACCCTAGATAACCATTACAACAGTAAGTCAAAAGTTAAAACGAAGTTGAGTAGATGACTTTTCAGCACAATCGTGTCAACTACGTTCGTATTAAGTTTTCAGTCACCGTGCTCGTAGCTGTGTTGGTCTGTGGCGAAACATGTAGACGATGATGGTGGCATACAGTTTGGAATGCTTGGGGTGTTACGACGACCAACAAGATTATGTTGGTGTAGTAGTAGATTGGAATTCAAATGACTTTGTATTACCAATTTAGGACTTTTTTTTTTCAATTTTCATGGCATTTTGCACATTTAGTATGAATACCAACTAGAAGATGAAAACATCATGGATGTAATACAACTCGCAACAAATCTGACAACTCCGGCTCATGTTTGAAGATCAATCTAACATAGATTTTAACTTAGTGATTGGTAGGAAGCATTCCCTCCAAGAAGACTGCTAGAGTGCGCCTTGGTTGGTAGCGTGAAAGGTCCAGCTCCTCTTACGCTCACAAATGTTAGATTTTCATATCCGTCAACCTAAGTAACATAAGTAAATCCATGTATCAATTAATATTAGATAACTTATTAAATGAAGATTGAATCCAAGGGTTTCTACCTCGCCTTGGTACATCGACTGATGTTTGTAGTTTGTTTATAGAATACCTATTTGAAGTCACTGGTACACTCTGATAGGAATCATGTTCTAGTTTCTAGTCTAAATGTCAATTGTCTATTTAGGAGGGGGTAAGTGCAAATAATATAGTATAAGTATGAGTCAGTAATTACTTGGGGAAGGGGATAAGAAAATACGCAAGTTTGTTAGGGCTCTGTTTACAGAGAGAGGGTGTTGCCCTGGGAACACTTCGGTGTTAGTATCGAGTCTGTAAGATCTAATCGGATCATCTTCTTCGTATCAATTTCAATTTCAGTTTATATTACTTCTTACAATATCAGCTGAATTGTTATTATTCAGTATCGGATCTTATCATTGGTCCGACCTGCCGCTTCTGCTCTACCACCAATCGATCTCAGATTCAACCGCCAATCGATCTATCACAGATTCAATCTCCAATCGATTCATTTATCGATTCAATATCTGATTTCACTCTCCGATTTCAATCTCTGATTCGAATTCGAATTCTAATTTCTGATTTCAACCAATTCAATTTCCAGCTCCGATTTCTTCAACTGGTGTTCTTCCAAATTCCGATTCAATCATGGTGATACAAACCTCGCGATTTGATGCTCAGGATCAGAATTCTCGATTGGATGCTCAGGAACAGCAGATCAAACAACTTCAAGGTGATGTTGCTAAAATCGAAACCTCTTTGAAAGTGTTAGAAGAGGATCTCGTTGAATCCAGGGAGTTTCGGAAGTTGGTTCTCAATTGGATGCACCAACAGGATTCGAGTTCAAATTCCAGATCGACTTCACATCTTCCAGCTTCGTCTTCTGATTCATCGCTTCAATGTGTAATCGCTAAATTGGAGGAGATAGTCTCCAGATCTGAAGAACGCTGGTATGGCAAGGAGCATCAATTTCAGGTCGATCACTTAGACGAATCTGGACCTCCGATTTCTGATTCAGCTACAATAATATATGTTGAAGGTACATCTCCAATAACTTCTACAGAGTTTGATAGTAAAGCAAATGAAAAGATAATTGGTACAAATCATGATGATAGTGGTGTTTTGGAAATTAACAGTTCCGATCAGCATTTAGATGAGGTTATTAATTCCTCAAAATTTGAGTTATATGACATTCTAAAGGGATCAGGTTCACCTCCTGATTATGGTGTGGATATGTCCAATCTAGAGTGGGCACCTACTAATACCTTCATTTCCGGTTCCATCGAATTTGCGACTCCGACGAGTAATCCCCAATTTGGTGTGTTCGCGCCCTCACCAATCCCTAATAATCACCCGAGTCAAGACCGAATTGGTAGTAAATTGCTTGATGTTCAAACCTTTGAGTGGAAACCGGGTTGGGACTTTGGTTGGCTCGACTATAACCGACCTCCTGCTTTTGCTTCGAAGTTGTTTGTTTTGGATGAGGATCCTAAACCACCTGACTCGTATACAAACCTTAAATCAGATTTGTTATGCAAACTGTTTCATGGTTGGTGCAAGACTACAAGTCAGGTTGCTGCGGGTGTTGATGGTTCATATCATTTGTGGGTAGTGCATGGGCAAGGTCTACCACCTGAAGACGCAACCAAGACGATCTCCACATTGGATTTGAAGTTAGTTAGCCGATTCCAGTCTTGAGGACAAGACTGTTTTGAAGGGGGGAGTAATGATACGAATCATGTTCTAGTTTCTAGTCTAAATGTCAATTGTCTATTTAGGAGGGGGTAAGTGCAAATAATATAGTATAAGTATGAGTCAGTAATTACTTGGGGAAGGGGATAAGAAAATACGCAAGTTTGTTAGGGCTCTGTTTACAGAGAGAGGGCGTAGCCCTGGGAACACTTCGGTGTTAGTATCGAGTCTGTAAGATCTAATCGGATCATCTTCTTCGTATCAATTTCAATTTCAGTTTATATTACTTCTTACAATATCAGCTGAATTGTTATTATTCAGTATCGGATCTTATCACACTCCCATCTGCAAATTTAAGTTTTTTGTTATGTTATAATCAGTTAAAGTATATACACACATATGCATTTCCGAGCTGAAGCATAACATATCATCAACATGTTCCTTCTTCTTTTCAGTATAGACAAATAGTTTAAAGTTAATGACAGTTTGATTGATGATCTTGTTGTTTTGAAGAATTAATTGTGCAAGTTGAGGTACATAATGCGCTTTCTCTCGTGATCTAGTTTTGTATTCTGGGAATCTTTCTAACCAGTTAACTAAAAACGTATTCGAATCTTTTGTGGTTTGTACATCGTTGTTTATATAATCTGAAGACGTGTCCGAGTAAGAAAATCCAACTCCAGCCAGGGATTCCAAGAAAAGGACATTTGCAACTGTAGTGGTTAAATCCATCATTTCAAACATGTTCTATACACACATACAAGGCTTAGCGTTGTTCCATGCAAATTTATTACGTGACAGTGTCGTATTATCAGCGTTGACTCTAAACGGTCCAAGCTCCATCATGGCCCCGTTTCCAAACGATTCAACGCCTTGTTAGTTCTTGTACACAGATGACTTCAAAATCAAGAAAATGTTACCTCCATTGAGCCAAAGTACAAGAGGAAGAGTTGACGGGTGACTCTGCAAGATAGTAAAACAGTGCTCTCCCTTGGTTCGGGTCAACGGTCACATACCCTGAATACTGGTCAAAGTTTGTTCCGGCTGGCTGACCTGGCAAACTAGATATTTTGTCGTCGTCCTTCAACCCGTCTTGTGGACCTATGCTGAGGTTGAATGCTCGGCTGAGTGATCTTCATACTTTCATGATTCAATGCCGATCTTCTAGAACGTTGGATTTTTAAAGCGTTCTCAAGAGAGGAAAACTAGTAGATTGAAATGAAAAAACAGTTGAAATGCGATCTTCATTGATTATAGTTATGTTGTTCAGCTGTTTAGATGATACAAATACATTATTTACATATACCTGTGAATATTGTGGAAAATAACAAGGTTTATTCTCTGTTGAGTTTACAGTTTTGAGTGACAAATCCTATGTTCCATTTATTAAAAAACAAAGGATAACAACATAAGCATGATACAAAATTGTTGGTTTTACCATGTGCCGGTCAAGTGATACATAATATCCAATACTATAAGCAGCTTAGGTATCAAAAGTTGTTGTTTAGGTATCAAAAGTAAAGTGATACCGCATACAACGATGAAACTAAGATCAAATATAACAAAAGAGGAAAACTTAGATTTGACAATGTATGTAGTAAATCATAAACCTCTAAACATCATCACTAGCCCTATATTGACCACAATAATACCAAAACATTGCTAGCACAAACACACATACAGAGGAACCTAGTACATCAAAACTATCAGTTTGAAACAATCTTGGTTTTAAAAAGCGCGAAGCGCACAAAAGCGACAAGGTCTAAAACCGAGGCGCAAAACGCAGAACGCAAAAGCGGTGGGCTTTTCGTACACGAGGCGCAAGGCGATTATAATTTTTTTTATATATTGTTTAGGTTTCTAGGATCATTTACCTGATATTTAGACACAAATAAGCTGTATATATGTTTTAATATTTACGTACATGTACAGCCTGAAAAGCATGATTTACAACAATCTGCTGCACAAAAGTACATGAGGCGCGCGCCTCAAAGTGGATTTTTCAGCAAAAAAAAGCGCCTCAGCTGCGCTTTCTGTACAACCTGCGCTTCAGACTACATAAGGCACTGAGATTTGCGCCTCAGTGCGCCTCGCGCCTAGGACATAATCTTGATGGCATTGTGACAATCGCGAAGATTCTTTATAATCCTCGGCAATGTTCTTGCCGGAGTAGATATCGCAATCGCCGAACGCTCACTATGGTAAAGCAAAGCCTGCTCTTTAGCTTTTTGATCAATATCATGAAGAACGTCCAGGACATGACTTTGCTCTTTGTTAGCAGCCCTGAACTTCTCTTCATGTTTGTAAAGGGTCGGGTTTCTTACCCTCGAACATGTTGATAGCATTAAACTTCTTAGGATATATCTCCTCAGCTTGGTCACCAAGATCAACGTCTCCATGACTTCGAGCATAGTTCATTACCGCCTCCTATATTTCCGCTATGGGTTCGCTTCTCAACATACTCCAAAGCTTCAAGCTTCAGCAAACAGATATGGCGGAACTGGAAGCAAATAATTTGGAGGATTTAAAACAAAGAGCAAAGGTCAAATGGTTAATCGAGGGAGATGAAAATTCCTCATTCTTCCACGGTATTATCAAAAGCCATCAGAAGCATAATAGGATCAATGGTCTCGTTTTCAATGACATTTGGATTTCGCAACCGGATTCTTTAAAGTTGGAGATAAAAAATTATTTCGAGCAATTATTCAAGGAAGATAATCACTGTAGACCCAAGTTCGTAAACAATAGATTCAAGGTTCTATCCCTGGATCAATCGGCTTTGTTGGTGAAACGTTTCTCTAAAGAAGAAATTAAGGAAGCTGTGTGGGACTGTGGGGGTGACAAGGCCCCGGGTCCAGATGGCTTTACTTTCAGCTTTATAAGACACTTTTGGGAGACTATGGAAGCTGACTTGGTGTAACACCACGAAAATTCACGTCCTATAATGTAATGACACGTGTCATAAGTTTGAACGTGTGAAAGAACGTTCTGAAAGGACTAAAGTTGACAAACATGGAAAGTATGTGAATATACGTATTCTAAGTGTCAACAATGAATAAATATATTGTACATTAACCCTACATGATGTTTATAACGTCAAACGAATAAATCATGGATCATGCGAAGCTAAAAGTGAGAGATTACAAACTACAGGGGTTAAATGTGTCAACATGTTTAAGTTATACCTCTGAGTGACCTTTTGACAAACCCGAAGCTTTGTAACTGTTAAGTATGCTCACTAGAATGCACGATATAAATTTCATAAAGTTTCGTTATCGTATGAGAAAGTTATGATCAAATTCGTAAGCGAGGGGTAAAAGCGTTAACGTTGAAAGTTATGAATTTTCGGGTTAACCAGAAGTGTCCAGGGACTTAGCAAAGTGGGTATAAGTCCTAAAGCCCTTGTAGGTAAATAAGAAGGGGTCAAATTGCAAGAAAAATGCTTAGTTGACCTTTCGAAGAGCCAAGGGACAAAATGCAAGAAATTGAAAATGAGAAAATCTGATCAGAAGTCCCACGCGGGCCGCGTAAGACATGCTAAGTCTTTACGCGGGCCGCCTCAGCCTCCCAGATGCAGAAAATCGTTTATTTTGGCTGTTCAGCCTTGGAACCGACTTATGATGATACTTTCTCATCCATGGGCGACCCCTAAGCATTCCTAAACACTTAGGGACACTTGTAAATGAATTGTGGTCAGTCATAGCCTTGTGTGTCAACTTCTTATGGTGATTAAATCACTATATAAGGAGTAAAGTTACAACCAAGTTCCTCACACTTCATTCTTGCACTTCTGATCATTTATGGAGCTCAAGCCTTCTCTCAAGTGATCACATTTCGTGCTTAGGACCTTGGTAAGTTTGCTAAACCTTTCTTGATTAAGTTTTAGCTTAGTTTTAGCTTAAAAGTCAAACCGTCGTAATTAACGGTTGACTTTAAGATTAATCACTAATGCTCCAGTGATTAGTCGAATCAAAAGTAGTTATAAGTTGGTAATTATGTGAGTAATAAACCCTCAAAAGGGTTCCCCCTGATTCCCACTCTAACTAGGTCTAATGTCGGGTCAAACTTGTTAAGAAAAAGTCAACAGGATCCTTAAATTACATTTTATGCATAATTAGCAATATAGATCATATACAACCTGTTGGATCATTGTTATAACTTAGTAATTAGTGTAAGAACATGTCTAAACATGTTCAACCCGACAATTCTCTGTAAAGACCCGGTTCGGAACCGAAAGTCGCATAGTTTGACTTTCACTTTGACTTTCAGTTCTGACCCGTTTAAGCATGTTTTAGAAATGCCTTAGAGCTTTATTTGGACTAGGTAACATGCTAGTATAACCCTCTGTGATTATACACCATGGTTCATTAGTTAACCAATTAATATGCATGATTCCGTTAATTGCTCATATGTTGACCATTATGCCCTTTACACCTTAAAACGTGATTTATGAAAATGTAAAAGTGTAGAAACCTTAGTTACTGATATATAAACTTGTATGCAAAGTTTGACATCAGTTTGAGGTGTAGATTGAGAGTTATGCTCATTAGCGTAAATTGAAGGCTTTATGTTAATTAAACGGCGTAATTAGCATATAGCCTACTTAAGCCTACTTTTTGATATCAAACTTATTACCCACTGATGTAATATATTATTTTGGGATTTTTGAAGATTTTTAATTAATTTTACACTGAGCATAACTTATGGTCGTAGGCTTAATCCGGTAATTGTCGGTTTTGCCCTTACGGGCTATAAAATGAGTTTTACATATCTAAACGACTCCAAACCTTTTGCTACTGATTAGATATGTTAAATAAATTATTTTAAGCCTTCTGGAATGATAAAAATATCAGCTTTATGTATCGAACCCGTAAATGGCTTCTAATCGCCTTATTAAGCGTTTTTAGCGCATAGTATGTACTAAAACTATTTTTAAACATACAAGGGTGATACCTACTGATATTTAAGGCAAATTATAATATTTTAACAGTAAACAAAAGTTGTTTAACTCAGACTTCAGTTTTGAACTTTACGGCTTATGTGAAATTACCAAAATGCCCCTACGGTGCATAGTTTGGTTATAATTGATAAATTTCACATATATACTTTACCCTACTGTTATAACTTAGTAAAATAAGTATTTTTGCTGATTATATCAGACCTGTAACTCAGTTTAACACTTAAACTCTTTTACAACCTTTAAAATGACCAAACTACCCCTACGGGGCATAGTTTGTGTTTAAATATGTTTCGGGCATAATGAAAGACATCTTACTGATGTCACAACATATTTGAGGCATAATTAACTTAGGAAACCTGTATATGGCTCTCATGAATACCCGTTACGCTTATTGCGCGTACGGTTCGGTTTATGTAACAAGTTTACATAAATTAACCGAAACGGGTCAAACCTTATCGGTTTTATCTCAAAATTTAGAGTGTGTATGAAATACCCATATTATACAAGTCTTCAAACTTGTCAGGTCTAAAACACATTCTATTCCGGTCTTCGCTTAATCATGCGTTTGAACCGTATATTCCCTTAAGACTAACCGGTCTAAGCTTAGGCTAAATTAAAGACCCGTTAGCATTCTAATTGGTTATTTATACCATCATTCCAGACTAGAGCATTTCGGTAAATGGTACCTACGCTTACTTAAGTGAATACGGCTGAGTTATTAGATTCTTGCTATTTAAGACAGGAGCTAGCTCAGGTAAATACTCTTAACTTATTTTCCCTATACGGGCTTGGGATACGGTATAATGATACCGCTTGGTCGGGTATTGAATGTTTAATCGGATTGTGATTAAATTATTGAGGTAACCCGGTTTAATCTGTATTGTTTGAAATAAAAGCCTTTAGGGGTTAATGACCATGTCCCGGATATCCTTGACATCATTGTATTATAAAATGGCCACGTCTTAGGTACGGGGTGTAGGCATACACCTGACAGTTACTTAAGTAATAACGGTATCTCACTCTCTTGTGGGCCTATACTTGTGGCGTGTCTGTTAATCTGACTCGGTTTCTACATCGGGCCCTGAACGTATAACGAACATGTAAATCTGTATACAAGATTATAAATATAATTGTTCCAAGTTAAAAAGGTTAATTTTGCCTCTGTGCATTTTAATCAAATTATAAAAGATATTTTGTGCCACGTGCATTCAAATCAATTTTTTTAAACTCTTTTCAAATGAGTCGGTTGAGTGTATTTACCAGTGAAAACTGACGTATTTTCCAAAAAGGTTAAGTGACAGGTACTGAACGTAATTGGCTGGAAGCTTAGGGCGCTAATAAGGAATCTTGCAAGTTCTAGGCGTCTAAAGTCTGTTGAACAAATGATATGTTTTAAGATCCGCCTGTGGATCCTTTACTTTCCGTTGTAATACTGTATATTACTTTATATTCGGAATGTAATAATATTTATCTTTTGCTTCCGCTGTGCATTTATATATTGTGTTGTTTGACTATTATGTTGCCAACTACGTCACGATACTCCCCACCGGGCCCACCGGTGACACGTGGAAAGTCGGGGTGTGACAGGTTGGTATCAGAGCCAGGTTGAGTGAATTAAATGCTAGCCTTTTTACGTTTAATCTCAGTTACACAGTTGCACATTCTTGAGTCTAGACAAGAACATAGGACAAATTCCAATTTGTTTAATTGTCTTTTAATTACTTCCTTGATTATTTTTCTGATTAGCCTTTGCATGGGCAAGTCATTTTATTAGAAGTCCCATTTAGGACAACCATATACTTGTTTAAATTTTAAAGGAACGAATATGTTTAAATTATCATTCCTATATTATAAGATCTACCATTTTAATAAAATGGCAAAATCTAAAAAGGACAAGACCTAGTCACGTGTCATTTTAAGACCGGGTCAAGATGGTAGTTCCATAATTAGATTCAGATCCATATTTAACACCTCAAATTAGGATTGTTCTGCGTTAAATATTAATAAGAATCTAAAGAGTGAAACCTAGCCTTCGGGTCATTTTAAGGCCGGGCCATGATGGTAAGACCTGTTTAAAAGATTCGAATCCCTGTTAACATCTATAAATATGTTAACACTCCTGGCAGACGTAATTCGTTAAAATCACACACGTCATTTTTATATATGGATTCTTTAAAAAGATCCCTAACCCAACTTAATGATCTCTGAATCATGGGTTTAGATCATCAATTAAGATGATCATATTTTGACCGTACATTGGTAAAATAATGCCTACGGGCTATAATGTATTGTCCATTGAGACATTGACATTTGATCTTTATGATTCCTTGTCTATGGTGGTGAGCTACGCTCAAGCCTATTAGTCTGTATGATCAATGCGATCCTGACTGCTATCATCAAATGAAGATGATCATATTATAAACATCCCTTAGAAGGGAAATGCCTATGGGCTATAGTTAATGTCCTCCGAGACTAAAGACAGCGGTAGCCTACAACTCCCTGTCAAGAAAAGGTAATGAACTTTAATTCAAACCTTAATGCCTCGATTCTCTGAAATCATGGCTTATAAATTAAACTTGTCTACGCGACTAGGCCATTTGTGCTATTATTAAAACCTTAATGCCTTGATTCTCTGAAATCATGGCTTGTAAATTTAAAAACTGTCCATGTGACTAGGCCTTTGCGCCACCTTAATATCCTTAATGTTTTATAACTAGGATAAATTATAATAAAAATGCTAAATAAATGTAACTAACAAATTAACCAAGATGGTTTATATTACCATGGTTAATAAATCGTTTAAAACGATAAGACTGTATGAACTTCCGTATAAACCTTGTCCTTGTTTAATTTTTATGTAGCAATTAAAGCTACGTGGCTAGGTCAGAGGAAGAGAACAATCATCCTTTGGAAAACCGCGATGAGGAGAGGATTAACATAACCAAAGGAGAGCTTCGCTCACTGATTGATACAGCTGTATCTAAAGCTATAGAGGAGCAATTTAAGGAGTACAGTGAGACACATAGTAAAGCCTCATCTGTACCCCACTCTAAGTCTGTCCCTAAAACTCATTCAGAGCCGCATAACAAGCCGCCCTCTAAGAAAGAGGAACTAAAGAAGAATGACGATCGACATTCATCTAATGAACACAGTGTTCCGTCCAAGAGGATAGTGTTCGATAACGAACCGCATACCAAGTCCTGTACCTACAAATATTTTGTTTCCTGCAAACCCTGGGATTTCACTGGGGATAAAGGGGCAATTGATTGTATGGTCTGGTTGGATGAAATGGACACAGTTGTCGATATCAGCGGTTTTGCTGAGAGGGATGTAGTGAAGTATGTATCCCAATCATTCAAGGGAGAGGCGCTAGCGTGGTGGAAGGCTCTCATTCAAGCTGCTGGGAAGATCCCACTTTACAACATGTCATGGGAACAGTTTGTTGCTCTCATTATGGAGAACTACTGCCCCCAACACGAGGTCGAAAGAATCGAATCAGATTTCTTATCATTGGTGATGACAAACTTAGATTGTCAAGCATACCTCACCCGTTTCAATACCCTGTCCAGACTGGTTCCATACCTAGTAACACCAGAACCCAAGAGAATTGATCGCTTCATCGGGGGTTTAGCCCCATAAATCAAAGCCAGTGTTAAGGCTTCAAGACCTACTACATTCAGGTCAGCGGCAGATCTGTCGCTATCTCTCACACTCGTTGTGGTCAGAAACAAGGCTGCCAAAGCCTCTGAAGATGGAAAGCGTAAAAGGGAGGATGAGAATTCTCATCGCTCCGATAGGAAGAGGAATTCTGAAGATAAGAAGAGTTCCGGGTTTAAGAGAGACAGCCAGCAGTCGGGAGAGAAGACCAGGTGCGAAACCTGTAGGAAATACCATCTTGGGAAATGCAGATTTGAGTCTCAGCCTCTACCATGTGGAATTTGCAAGTCTAAGGAACATAAAACCCTGGATTGCAAGAAGTTGAAAGACGCAACCTGTTATGGTTGCAACGAGAAGGGGCATATCAAGACCAACTGCCCTAGGAATCAGATGAACGCCTAAGAGATAGTGCAGAATAATAACTATATAACAGGTACCTCTCCTTATCAAATAGTTTATGCAGAAATTTATTTGATACTGGCACATATGATTCTATAATGAATGATAAATGTTGAGAACTGTTGTCTCCGCCTGATTAAGACTCCGGTCATTTAATGCGAGGTAGAAAGTGACCGATGATACTTTAGAAAATGCTCCAACAAATCCTAGATTGATATTTTATATCTATTAGGAATCGCTCCTTTCTGATACCCTTATGGAAAACTTTAAACCTATCCAAATTCATCAGTATAATAAAGACAGATGTAACTTTTTGATCCCCTGTCAAAAAGGTGATGGACTAGGTCCAACCCTTAAATGCCACTGATGGTCTTTTGTGACCTAGGTTAAGTGATATTAATATATTTTTAAAATGACGTTCATTAAGAATGTTAGTGCCTTATTGGCCGGTATAGTTTGATGAAATCATGGTTAGTATATGTTAAGGCCATCAGGGTGATGAATAGCAGATGTTGGATTGCAACTAAGTAAATGATTCATCTGGTAATAGGAACTAAATCTCGAGTATGATAAACTCGGATAAGACAACAGTCAATCGCGCCATTTATGATGCGACGCATGCTATTGATACTACAATAGTAAACCGTAGAAAGTCCTAATATACCCTCCCTCCAGATAAAGTACATCATCATATGAAATTGATACCTCTTTGATCTCTACTGATTTCGAATACCGAATAGTATGACAAAAGCGCTATATGAGGATTGGTGTATCTTAATATGTTCCATAGATTGCTTCCATGCCTGATCAGTATGGAGGTTTAATGCATGGGACCACAAAGATATTCCAATAATCATATGGTACTAAAGTAAACTAATCGTATTCAAGGAGATATCCAGAATGAAATTGTCCAAGGAAATGTTCCCGATTAAGAAATTCGTGGACTAATAACATAAATGTGTCACTTATTAGACACAAGCGTTGATGAGTGAACAGGAGCCTGAGATTTGGAAATCTCTGTAACCTCCTTGTACCTTGATTATCTTCTCCTAAGATTACTCTGTTGTAACACCTCGAAAATTTACGTCCAATAATGTACTGACACGTGTCATGGGCTTTGAATATGTGAAAACATACTTTAGAGGGACTAAAGTTGACAAACAGTGAAACTATGTGAATATAAGGGTCCAAAGTGTCAACAATGGATAAATAGGCTCTAAAATAACCTTACATGATGTTTATAATCTTAAATGGATAAATCATGGATCATACGAAGCGGAAAATGAAAGAAAGTGAGGAATTACAAACTACAGGGGCTAAATGTGTCAACATGTTGAAAGTATACCTCTGAGTGACCTTTTGGCAAACCCGAAGTTTTGTAATGATAAAATATACTCACTAGAATATGTGATAAAAATTTCATCAAGTTTCGTTATCGTATGAGAAAGTTATGATCAAAACCGTGCACGAGGGGTTAAATGTGTTAACGTTGAATTTCGTTACTTTTCGGGTAAGCACAAAGTTAACCAAGGACTTTACCATGTTTGTAAATGTCCCAAGGTCCTTAAAAGTCAGGTTTTAGGGTCTAATGTGCAAGAAAAGTAGCCAAAACCACGTAACAAAGGACAAGGACCAAATTGTAAAACACAAGAAACTAGTTTGGCTGGTTTACACTTGTACGCGGCCCGCGTACGGTCTCTCGCGGCCCGCCTACAAGTCGCCAGCGACAAAATCAGCGAACAGGTGCCAGTAACAGGTCTGTTTCGAGTTGTTTCCAGCTGTTTTCGATACCTGGGGCTCTCCAATGGGTTTACATGCATTTAGGGGCACTTGTCCTCTTCTTATAACACTCCTCGACCTTTGTGGCAGCCTATAATGAGATCAAAATTGTGATAAAAGGGTCTTGTAGTTGCAAACATTCATTACTTGCATGTTCAAAAATTCACAAGATCATCTCTGGAGCTCTCTGGACGTCAAGACAACTTTCTAGTGATCTCTAAGCATTATTAGGACTCTTGTAAGTGTTCATAACCTTCTCAAATTCGTTCTAGCTTAGTAAATTAGCTAATAGTCAAACCATCGTAAATTTAGTTTGACTTCGTGATTAAACGATATTTGCTCAGTCTTTTCTCAAATTGAAAGTACCTACAAGTTGGTATTTATGTGGGTAACAAACCCCCAAAAGGGTATTTTCATATTCCCACTCTAAGTATGATAATTGTCGAGTCAAAGCTTGTTTCAAAAAGTCAACAGAATGTGTATTTGCAAATTTAAGCATGATTAGCAATGTAGGGTACATGCAACCTGTTTGATCATTAAAATAACTTGGTAATTAATGTAAGAACATGTCTCAACATGTTCATCTCGACAATTTTCAGTTTAAACCCGAATCGGAACCGAAAGTCGCATAAATTGACTTTTTCTTTGACTTTCAGTTCTGATCCGTTCATGCATGTTTGAGATCTGCCTTAGAGCTTATTTTGGACCAATTTTCATATAAGTTTAATTCTCTGAGATTTTACAACTTGGTTCAACACTTATCCGATTAATATGCATGTTTCCGATTTGTGCTTAAATGTGACTATTATGCCCTTTTGACTATAAAACGTGATTTTTGAAAAAGTGAAAGAGTAGAAACATTTGTTACTGATTTATAAACTTGCACCTAAAATTTGATATCAGTTTGTGGTTTAGATTAAGAATTATGCTCATTATCGTAAATTGAAAGCTTTATGTTAAGTAATTGGCGTAATTAGCGTATAGCCTAGTTAAACCCACTTTTTGACATCAAAATTTTTACCCACTGATGTTATATAATATTTTGGGATTTTTAAAGATTTTTATTTAATTTTTGGCTGATCATATCCTAGGTCTCTAAGTTTAATTCGGTAAATACCGATTTTGCCCTTTTTAGCCATAAAATGAGTTTTACAAATCCTTTTGACTCCAAACCTTTTTCTACTGATTTTATTGGTTAAATAAAATATTTTGAGCATTCTGGAAATATAAAAATATCAGCTTTCTTTTAAAAACCCGGAAACGGCTCTAAATCGCCTTTTTAAGCGTTTTTAACGCATAGTATGTACTATAACCATATTAAACATATAAGGTTGATACCTACTGATGTTTTTAGCATATTTTTATATAATAACAGTAAGTACAAGTTTATAAACTCAGGTTTCCAATTTTGACATTTTTAGCCCTTGTGAAATTACCAAAATACCCCTAAGATGCATAGTTTGGTTTTAAATGATAAGTTTCACATATGGGTCATACCCTACTGTTATAACATGTTAAATTAAGTATAGTTACTGTATAAACCAGACATGTAACTCAGATTTCTAATTTAACTCTTTTATAATCTTTTAAATGACCAAAATGCCCTTATGAGGCATAATTTGTGTTTAAATCCATTTTGGGCATAATAGAAGATATCTTACTGATATTATAACATATTTAGAGCATATTATCTCAGGGAACTTGCATATGACTCTTACGGTTACCCGGAACGCTCTTTTCGCGTTCGGTTCGGTTCGGTTTATGTAACTAGTTTGCATAAATTGACCGAGACGGGTCAAACCTTATCATTCTTGTCTCAAAATCCAGAATGTATTTAGTATACCCATATTATACAAGTAATCAAACTTGTCGGGTCTAAATCACATTCTATCCGGTCTTCGCTTAATCGTGCGTTTGAACCGTGTCGTCCTTAAAGCTAATCGGTCTAAGCTTAAGATTAAATAAAGACCGGTTAGAAATCTAATAGGTTATTATAAACCTTCGTTCCAGATTAGGAGCACCGGTAAAAGCTACTTGCAATTTGCTTATTGTGAATTATACTTTACTCAGGTAAATACTTTTAACTTATTTTCCCTATACGGGCTTGGGTTACGGTACATAGAATACCGCTTGATCGAGCATCAAATCTTACATCTTTGAATGGTTAATTGAATAATTTGATCGGCTCGTTTAAACAGTTTTGTTCACTTAAAGCCTTTGGGGGGTTAATAACCATGTCCCGGATATCCTTGGCATCATCTTACAAGATGGCCACGACCTGAGCACGAGGTGTAGGCGTACACCTGTCAGTGTATAACTCAATAATGTGGTGGGTCTATTGATCTTTAACCCGGACAAGATCCGGGCTACTGAACGCACAAGTAACATGTAGTTCGTTCACAAGATTATACTAAATAATTATCCCAAGTTATAAAATGTTTTGTGCCATGTGCATTCAAACAAATTTTCAACTCTTTTCAAAATGAGTCAGTTAAATTGTATTTACCAGTGTAAACCGACGTATTTTTCCCAAAAGGTTAAGTGCAGGTACTACACATAATAGGCTGGCTGTCTTCTAGAGCGTCCACAATAAGTCTCGCAAGCTTGGATGACAATAAACTGTTGAACAATATCTTATTTTTATTTTGATCCGCCTGTGGATCCGTTTCAACTATTAGTGATATTTAATATTACACTTTATTAAAGTTGAAATGAATCTATCTTTGCTTCCGCTGTTCATTTATATATTGTGTTGTTTGTCTATGATGATACCAACTACGTCACGATACTCCCCACCGGGCCCACCGGTGACACGTGGAAAATAGGGGTGTGACACCTGTTTACCCCTGGGAGGCAGGTAGAGTTAAGTTTAATATCCCATTTAAGGCTGTGTATTATGAAATCTCCAATACAGCTAGTACCATTATTGGAAAAATCGAAAACCCTGGTTAAGTAAGTTTTAAGATATGGATTCATATAGCCCAACTCAATATCCTAAGAATTCGGTGTAGTTGGTTATGAAAGACGGTTCATTTTGCTTATGCATTGATTACCGCAACCCTAATTAGGCAACGATTAAGAATCGCCATCAGTTGCCCAGGATCATCGATTTGTTCGACTAACTGTAAAGATTAGCTATTTCTTAAGATTTATTTTGAGCAATGGTTGGAAAAACCATCTCACCTTAAGATAAGCTTTTCTATAATAGCTGTTATATAAGTATCAAGGCTACCCCTTTGGAGACCTTGTATAGATGGAATGTTAAACATCTATTGTTAGATAGAGAATTGGTAAGTCCAATTAACAGGATTTGAAAGTTGCCTAGGAAACAACAAATAAGATCATATAAATCCATAATCGATTGTAAGTTGCCAGTATACGGCAGGAAATCGAGAATTTATAAAAATAGCAAACCTCCTAAATTCTTGTTAAGAAATAAGGCTCAACAAAAGATATCACCCAGGAAGGGTGTGCCAAATTGTTAAATTATCAGACTAGTTAAGCTCTGAATACATAGAACCATTCGAAGGAAATCGACGGTATCAATATTAAATAGCTTACGAGCTAAGACCTAATTGAAGAGCTCAGTAGTACACATAATGTATTCCACATCTGCAATCTGAAGAAGTGTTTCGCTGACGAATCACTGGTTATACCACATACAGATGTGCATATAGATGAGAGCTTAAAATTTATGGAAAAACCATTGTCGATTGAAGATCGACAGGTTAAGAAGCTTCGAAGGAAGCATGTGCCTATTGTAAAGGCCAAATGGGATGCCCGAAGAGGTCCCGAATTCACGTGGGAGGTTGAATCCACGATGAAAGAAAAGTACCCTTATTTATTTCAGTAAATCTCGGGGTCGAGATTTATTTTAAGGGGGTGAGGATGTAACACCTCGAAAATTCACGTCCTATGATGTAATGACACGTGTCATAAGTTTGAACGTGTGAAAGAATGTTCTGAAAGGACTAAAGTTGACAAACATGGAAAGTATGTGAATATACGTATTCTAAGTGTCAACAATGAATAAATATATTGTACATTAACCCTACATGATGTTTATAACGTCAAACGAATAAATCATGGATCATGCGAAGCTAAAAGTGAGAGATTACAAACTACAGGGGTTAAATGTGTCAACATATTTAAGTTATACCTCTGAGTGACCTTTTGACAAACCCGAAGCTTTGTAACTGTTAAGTATGCTCACTAGAATGCACGATATAAATTTCATAAAGTTTCGTTATCGTATGAGAAAGTTATGATCAAATTCGTAAGCGAGGGGTTAAAGCGTTAACGTTGAAAGTTATGACTTTTCGGGTTAACCAGAAGTGTCCAGGGACTTAGCAAAGTGGGTATAAGTCCTAAAGCCCTTGTAGGTAAATAAGAAGGGGTCAAATTGCAAGAAAAATGCTTAGTTGACCTTTCGAAGAGCCAAGGGACAAAATGCAAGAAATTGAAAATGAGAAAATCTGATCAGAAGTCCCACGCGGGCCGCCTCAGCCTCCCAGATGCAGAAAATCGTTTATTTTGGTTGTTCAGCCTTGGAACTGACTTATGATGATACTTTCTCATCCATGGGCGACCCCTAAGCATTCCTAAACACTTAGGGACACTTGTAAACGAATTGTGGTCAGTCATAGCCTTGTGTGTCAACTTCTTATGGTGATTAAATCACTATATAAGGACCAAAGTTGCAACCAAGTTCCTCACACTTCATTCTTGCACTTCTGATCATTTCTGGAGCTCAAGCCTTCTCTCAAGTGATCACATTTCGTGCTTAGGACCTTGGTAAGTTTGCTAAACCTTTCTTGATTAAGTTTTAGCTTAGTTTTAGCTTAAAAGTCAAACCGTCGTAATTAACGGTTGACTTTAAGATTAATCACTAATGCTCCAGTGATTAGTCGAATCAAAAGTAGTTATAAGTTGGTAATTATGTGAGTAATAAACCCTCAAAAGGGTTCCCCCCGATTCCCACTCTAAATAGGTCTAATGTCGGGTCAAACTTGTTAAGAAAAAGTCAACAGGATCCTTAAATTACATTTTATGCATAATTAGCAATATAGATCATATACAACCTGTTGGATCATTTTTATAACTTAGTAATTAGTGTAAGAACATGTCTAAACATGTTCAACCCGACAATTCTCTGTAAAGACCCGGTTCGGAACCGAAAGTCACATAGTTTGACTTTCACATTGACTTTCAGTTCTGACCCGTTTAAGCATGTTTTAGAAATTCCTTAGAGCTTTATTTGGACCAGGTAACATGCTAGTATAACCCTCTGTGATTATACACCATGGTTCATTAGTTAACCAATTAATATGTATGGTTCCGTTAATTGCTCATATGTTGACCATTATGCCCTTTACACCTTAAAACGTGATTTATGAAAATGTAAAAGTGTAGAAACCTTAGTTACTGATATATAAACTTGTATGCAAAGTTTGACATCAGTTTGAGGTGTAGATTGAGAGTTATGCTCATTAGCGTAAATTGAAGGCTTTATGTTAATTAAACGGCGTAATTAGCATATAGCCTACTTAAGCCTACTTTTTGATATCAAACTTATTACCCACTGATGTAATATATTATTTTGGGATTTTTGAAGATTTTTAATTAATTTTACACTGAGCATAACTTATGGTCGTAGGCTTAATCCGGTAATTGTCGGTTTTGCCCTTACGGGCTATAAAATGAGTTTTACATATCTAAACGACTCCAAACCTTTTGCTACTGATTAGATATGTTAAATAAATTATTTTAAGCCTTCTGGAATGATAAAAATATCAGCTTTATGTATCGAACCCGTAAATGGCTTCTAATCGCCTTATTAAGCGTTTTTAGCGCATAGTATGTACTAAAACTATTTTTAAACATACAAGGGTGATACCTACTGATATTTAAGGCAAATTATAATATTTTAACAGTAAACAAAAGTTGTTTAACTCAGACTTCAGTTTTGAACTTTACGGCTTATGTGAAATTACCAAAATGCCCCTACGGTGCATAGTTTGGTTATAATTGATAAATTTCACATATATACTTTACCCTACTGTTATAACTTAGTAAAATAAGTATTTTTGCTGATTATATCAGACCTGTAACTCAGTTTAACACTTAAACTCTTTTACAACCTTTAAAATGACCAAACTACCCCTACGGGGCATAGTTTGTGTTTAAATATGTTTCGGGCATAATGAAAGACATCTTACTGATGTCACAACATATTTGAGGCATAATTAACTTAGGAAACCTGTATATGGCTCTCATGAATACCCGTTACGCTTATTGCGCGTACGGTTCGGTTTATGTAACAAGTTTACATAAATTAACCGAAACGGGTCAAACCTTATCGGTTTTATCTCAAAATTTAGAGTGTGTATGAAATACCCATATTATACAAGTCTTCAAACTTGTCAGGTCTAAAACACATTCTATTCCGGTCTTCGCTTAATCATGCGTTTGAACCGTATATTCCCTTAAGACTAACCGGTCTAAGCTTAGGCTAAATTAAAGACCCGTTAGCATTCTAATTGGTTATTTATACCATCATTCCAGACTAGAGCATTTCGGTAAATGGTACCTACGCTTACTTAAGTGAATACGGCTGAGTTATTAGATTCTTGCTATTTAAGACAGGAGCTAGCTCAGGTAAATACTCTTAACTTATTTTCCCTATACGGGCTTGGGATACGGTATAATGATACCGCTTGGTCGGGTATTGAATGTTTAATCGGATTGTGATTAAATTATTGAGGTAACCCGGTTTAATCTGTATTGTTTGAAATAAAAGCCTTTAGGGGTTAATGACCATGTCCCGGATATCCTTGACATCATTGTATTATAAAATGGCCACGTCTTAGGTACGGGGTGTAGGCATACACCTGACAGTTACTTAAGTAATAACGGTATCTCACTCTCTTGTGGGCCTATACTTGTGGCGTGTCTGTTAATCTGACTCGGTTTCTACATCGGGCCCTGAACGTATAACGAACATGTAAATCTGTATACAAGATTATAAATATAATTGTTCCAAGTTAAAAAGGTTAATTTTGCCTCTGTGCATTTTAATCAAATTATAAAAGATATTTTGTGCCACGTGTATTCAAATCAATTTTTTTAAACTCTTTTCAATTGAGTCGGTTGAGTGTATTTACCAGTGAAAACTGACGTATTTTCCAAAAAGGTTAAGTGACAGGTACTGAACGTAATTGGCTGGAAGCTCAGGGCGCTAATAAGGAATCTTGCAAGTTCTAGGCGTCTAAAGTCTGTTGAACAAATGATATGTTTTAAGATCCGCCTGTGGATCCTTTACTTTCCGTTGTAATACTGTATATTACTTTATATTCGGAATGTAATAATATTTATCTTTTGCTTCCGCTGTGCATTTATATATTGTGTTGTTTGACTATTATGTTGCCAACTACGTCACGATACTCCTCACCGGGCCCACCGGTGACACGTGGAAAGTCGGGGTGTGACACTTGGTTAAACTTTTGGATTACTTTTATGTTCACGGGAAGCTTAATCGGGGGTGCAACTCTAGTTTTATCACTTTAGTGCCTAAAGTGACCAACCCTCAATTCATAAGTGAATTTCGGCCTATCAACCTCATTGGTTGTATTTCGAAATTGGTTTCTAAAATTTTGGCTAAAAGATTGAAGAGAGTAATGGGCTTCTTGGTTAGCGATACTCAAACGGCCTATATTGATGGGCGTAGCATCTTGGAGGGTCCTCTTATAATAAATGAACTAGTCTCATGGAGCAAGAAGGCGAAAAAGAAATTAATGTTGTTCAAAGTCGACTTTGAAAAGGCTTTGGACTCTATAAGTTGGAATTTCTTAGAGTCAATTCTCTCGCAAATGGGGTTCCCGGCTCTTTGGAGAAAATGGATCTTTGGAATCTTGTCGTCTTCGAGATCCTCAATATTGGTTAACGGTTCACCATCAAAGGAATTCAGTATTGAACGTGGTGTTCGTCAAGGGGATCCTTTATCTCCTTTACTGTTCATCCTTGCTATGGAGGCTCTTCACGTTGCTACGATCTCGGCAAGTGCAAACGGTTTATTCATGGGAGTTAAAACGCCAAATGAGGGTCCAACCATATCACACCTACTCTATGCGGGCGATGTTTTATTTGTAGGTGAATGGTCGGACACAAATCTTCATAATCTTTCGAGATTATTAAGATGCTTTCCTTTGTCTTCAGGATTAAAAGTAAACTTCTCCAAAAGTCAATTGTTTGGAGTGGGGGTAACAAATGAGGCTATTTTGCAAAAGGCGTCAATTCTACAATGCAAAACGGGTACGTTCCCCTTCATTTACCTCGGGCTCCCGGTCGGAGCAAATACGAATCAAGTGAAATTTTGGAAGCCTATTATTGAAAGATTTGAGGAAAAGCTTACACTTTGGAAGGCTCAAACATTATCTTTCGGCGGTAGGGTGACTCTAATCCAAGCGGTTCTAGGTAACCTTCCGACTTATTACCTTTCACTTTTTTGTGCTCCAATTAAAGTTATTAAACATTTGGAAAAAAAATCGTCGTAAATTCTTGTGGGCTGGTTGTATGGATAAAAACAAAGTTAGTTGGGTCCCATGGTTTAAAGTTGTAGCTCCAAAAAACAAAGGTGGGTTAGGTATAGGAAGTATTGGATCAACGAACAAGGCTCTCATGATCAAATGGTGTGTGCGATACAAAAACGAACCATCCTCTTTTTGGGCAAGGGTGATCACGGCTCTGCATGTGGGTGTAAGAGTTAAATCCTCAATTCCACTAAAAAACTCTATTGGTGGTGTTTGGAAAGCAATAGTTAATATGGGTCGAATAAACGCAAACCAGCCTATAATTGTGCGAGATAGAATGATTCCCGGTCTCGGAAAAGGTGATAAATCTCTGTTTTGGTTAGACTTGTGGGCTGGAAACAGAACATTAAGTGATATTTTCCCCAACCTCTATAACCATGAAAGTGAAAAACGATGCTATGTTTCGGACCGGTATAGAATGAACCAAGGAAGTATAGAGTGGTTCTGGGGAGTAGAAACAATCTGTCAACTGATGTACTATTAAAAGAGTGGGAGGACTGTTTGGCAGTTGTCAACAAAGTAACTATTCGAAACAAATCAGATGCGTGGTTATGGAAGATGGGCGATAAAAGAGAGGAGTTTCAGGTCGGCTTGGTAAGGGCGGAACTGGATGAAATCAGCTTAATCAGCGAAACGAAGGTGCTGAATTGGCTGCATTGGATTCCCAAAAAGGTAAACTGCTTTCTTTGGAGAGTAGTTTTGGATCGCATCGCGACAAAAGAGGCTCTACAGATCCGCCGAATCCATCTTTCTTCTGTTAATTGTGTCTTGTGTAATGAAGAGTTAGAATCGGTTAATCATCTTCTTGTTACGTGCGACTTAGTTCAACAAATTTGGGTAGTAATATTTCAATGGATGAAGATCCCGTTACCGAGGTATATCCTCAGTGTGGTACAACTATTAGAATTCATCGACTCGTATCAAGGGATTAAGAAATTCAAAAGGGCGGTATATACGGTGGTGGTGGCAACTTGTTGGATCACTTGGAGAACGAGGAATGAAGTCGTTTTTAAAAACAAATCTCTGGTCCTTGCAAAACTGATTGGAGACATTAAAGCAACTTCGTTCGCATGGGTTTGTAATCGTTCAGAACTCACAGATTTGTCATGGGAGAAATGGAGGAGTTTTAGCATGAGAGTAATTGTATTGTATTTCCTTTTCTGTATTTTTTCCCTTCTTTGTATTTTGCTTGAGCATCTTGCTTAAGGTTTTTTATAATACACCGCCCTTTCTTTCAAAAAAAAAAAAAAAAGATATCGCTACATATTTCGATAACAACGGTTCCGCTACCCGGTTTGGTATGTTTTGCTCATATGCTATACTTTTACGATTGGAATTTTCATGACTACGTAAACCCTACCCATATCGATATGGCTAAAGACTAATACTTGGCTTAGTCACACAAAGGTAAACACGTTGTAATTTATTTTCCATACAAAAACGTGTAAAATTTTTATTTGAGTAATTTACACGCTTATGTAGAAAGTTAAATTCATCAGTTTTCCAAAACTTGACTCAATCAGACGTGTGTTTATATTTAAAGAAGGTTTGATATAATAATTTGATTATTCTCGTACTTTTTATTCTTTTATCATGCAAGTCGGACTTGGGTTTTTGTTAAGGAATCCGGTGACCGGAAGGTTGAACGAGGGAGATGGTTCGTGTTTACAAACCGGCCCCATTCATTGTTGGGTCATTCTTTTCGGGTCAATGTGCAATTTAATAAAAAAAGAATAACGGATTTTAATAATCTCATCTATTACCTGTTGTCCAGCAATGGTCTCAACTTCAAAAATAATCAGTGGTGGTCCCACCTTTTCACATATTATAAACTAATGGCCTTTACTAAGTAGAAAAGAAAAAAGGGACAAAAAGAAATCAAATACTCTATTAGTAAAAGTCCATTGATTTACAATATGTGAAAAATGTGAGACAACCACTGGTTATTTTTTAAGTTGGGACCGTTAACAACGAATAGTTGAGATTATTAAAATCCATTATTCCAAAAAAAAAAAATACTAACACACACTCTCTAAGCCTACTCGTGATTCAAACAATTATAATTTCTCGATAAGGGTAAACACAAAACCCCAATCACTTCACTATCAAAATTATATATGTAAACTATATACGTCTATATTACATCGTAGTTAATTCAAAACATAATCAGATATTATTCAATTTCACAAACAAAATATGTAAACAAAACACAGGTGGGGAGAAAAGGGGTAACAAGCTGCAACAAAAAACAACTTCTAATCACTTCTTTACTTACCCACCCTAATCATCATCCCAAAATTCAACCATGTCAGCTATTACTTTTTTCGGCCGCCGTCTTGGCGGCAGTTTGGCAGAGCCAAGGGTGTTGCAAACACTGCTGTGCCGTTGGTCGTTTCTCGGGATCAAAATCAAGAATAGGATTCAAGAACTCTGCAAATTCACGAGCATCAGTTTCGGAATACTTGAATTTGTCAATGAGTAAACGACTTAGTGATGAGTGTTTGAGTCTACGGATCCTTTTAAGGTCACCGTGTCTATCAAAGTAATCTTTGGATCGACCTCCTCCAGTGGCTATCTGTTTTAAGTTTGGAAAAAAAAGGAAAGAAAAATAAAATAAAAAAGTATTAATATTTACTGTTTAGACAGGTATCGAAGGGATTGAATACTTGAATATACGTCACCTTCTTAGGCATCTTTCCTAGAAGTTCCATCATTAGAGCAAGGTGGTCCTGCATTGATCATGCCAAGTAAGCAGATAATTCCAGCGGAAGACATTAATGGTGGTCCATAAACAAAAAACCATAAGTATCAATGTCGACCCATTTACTTATAAGTGAGTCGGTTCAACTTACGTTTCTACATATCAGTTCAAAAGGTAATACGGACCAGGTCAAATCTGTCAAAGTATCCAAAAGTGTACCTTAAATGCATAAAGTAACAGATTTTTTTTTTCAAAAAATTAGAGTAAAATACATAGATGGCCCCTGTGGTTGACCAAAAATTTTTATTTGGTCCCTAGCTTTCCAAAGTACACGAATGGCCCCTACGGTTTGCACTTTTTAACACATTTAGTCCCCAATTTTCCCCAAAAGTACGTGGATGGTCCTGTGGTTTGCACTTCATAACGCATTTCATCCCCAACTTGGACCTGCTAAAACCTTTAGATTTGTTAGATGGGGACTAAATGTGTTACAAAGTGCAAACCACAGGGACCATCTGTGTACTTTTAAAAAGCTAGGGACCAAATCCAAAATTTAGGTTAACCACAGGGACCATCCATGTACCTTACTCAAAAAAATAATTTTGATCCATTCACTTATGAATGGGTTCGTTTGGGTTATTACGTCTTTCTCTCTAACGGGTCAAAAAGGTAAAATCAAAACAAGTTAGCTTAAAAAGGAATGGATCAGGTATTCAGGTCAAGCGGTCAGAAGTCACCCAAAGTGTAACTCTTATTGCATAAACACTAATTGTTTATAATTATATTAAAAACTATAGACAAAAAGTGTTTCGAGATAAATGCAATACCTCGTCTTCACTGAAACCTGGTCCTGGCTTCGGAGCAAACATCATTTCACCAGTAGCGAGTTCAAAAGCAGTGCAAGCAAATGACCACATATCAACCGGGAACGAGTACCCAGATTGTAGTATAACTTCAGGGGCTCGATATTGTCTCGTTTGAATTTCTTCCGCAATCGGTTTATCAGCCCAACACGCATTTCCCAAATCCACAATCTTACACCTAAAATCAATACCATCAAGGCATCTTTCAGGTTTCACTTCTGGTGCACAGCCTCCTATCATACCTCGTCTTTCAGCTGCGATTTTAGCCACTGCTCTTCTCGCTCTCTGCTTCAGTTTCTTTTCAATCACATTAACCGCTCCTCCACCGGCCAAGCTTCCCTCCGGCCGTTCAAGAATAGGGGCCGTGTTTGATCTAATAGGGTCTTTCGACGGATTTACAGTAGACATAAGAAGTATATTTTCGGGCTTTAAATCTGTATGTATTATCCGAAGTTCTCTGTGTATATAATCAAGTCCTATCAATATGCATTTGCACACCTCCCTTACTTTATACAAGTTAAGCCCTTTGTAACGGTTATATCTGATGAGATGCAATATACTATCACCAAGAAACTCAAGCACCATACATAAATGCTGCCCGTTCGGACCCCTGTGTTTAAAATGATCCACTAATTGCACAACACATTTCTCATTCTTAGGGTCGTTTTCCGTAAGCGCAGATAAAATCTCAATCTCATGGAGTGCCGCTTGCACGAATTCAGGTGCACTCTTCTGGATCTTGAGTGCAACATATTTCTACAAATAAAGCAACCAAAATAACTAAATTAAGAACTATAAATGCTCGATTGCCGCACATTATACCAGATGAATGGTTAACAATTTATCAATCTTGTGGAATGGCGCTTTGTATGATTAACAATTTATCAATCCTAAGTTCCTAACACCAATATAACCAAATACTACCTGATTTAAATTGATCACATAAATAAAACTAATGTGCAAGATCAATACAAAAAAGATCCGACCGCATATTTAGTTTCCAAAACAACTAACTAGAGATACATTTAAATAAACGATCTACATTTGGTATAATTAGGTTACAAATTATTAACATGATAAACTATATGATCTAAATTGATCACATGAATAAAACTAATTACATATATGCACATTTAAATAAACGATCTACATTCGGTACAATTAGGTTACAAATTATCAACATGATATATTATTCATTCACATAATAATAACATTATTTATTACTGAAAATGACAATTAGGTTACAAACCGCATCTGGATCACATTAACAGATTCACAGATCTCAACAATATGAACTTCAAAACAGAATCATAATTCATAAAACCTAACAAAACAACTTACAGATGTTTGTGTATCGTACGCAAGCCAAACGGTGGAGAACTGGCCCCAACCGAGCTTCCGTTGGGCGATAAACCGACCGGAGGCGAAGGAATCGCCGACTCGGACGGCGTGGTAGCCTCCTTTGCGGTAGGAATCGAAGTCCTCATCGTCTTCGGATGCCGATGAGGATGAACAGGACATGATTGATTGATGAGTTGAATTGATGGATTGAGGAAGAAGGAGTTTGAATGAAGAGTTGTGTATATTGAGGAAGAATAGGGAGAAATTTGGGGAAAGTAGTGGCCTTCAATCCAAATCTTTCTCCACTTTTTGCTCTTTGTTTAAATTCTTTGGTTCTCTTGAAGTCCTGTCTTTTTGAAGTTTGGTTGATGGGTTATTGGGTTCATTGATTGATTATTCATTCACTTTTCCAAACTTGCCCCTCTCTCTATATATCTTAGTTGAGGTTATGAGATAATCACCATCCAATTGACCTTTGACAAAATATTTAATGTTTTTAGTTTCTTTAACGATCAACAAAAGCCTGATTATCTGTGTAAACCTAATGGTTAAAGACCGTCTATGTCCATGAACGCAGGCAGCGCTGGTAACCCAGCTCACTACCATTCCAGAAGAAACCAACTGCACGAAGACCGATTGTGGTAAAAGCGAGAGCATTTTTGCTCCATACGTGACTCAACCCCAAAGTCTTCACATTGCAAAGTCACGAGGCTGTCAATCCACGAGAAGATCATTGACTTTAATGTTTTTACTGATTTGTTTTATGAGTTTTGACATGTAAGATTTATAACATGAGTTTATTATTTTTTGAGTTATGATAATCAGTTTTTGAGAAACAATAACAGGTAACCACTTTCTAAGATAACAAACATTTTTTATGTAAGGAACAAATCAAGAAAACTTGTGATCTACTTACAAAAGAAAAATAAATTGACTTGATTTGATTTGAGTATAATTAAGATCAAGCTTGAGCTACTAAAATGGGTTGTCATGTCTAACTCAAAGGTTACGTTGAGTCGAGTTTGAAATTAGTGATAAGATAATGCATCTCAAGCAAAAAATAAATAAATGCTCAATTGAGCTCATGTCAAGTTTTAAGTTTAATAATTGTGTCTAGCTTTAAAAAAAATATTATATTAACTCAATTCAACTTGATCACAGTATGAATATAAAATATAAAATATAAAGCTACATTATTTTTGGTATTGTTAAGGTTGGAAAATGAAGATCCCCCACCATAGCCCAATTGGTTAGGCCGGCTTCTTCCCTTTGGGAGGTCGCCGGTTCGACTCCAACTTGTGGCTTATGGTGCGGGACGTCCCAATGATGGATCGTTACCTACCGAGGCATGGTGCGGTCCTGAGGGCAACCCGGTTTTCATCCAGCTGTTACCCCAGCGAGTCTCTCGTGTGGGGGCAGTATGGTTTCCGGGCGAAGGTCAGTCAGAGCGGCAGCCTTGGCCCGATAGAACATCGCGTCTGCGAAAGCTGGGCTGACGGGTAACCGTCCTAGACGGGAACCCGGTGACCAATGGTCCATGTACATATTGAAAGTCACCCTTAAAAAAAAAAGGTTAGAAAATGAAGACATCGGAATGGTTCGATAGAGGTACTTTTTTGGTACGAGTAGGGATGGTATTTTTACCGGCTAAGGCAAAACTGAAATTTTAAGATATTCTTTATTAATAGTATAGTATCTTGTATTATGAGTCAACTCTACATGTGTCATTATTTATCACTTATTATGCTGACTTGTCTGTTGAAAACGAACTATTGTGATGTTATGTTGTAACTGTAACAATGAAAAGCCTACCACATATGTAATATCTAAAAATGACAAAGAATTAACAATAAATATAATAACTATAGATAAATGACCAGGGTTGTTCCTACGTTTTCGGAGGCCCTAAGCGAACTAAAAAGTGGAGGTCCTTTTGCAAAATTATCATTTTCAATATATTTAGTAACAAAACCATCATTCTTTTACCCCAGCTTGGGGCATGAAATTAAAAACTAAAAGTTTTGTAATCGGCGTAGTTAAAAAAAAATTAAGTTACATTTTTTTTTTATAGATATAGCATATGTTTAAATAAGATTTATTTTTCTAGTTTTAACTAAGGCAAATTGTTTGATGAAATTATCGTAATCAAGTTCTTCTAAAATCTTTTTCGGTTGATATAATAGCTAATAATTGTAGGCCTTTCAATTTCGGTAATAGACTAATGGGTTGTTTCAATTGCAGGCCATTTTAGTGGGTTGTTTAGTGTATTATCTTATAATAATTGAGCCTAGTATAAAGAAGACACACCAAATTTTGGAGGCCTTTTAATTTGTGTGGCCCTAGGCCTAGGGTCTGAAGCCCTTTGGGCCGGCCCTGCTAGCCACGTACACAACAAATGAACAAATTAATTATATGGCACATACATCAGCCAATGGCGGATCATAAAGCTCGCGGCTCGCAGCTCGGCTCGTAGCTCGCTCGAAAAAAGCTCGAGAAAAACTATCTAAAAAAACTCAATTTGAGATGATGTGAACCAAGATGGCTCATTTTGTAACTGAGCCCAGCTCGAGCTAAGCTCGGCTCGGCCCATAGCTCGGCTCGTTGGCTTGTTCTTAGGCTCGTTTAACTCCGACGTAAAGCTCAAGCCGAGTTTAGCCGCCTGAATTAATTTCAAGCTTGAGCTCAACACCACCTTGGCTCGACTCGGCTCGACTCGTTTACAGCGGGCTACCCTTGAACTTTGTCGGTGAAGTGCAAAACTAGCGAATTTTTTTCCTTCCCCGTTTTATGTATCACTGTATCAGATATCCTTGAACAAAATTAGGATACCCTTAGATCTAAAAAAATATTTTGGATAACCCTGAACAAATATTAAAATTCTAAACCTAAAGTAATAAACCCCATATATGCGATCCAACTGTGATGACATCAAGGTTCTTCAACGAATGTGTCATGTTTGATTTTCATCTACTCAAACTCTTTGAATGAACTTTATAAAAAAATATATATAGTATATACTATAACCCGAACTTCATTAACTCGCAATATCAAGCCACAAATCTCAGACTGAAAACAACTGATTAAAGTTTTTAAAGTGTTTTATAATAGATTCCATAAAAACATGTTACATGGTAAAAACAAATTTAAATTACATGGTTAAAGGTGAACTATGTAACTTGTTCATAAGTAACAGAAAAACAACAAAAAAACAACAAAAAAAAAAAAACAAAAAAAAACAAAAAAAAAAAACAAAATATAGTCATAGTCTCATAGAAAACCAACTAGCAACCAACGTATAAAAATATGAGAATCAAGTTGATAATCTCGACCATGTCACATGTCTGTCTTGAGAGGAGGAACACAATGATGTACTTAATTTGGCTTTGATTGTGAATTAGAAGGGTTCGAGGTCACTAAAAATTTAATTAAGAAAATTGAATACGGGAAAGTGACAAGAAAGGATAGACGTGGGTTGATTGAGCTTTTAGAGTCATGGTTGGGGGGTAATGGGGTCGATGATCTGTAGGGAGGGACGTAGTGGCATTTGATGCCTATAGTGACACTAACAATGATTTTGCCCATTACAACTATGTGGCTACGTCCGACAAATTGAAAGGGAAAAATATAAGTTTGCGAAACGATTTTGCTAAGGCCAATTAGAACTATAAATTTTTATTCGATCATTTACGAGTTTTTAATTATGCATTTCTAATTCCACTTGATTTCTTTAATTCTTCAAAATTTTTAAGTTATTAAAAATTTCAAAACTATTTTCACTAGTATGAATGTAGTTAATCACAAAATTTATTTATCCAAGATAGTTTTATTTCACATTTTATTCATATTTTTGCTTAGATTGTCACGAAATTATTTATAAGATTTAAAAAAATTAAAAGTGTCCAAATTATTATATGATTGTCATTTACAGGCTAGACTAAACATCATCAGGTGGCTTATTAATGTGCAGATTGGTACTAGCTTATGGTGACTGTGCAGCGAACATCAGGCGACTGCGGACGATCTCTTTGTTTCATGTAGGATGGCCCAATATGTGTGGGACTTTATCGGATCGTGGTGTCGACTGCACGGCCTCTTCTTGTTTGGGGTCAACGATGCGATAAATTTCCATAAGCAGGGTCAAGGATCGGTCAAGTGGAGGAAAGTGGTGCAAGTGGTAATTCAAACTACCCTTTGGTGTATCTCGAGGTGTAGAAACAATGCAATATTTAAAGGGATCCAACCAAGTGTGGGAAGGGTAAAGGAGGAAGTAAAAGTTTTAGGCTATCTTTGGTGTAAAAATCGGTCGAAAGTCGCGATTCTTTCGTGGGAAAATTGGTGAAACTTTGACTTGGCATGTATGGGTGTCTGATGTAACTTGGTGTTATGTTGGTTTGGGTTAACGCTTATGTTAATCCGTCAACTTTTAATAAAATTGATTTGTTTGTTGTGAAAAGAAAAAAAGTGTGACACACTATTACGTAAATGTGAGAATATGAGTTGGGTTCGATGACATGTAGGTTTTAGTGACTAACCTAATCATTTGAGTTTAACACAAAAATATTTCCTTCTTTTTCGTCTAGACCACACAATCGGATCAACCAAGAGGATACTTTATCTATGAGACTTTTTATTGTATATCATATGAATATTTGTTTATATTTTTATTTTTTTCACTCATCAAGTATTGACATTTATGCTTGTAAATGTTAATACTTTAGGCCCGAATGTAACAGTGAAATACAAATACTTCTTGTAACTGAAATTGACAATTTCACAATAACGAATGATGTAAACCATTTAAATGTGTGCTTCAATGATATAAAGTTTATTGTCTCAAAATGTCAATATCAAGTATTTAAAATCTATTATTAAAGTTTATTGTCTCGAAATGTCAATATCAAGTATTTAAAATCTATTTGAAGCGAGTTCATGAGGCCCGATGGATCCTACGACCCATCATAAAGTTGGATGCATACGATTTTTGTACAAACATTTTTTAAATACCAATTCAATATACAAAGAATAAGGAGTTAAGTAGCCCCCTTTACTAGAGCCCAAATATCATATAAATATTTTTGTTTCACCCCCATTTTATTTACTAAACACTCACCAATTCACCAATTTTACTTTTGTATGTCCTAACATTATCTGACTTGACAATCGTAAAATCTTTATTATATAAAATTTTGTAGACTTTACGCTGGTTTCTAACATATATTAGTTTTCTTTTCAAGTTAAAACTCAACATTTGTTTTTCTTATGTATACTTATATCTTTAACTCGTTTTACTTTTTCTTATGATATAACTAAGTTGAGGCCTCGAGGGTTCGACACCATTTGATGATGTACACTTTGCATTTTGATAAAGTTGTATTACAAATGAAGTCATATTTTTCATGCAATTGAAGTACGTGGTTGTTATTTAAGAAAATAACAAAACTAGTTAGTTTCTAAAATGTTACGAGATTGTCATTTTCTATGGTTATTAGTGTCACAAAACTACAAAAGTGGTTAATCATGTAGTTGCATAGCACATTTTTCAATGGTTATATACCTCATATAATTTCACATATACAGATTTGATCACATATGTATATTTCACACACAAGTCAAAAAATACTAGTGGACGCAAATCAAGCATTCTAAAAGGAAATACTGGTGTGGCCTTTTCAATCTGAATAGAATCATTGCTTTTCTCTCGATGAAAACGCCAAAAAAAGAAAGGAAACGGTGCCTTTGATTGTTTGAGAGTTATGCTTCAATTCAGCTTCCCATGTTTGAAAACTTCTATTTATATATATAGAAATCAACAAGAAGTTGGAGAGACAAACGAAAGGAAAGAAAAAAAAAAAAAAGACAACAGAAAATATGCGAGTCACCGCATTACAACATGGAAACAACATTAAAACTAAGCCAATTCTCCCATGAGGTAATTGTGATCTTTGAGCAACGCGTGGCCCAAGTGTAACTATCCTCCTTAATCAAGACGACCGTTGGCTTTAGGAACCTTTTTCCGACGACTGTAGATTAACAGTGTTAGGGTTCTATTAGTTATGGTCCATTGGAGACCTATATATTAATAGTTGAGACTGCTTATTTTTAAAGTTGAAACTCTTGCGGCTAACAACGAATAATTAAGACTATTAAAATTCAATATTTCCGTTAAAATTGTATTTATAGTAGCACATCTACTTTTACTTTTCTAAAACGTAAATAAAAAAAATAATATTTTGGTAATTTTGTCCGATTATTATTATGCCAGCGGCAGTCTCCAACTCTCCGTCAAAACGACACTGCAATTACCTTGCTACCCTTTTTCTCGCCGATGACGGCAACTCTCAATACTCAACAGAAGAACCTTCTAAACACACAATTCTCTCTCGATCCCACAAAACAAACCCTAATTGTCACCGATCCACTCTTCTAAACATGATCCATTAACAAATCCTCCGTCCCGATCACCAATTCGTTGTTCTCAATTCTCTCGACTTGATCGAATAAATGGCGAGTGGCGCACCGAATATTGATAAATTCGAATTGTACTTCAACAGAGCTGATTTGGATCATGACGGACGAATTAGTGGCGTTGAAGCTGTTACGTTCTTCAAAGCCTCTGGTTTACCTACGCCTGTTCTCGCTCAGGTTACTAGTTTTCAGTCATTTTCGGTAGTTATTGTTCGTATTGTTAGAATTTTGCAGTATATGAAGCTAATTTGAACTGTTGAACCTTAGTTTGATTTGTTGAATAGAAACATGTTAATTTGAATCGGTTTATGATGATATGTAGGTGTGTGAATTCATCAGCTGTCCGTGAAACGTTGTTTTTGTATATCTCTGTATGACTGATGAGCTGAACTTAGGGTTTAGTATGTGTTATACACTTTTACATATACCAGCTTGTATTACAAATTACAATCATCATCTTGTATAAGCAGGAAGTTAGCCTAACAAGTATTATATGTTTTAAATTTGAAGTTAGTTGAGTACAATTATGTTTATGTAACGAATGGAATTTAATATTATGTTTGTGATGCTGCATATAGAGTACAGACATTAAGGAATTTGTGGATCCATAGTCCATGCATATAGATAGCTTCATTTTGAGTAATTCCGGTAGTTTTGTTCGTACTGTTTGAATTTTGCAATATATGAAGTCAATTTGAACAATAATTTCTTGACGGTGATCAAAAACATGTTAACTTGAATCAGTTTGTGATAAGATATAGGTGTGTGAATTATCAGCTGTTTGTGAAATAGGTTTCTGTGTATGTAACTGTATGAGGCTATGAGCTGAACTTAGGGTTTAGTATTATAAGCCAAAAATTAAAAGAGAATTTTCATTTGAAAATGAAAATTGTACAAGCGTAACAGGTATTATACTATTATATGTTTTAGTTTTGAAGTTAGTTGAGTACAATTATATATATATAACAATTGCAAATAAATATTATGTTTGTGATGCTGCATATAGAGACATTCAGGAATGTGTGGATCCATAGATAGTTTCATATTGTTATCAAGTTATGGTGTTGTTATCAAGTTATGGTGTCATAAGGTTATCCATCAATCGTTAAACAAGAACATTTTATGTTATTAAGATGTATGATCAACGATGTAAAACATTTATGACACGATGCTTTTCCTTTGACATTGATGTTATACAGAGGTTTTGTTTGATTTGGAATTCTTTTTAATCAACACTTGCATGTGTATTGCTTATGTAGGATTTACGTGTAGGTATAGTAAACGATCATGACCCTTTCACATTAAGAGCAAATAGCTTTAACAAAAAGAAGTAGCTATGGTAATGGAGCATGTATCATATTCTAATAATGTATTGCATGTTCTATTTCTTCTGGCTAGTAAAATATGTAACAATTTTCTATGCTTATGTAGTCGTTGCAAATAGATGTTATTCATGCAATGCTACATATGCCAACATTTGGCAATATATGGCTCCATATTGTGATATCATGTATTATAATAATTAAGATATGACGTGTTAACGTTACTCAATATTATCATTCAAAATACCTTGTGTAATAGTTTTAGTGTGTTAGAATGGTGAAGAATAATGAGTAACAAGTTGTCTTTTTCATGCAGATATGGACAATTTCTGATCACAATCAAACCGGTTACCTTGGTCGGGCTGAGTTTTACAATTATCTGAAACTTGTAACAGTTGCACAAAGTAGGAGAGATCTTACTCCAGAAATGGTGAAAAATGCGTTATATGGACCTAATTCTGCTCAAATTCCTGCTCCCCAAATCAATCTTGGAGCCTTAGTGGTTCCTCAGTCAAACTTAAACATGGGCCCACCTGCCCAGCAGACGCCTGGTAGTGCCCCTGTAGCTTCTCATAGTGTTGGTACGGGTACGAGCGGGCCACAGGGTTATTCATCTCAGCAAACTCAAGGCATGAGGCCACATGTTCCTCCACTTCCTAACGCCACAATCCAACCTCAGCATGGTGAGACTCATGGACCACCAGGTGTACACAAAGTGGCAGGCCCTCGCCCTTCAACTTCGAGTCTTTTCAATGATTGGCTTAATGAGAGGACGGGTGGGCCCACGCTTAATGTCTCTTCTCAAGTTCCTAGTAATGGTCTTTCTTCCAAACCAAATGGTCATACTTTTGCTGCTAGCGGGACTGGAGCTAAAGATTCTAGCACCCTTGTTGCAGGAACGTCTAATGGTTCTGTACCTGCAGGGACCCAGTTTCCCATCAAACCAACTCAAACCTCCCAAACGAATGTTTCCCAACAACCAACTGCTGGTCAAAACCAGAGAATGCAGTCAACTTTGAGATACAATCAGCAAACTCCTGTACAGAGTTCCTCTACTGCTCCTGTTAGAGCTGAAAATGTTTTTTCTAGTCAATCTTCAGAACCT
Source organism: Helianthus tuberosus (assembly GCA_030545235.1). Lineage (NCBI taxonomy): Eukaryota > Viridiplantae > Streptophyta > Magnoliopsida > Asterales > Asteraceae > Helianthus > Helianthus tuberosus. The sequence continues at coordinate 129,298,456 of CM060429.1, read as the reverse complement.
TGGCCAAAGATGACACAGTCAAATGTTCAAAAGTACACTAAGGTATTTGTGGAAGTAGATACAGACAAAGATGGGAAAGTTACGGGTGAACAGGCCCGCACTCTGTTTTTAAGTTGGAAGTTACCAATAGGTACGTTTTCTCTTTTGCTTTTTTTTGGTTACAACTTAGAAGTTCTGTTATGCTTAATCTTGTATTACAGATATCCTAAAGCAGGTATGGGGCTTATCTGATCAAGACAATGACGGCATGCTTTCTTTAAAGGAGTTTTGTATTGCCCTATACCTTATGGAGCGGTACAGGGAAGGTCGTCCTCTTCCTCGGTTGTTGCCAGCTGGTGTCATATTTGATGGGATGCCATTGCCTCCATCAGGTCAACCACCTGCTGCATATGGTGCTCCAGTTTGGAGATCTGAGCCAGGTAGATGCTAATTCTTGTGACACCTGTCATATTTCGAAACTCTGAATTTACATATAAAGTTAAATATTCTTCTTTCTGCTTAGGAGTCCAACAAGGACAAAGGGTTATTGCCCAAGGACAGGTTAGTCATTCTGCAGCAAGGCCACCTCGTCCCATTCCAGTTCCTATAGACGAAGATGTGCAGCCTAAACCCCAAAAACCTAGAGTTCCTGTTCTAGAGAAGCATCTAGTGGACCAACTTAGTACTGAAGAGCAGAATTCATTGAATTCAAAGTTTCAGGAGGCAACAGAAGCAGATAAAAAGGTGAATGAACTTGAAAAAGATATATTGGAAGCTAAACAGAAGATTGAGTTTTACAGGAGCAAGATGCAGGAAGTTGTAAGTTCTCTATCTCGAGTGTCTAGTCGTTTGTGTGGGTACATTTGCCTGCTGGGATCTTACAAAAAGATACTTATACTATCAGAAGTTGAAGCTTGAGAATCCAACTTTGTGTTATGCTGTTTATTGTTTAATGTCAGATTTTGTACAAGAGCAGGTGTGATTCTCGGTTAAATGAGATTACCGAAAGGGTTTCTGCTGATAGAAGAGAGGTATGTACCTGAATATATTAAAAAAAAACTTATATTCTTACATGATAGTTCTTTAGGAGAGACTGAGCAGCTTGTTATCTAGGTTGAATCACTTTCAAAGAAATATGAAGATAAATACAAGCAGGCTGGAGATGTAGCTTCTAAATTGACTATTGAGGAGGCCACTTTTCGTGATATACAGGTTTACTAATTAACTTGTTTAGGGGTTAACTTATACTCCATTTTTTTTTCCAAAGATGGAGCTTTATTGAACAATTATCTTGTGCTTGACATTTTTAGGAAAAGAAGATGGAGCTTTACCGAGCAATTGTCAAGCTAGATCAGGATGGGAAACCCGATGATATTCAGGTATCCTTTATGCTGATAAACTTAATTAAAGGTATATAAATATTATGTTATTCACTTTGTTGCAGATAATTAATGTCATGTTACTTGATTGCTAGGCCCGAGTTGATCGCATCCAAGCGGACCTTGAGGATCAAATAAAAGCCTTAAATGAATGCTCCAAAATGTATGGTTTGCGTGGGAAACCTACATTGCTGGTTGAGCTGCCCTTTGGTAATTTCAGTTTTCGTGTCCACCGTATATCATTCCCAACAGTTTAACAAAAACGTGCATGTCTAGTGGTTATTTTCACCTTTTTGTTAAAAAAATTGTGTTTTTTTTTGGTAAAAAAAAATTAGGTTGGCAAGTTGGCATTCAAGAAGGAGCAGCTGATTGGGATGAAAATTGGGATAAGTTTGAAGACGAGGGTAAACAAAATGCCACCTTAAGATCCTTCTGTTACATAAGGCTTCAACATGTTACCCCTTAAATGTGAAAGTCGTAAAATATTTTACATCAAACTTGCAGGATTCACATATGTGAAAGAGCTCACACTTGATGTGCAAAACATTATAGCTCCTCCAAAACAGAAAACCTTACCAGTTCAAAACAAGTCTGCTTTCCATGATGAACATTCCTCAACCACCAATAAATCTGAAAAGCCTCCAGCCACCAATGAATCAGCGGAGCCACATAACGATAACTACGTAAAAACCCCACCCGTTAGCATGGAGTCAACAGAAAGCCCATCTAAGAAATTTGAAGATGGTTCCCCCAGTGTTATAAAAAACCAGAGGTGTGAGATTTTTTGTATCTAAATTGCGCTATTAAATGCTTGCCATTTATTGTGTTAATTAAGGGGTTCATTTCGAAATTATGTCTCCAATGGTGCAGTGAATCTGTGTTTTCGGCTGAAAAAACTTATGATGAGGCAGTCAACGCCACATTTGACAATCATTATGATTCAGATTCTGCTTGGGATTTTACTGCTACAAACCATCAGGTATTTGAATGCTTATATTTGATATTGTTTGTGTTATCTTGTCATAATTTGAAACTGTTTTTTATTGCAGGATATGGATCAAGAGAGTTCTAATGGAAATGCGTTATTCGATTCTTCTGATAGCTGGGGGCTAAACCCGATAAGAACGAACAAGAACACGATCCAGTTTGACTCTGTTCCAAGCACTCCTGCTTATAGTTATGCTGGATCCCCAACTGGAAACAACTTATTCCATAACCAGGGTCCATTTGCGTCATCTTTTGCAGATTCAGTTCCAAGCACGCCTGCTTATAGTAACTCTCAACGCCCATTCGTTTCAGTTTTTGCCGATTCGGTTCCCAGCACACCCATGTATGATGGCCCCGAAGATCGTTCATTCAACAATTTATCCAGATTCGATTCTTTCGCCAGCAACACTCCCCTTGATTCCTTTTCCAGATTTGATTCATTCCATAGCACAACACAAGATACGGAACGGAACCTTGCAAGATTTGATTCCATGCACAGTACTGCTGAGTCTGATTTCGGCCATTCTCTTTTCCAGCCTCGTGATTCTTTCTCGAGGTTTGATTCCATGCAGAACACTAATGATTCCTCTGACTTCAATCACGGGCTTCCATCTTTTGATGATCCGGGTCCTTTTGGGTCACACGACCCGTTTAAGACGTCATTTGATAGAGAGACGCCAAGAAAAGATTCGCTAGATGGTTGGAAGGCTTTTTAGGTTTTGCACAGTGATCATATTTGATGTTGAATGCTTTGGACATTGAGTTGGAGGTGATGATTCTTTCTTTTTACATAGATTACATATGTATAGCATATTCAAGTTTTTATGGATTGATATGACTTCGGCATGCGTTAAAAGTATAAGCTCATGTTTATGAGCATTAGTTTTGCAAGCTTTAATCGTATTTCTGCATTGTACTATATGAAATATTTACTTTAGTATTTTGTTATTTTGAAATATGGTTGAATATTGACTGCTTCCAGTTTCCATTAGGCCTAGAACCGTAAATTAATCAGTGTTTAAAAAATGAATTTATCTTTGATTAATTTAAATTCTTTATTTTAAAAAATACATTTTTCAAAATAGTTGTGTTTTATGAAAATTTTTCATGCCTCTGTAATCAAACGAAAATTTGTTTCTTATGAACATAAAAAAGTTTTTTTTAATTCCTTTTTTAAGATACTCTGATTAAAGATTATACAGATTTCTAAAACTATCTATTTTTACACACACTACATACCCTGAAGATCTCTATAGATATATTTAACCTTTTATAAAGATATTAAAGATATATCTGAAATATCTGATGTTTCATTTATATAAAATGTGATATAATAATAATACAGATAATAATGATAGCAAATACAACGACAAAAGAAGACCAACGCTAAAAAACGAAAGAAAAGGAATGAAATTTAGAAAAGTGTTATAAAACTCAAGAGATTGAGATCAAAACTTCCTTTATATATCTTTCTCTATTCTTCTCTTCTATCACAATCATATTACATCTAATATTTCTCTTGATTAAAGCTCAAAAATGAACTTGAAAGATATGAAACAAAGTTATTGTTGTGTAGAGGTTAGAGCATTGAATGAAGATGTGTGTCCTATTTACAGTGAAGCAATTCGTTTTTTTCATCCACATTATTTGACTTGTCATCCACATTATTTGAAAATAATGATTCACAACACTTTTTTCTATTTTGTCATCCAATATTATAACACTCCCCCTTGGATGACACTTTGCAAACTTTGGGGTAATTAAGTACTGTCTCATTAAAAACCTTGCTAGGAAAACCCAGTGGGACAAAACCATAGCTAAGGGAAAAAGAGTGCAGCTTGCATTATACACAGTGGATCAGATATGTTACCTCATTAAAAACCTTACTAAGAAAACCCAATGGGATAAAACATAGTTAAGGGAAAAAGAGTGCAACTTGTATAGTACTCCCCCTCATTTTAATATGTATTATTTATGTGACTTGTCTCTATCTTTCTTGAAAGTTGATCAAAGCTTTATAGACAACAATCCTTAGGTAGGCAATCTTTTTCCGATCAGTGTTATATGATCTTCATATGAGACTTCTGGTTCCATTTTGGAAACAAATATCATAAGATCCACAACTGTGTTTTGTTACATTACCTGCATTTACAAAAAACTAACCAAACTTGTTTCGATGGGTTAGTAAAAATATAAATTATACCTTACATACCTCAAGTGTATCAAAAATTTCGTTTCACCTTAGGAGAATATGAAAAAGGAAAATATAATTCATCTTGCAACGTGTTAATGAAAAATTTCTAAATTTGTATGGTAAAAATGGTGAAACTGGCCGTCCCCTGGATTGAACCCGGGTCTAGGCCACACCCTTTCGCGCACCTAGCCAACCGAGCTAGGTGCCTAGTTTGTGAGATTTCCTTTTTTGGTTAAATATAAGCATATGTACAATAACTTCCTATTTTTCAAAATCCCTGGCCTTTGCGAAAAATCTCACTGGCAACCGAATATGAAAATATTTCATCCATATTTTCCATTTCATCTCGGTTCCATATTATATGTGTATGACCATAGTTGATTGATATCTCTTTGTTAGTATCATTAACATCTTCCTCATGAGAGGTTTCGGTATTTACCGCTTGATCAAGATTTTTATCTTTATGGTCAATTTTATTTATAAGCGCTTTTCTTTTTTCGAGGATGTTTTATCCTTTGAACCGACTGGCCTCCCATGTTTCAAACGGGATTCAATAGCCATATTATTATTATCCCTTTGCTTGTCTGTAATATCAACTCGAGCTAAAGCATTAGTATCTGATATATAAGATTTTCAATATGTCTTTGTCCTTCTTGGACATTAATTTTAACTGGAGCAATTCAAGACTTTTTGGATGAATTTCCTTCTTAAAATATCTTTTAGATATTTTACTCGAGGATATAGATAATATAATGATAACTTCAAAATTTATTTCACTTTTAGTTGTTTTCTATCTCCCCCTCATGTTGGGATTTATAATCAGCAAATGAAGCCCATAAGAAATCTCTCATTTATGGCTATATATTATTTATTCCCAACATGTCATTAAATCTCATCTTTGTGCGTTGTGTTGTAATAATTTCAGTATATATATCGCACACCCAAAAATGATAAATATTTGGTTTCTAAATAACTGTAATGGGGAGTAAATGTTTCAATAATAATATTTGTTCCAATGATCATTGATAATTTAGAATTTATCAAAAACAAATTTTTCAGTCTGGAATAATATTCTTGCTATATTAGCTAAGCCATATGTGCAAACTTCAAGTTGCGAATTGATAACCATTTAGACGATGCATCGATTTAAATACTAAATGGTATCATGCTAGGATATGTGTATCCTTTAATCCTTTTTTAGGATTATCATATGATATGTGAATCCTTTTCATCATAGTATATCCTTGATGGCTTAATCTGACATGCCATCATATCGTTGATGATATATATATATTCTTGAAACTCAATAAGTTCCTTATTGATTTTTGAGAAAAATAGAGCGTCCTCTATTTAAAAACTTTGTACTATCAGGTAATTAGCTTTTCCCATTCTTTCTATTAATTTTGAATGTCCCAGGCAAAACCGTTATTTGCATTATTCGTCTAATTTATGAATAATTTATATATACATATGTTTGTCATTGTATTTCCACAAAACATTTGTATGTGTGTATGTATGTACAACCCAAACTTGTATGTTTATCATGCTTCGTCTTTACCATTTAATATATTTTATAAATATAAACTTGTTTTATGAATCAAATAAACCTGACAGTTTTCTAACTTCCCAAAAATAACATTTCCTTAATACATCATTTATTATATATACATATATATATATATATAACTGTTGTATATATATAACCGTTGTACAACGGCTATAAAACGGTAATATAACCGTTACAAAACGGTTATAATTTACCACTATAAATAACCAATTATCAATCTCATTTTTTTTTCACATCAAACCCTCTTCTTCTCAAAGTTATTCAAAAAAATTTTTGAAGATGATTCACCCGGTTTTAATATTGACCGGCATAATGTTAATATTATTGCCGATATTAATGTATGAGCTTCCGCCTCATCTATTTAGTACTTATGTATTCATTTATTTGTTCGTAGCTGTTCCTTTGTATGTTATCTCATTTTTAATGAGTATTTAGATTTTAATATTTATCTTATTTATGTTTTGTAACAAAATTGGCAACCTATAACTGAAGTAATTATTAATATGGTGGTAGGTTCCATCTAATTGTTATGGGAGTTGCTGTTGAGATGACAATGCTCGCGTGTCATCTTCCATATCAATGTTGTATGTAAACATGTTTCAATTCATATGGCTACTTATCCAGATACTTAAATAAATATATTAAAATAATTGAATCGTAGCAAAATGATTCTAGTATATAGTTATGTTTGCGGACCTCTGTCTGTGTATACAACTTAAATTAATCAGAATCAGAATCATGAGGTGATGGTGGTGGCGGAGTAAATTGTTTTGAGATAATACTAGCTACTTGTCTTAGTATTTCTTCCTGCCACTCATTCTTTTTCGTCAACCACTCTATTTGTCTTGACATTTTCCGGTTCTTTTTTATTAGTTTATCAACCTTTATTGGATCTAAAAATGGATTTATTAGAGGCACCGTACTTGGTCCGGCTTCAACAATTGACTGTTGTTGTTGCTCCGGATGTAGTGAAGACTGTTGCTGTAATAGTGGTGATATGGGTTGTTCTGGTGCAAACAACTCTTGGAATGTCATGTTATCATTAAATATGGATTGTTGCATTATTTCTCCTTGCCCAAAAGATAAAGGTGAAAGTGCCTGGTAGATGCCTGGTGTTTGTGGTTGAGTATGCTGTGTTTGAGATGTGTTAGTTGAAATATGTTCAAACATGGGTGGTATTGGCTGCTGTTGAGACAACAAATCAAACTGATAAAAAGATGGTGGAGGAAACTGCGACAGTTGATGTTGTATATTTTGTGATGTATTTTCTGGGATAACCGGTGCTGCCTCATATTGAAACGATCGTGTTTGTGTAGGAATATCAATAGGTATTATATCAATATTGGTAAAACTTACCACTCCAGGTAATCGTGGTGGGGATAATTCTTGAATAATCTGATCGTTTATGACACCTAGAGATTTAGCTATTTTTGTTATGTATGATCCTCCCATAAGGTTTTTCGGGAGACGTGTTTGGTATTGCTCAAAGTACATAGCAAGAGAGTAAGCAATATTACAATGGACTGACTCGAATATACTGTACAAGTGGAAGAGATCGGTACCACTAACCCTGTGTAGATTAGACGTGCGCCCCCTGATCGTGTTGGCTAGAACACGGTGCATGTCACACCCCAACCGATGGCGGAAACATCGGAGTGAGACGAAGAAAGATTGCTCATCACACATAACGCTAATTGTGACAATAGAATTAAAGATAAATTGACTTCTTTCATAAATAAATGTTACAATACATGAAATTTAAAATACAACATGTTAAGTACAAGAAAAACAATACGACAACAATTATGACATTTATACAATGTATTTGACCTAAACGTCTATATGTGTATCTAGGTGTCAATGCTACTTCATTTCATGGCATCATCATCCTCAACCTGTAACATGTTTAAAATAAAGTTCAATGCAAAAGCAAAGGCGAGTATACAAGTTTGGGTACATACATAACAAAAGATAAGTTTCGAACAATTCCTCATAGCAAGTATGTGATTCAAGATAAACATTAAAACATGGCATGTGTCTAACATATCAAACCAAAAGAGACGCAAGATGCTCATGACATAACCACAAGTTACGGGCGGCGGGTCGTCAATCCTATAGCGCTACATATGTCACGGTTAGGCTCGTACGAAGTTAATGATAAGTTCAACACATAAGATTCACCCAAGTTTAAAGTATCAAGCCATCACGTATACAAGCATGTTAATAGGAATGTTCATGTGTTTAAGCAAAATGTTCATGTGTAAGTTGTTGATAAGTAAACATGTTACACCCCAAAAGTGGTAAAAGTAAAAAGGGGGAAAAATACGAGTATACTCACAAAGTTTGCATATGCTTTCCAATTATCCAATTATTGACGAGTTGATGAGGTTAAAAGAGTGAATGTGTAAGGGTTAAAGTTCGAGTATACATAGAGACAAGATTCGGTATTTAAAACAACATAAAAATAAGATATGAGAATAACATGTGAAAATAATCATCTTCAACTCCTAACACTTGTATGACACTTGGTAACCACAAGGGTTATGATAATGTTTTCATGAGTTGAACACCCATAAGAATCACAACAAGGTTTAGGTCTTTGTATGATGTTCTACTACTTTAACATATAAACATAAGTTCAACATCAAAGGTTCGAGTGTGTGTATATATATATATATCTAGGTTAAGTATTACATATTATTTAGTCCAATAATTCAAGTAGGAGGTAGAAGATTAGGATCTTCATTTAGGCACCTCGAGTAGTCATGGATGTCAAGTATGGGGTAGGAAGAACATGCTTCCATTTAGGAACCCCTTGAATGTTCACCACTCCACTTGATGTAAGAACAACCAAGGAGGGTCAAGAACAATGATTAGTACAAGTATGTAAACAATCTAATCTAAGAGAAATCATCAAATCATGTGAGGATTGTATGTAGGACAACCCAAGTTGTTCCATAATCACTCATTCATCAAGATCTAAGCGTGACATGATTTGTGGGTTAAATACCCTAACAAAACAGAAAGTATTTGAGGTTTAATCCTCTGATTTCAAGTGTCTCAACCTTGTTTTTAAGCCTAACCAACCATAGAAGGGGTTGTAAGCATTGGGACATAGGTATGAGATGTGTTAGACACAAGTTTGTTGAAGTTTAAACAAGTTTGAAAGAACATAAATCAAAACAGAAAGTTTTTGGATCATTTAAGGGATTTCCAGGTCTGATTTCTCCAAGGAGAAGTCAAGGAATCATACCCTATGATTATCCAAGCAAGTAGGAAGAAGAATCAAGTAATTTGGTTAAGAAATGAACAAGTTATGCTCACTTTTGTAAAGGTGTATGAATCTGTCCGAAAATGCAGATTTGCAACTGATTTGAGAGTGAATTGTGAGTTGTAGAGAGTTGTGAAAGTGTAAAATGGTGAGGAGAAGGGTTGTATTTATAGTGGAAGAGATTGGTGGTGATTGGAGGTGTTTGGAGGTGGCTAAATGGTGATTGGGGAGTGTTAGATGTTGGGATTTTGTGCCAAAATCACGTAGATCAGCAGCTGGTTGTGTTTTCTGCGTAACAGAAGGCCATGCGGCCCGCTTACAAGATAAGGGTAAGCTCAGGCGGGCCGCCCGCCACTTCTGATCCGAGTTTAAGTTTCAAAATTTACAATTTGGCCCCCAGACTTGTTTATTTGGTGATATTAGGGCTTTTAAGGACCATTCTTGCCAACAAGGCATAGTTTGAGGTACATTTAGGTATGAGGAGTATAAACCAAGTATGATTAATCGTATGGGCATCGAAATCAAGTGTTGTTTCACGTTCAAACACGTTTTATGCATAAGTTTCATGTATTTACAAGTTTAGCACAAAGTTTCCAAGAATTACGAATAAGTGTCAATTGTTCCACGAAATTGAATGTATGAGCTTGTATAAAGTGTGTATAACATGTATTTAACAAAATACGAGTTTCATTAATGATCCAAGTCTCGGATTTTACATCGCTTCTAATGAAAGAACGATTACAAGACTACGAAGTTTCCAAAAATAGTTTTACAAACGATGGTTTCTAAATATAGAAAGTATGAAAACGCGGGGCGTTACAGTGCATATATTGATAAAGAGGATCTCTAAATGTTCTTGAATTATTATTTCTACTCCATACTGCTGGTGTAAGTGTAGACCAATAATCTTGTATGCGATCAGGATATTCGGTTAATGCGTTTATAAATATAGGTGATCTAACCTCTTCTTCTGTATAAATACCTAAATGTACTGCGAACTCAGATAATGACAAATTAAAAGTTTTTCCACCGAGTCTAAAATCGATAGAGGGCTCAGATAGGTTTTTATTTCGTGTGAAATGAAAAGTAGACCAGAACTCATATACAAATTCATCGTATGAGGGTTCTAAGATATAAAAAAAACGATGCCATGGTGAACCGATTGGTAGTAACCTCGTCAGTCGATCATCTTTGTCTAGAATCCCCGTTATGTTCCAGTCGATACTATTAATAGTATTAACTTAAAGCCTCCTGAGGGTTAGACATTTCGTATGGGTGCGTGCATCCCTAAACTGAAGAAATTTATGGACTTCGATCTGGGCACGAATTTCTGCTGCGTTTGAAGATTCAGCGTGTGCACGAGTAGAAAACCGAAGACTCATGATAGTAATATTGGGCTTTGTTTGAGATCTTAAAAAATAGAATTTGAGTATGAGTTGTTTTGGGTATGTGTCGAACTATATCAGAAGTTCAGTTGGTTTGAGGATTTACATGAGTGGTGGGTTACTTATATAGATAAAAATTAAGCTTACACAATACGCTTGGTTAAGGCTTCAATGATACACCTTGAAAATAGTTTTACTGTATTAGGTTTGAAAATTTCGGTAACAAACAAAATGTTTAAACTAATATTAGATTCGGTAGGTATCGTGGGTAACGTGCTGAGTATCACTTCTAAATGGTTCCGATAACAACAGTGATGATATTAATAATTGGTAATTTTTTAATAAAATATCCATAGTCATTTTTACGGATATATATATATATATATATATATATATATATATATATATATATATATATATATATATATATATATATATAAAATTAGTATGCACAATAATAAATAAATTATTATGAATGTGGATGACAACGACGCGCACAGTAAATGAAATAATTCGAACGAATTATTATGATATAGGCCCCACCAGTTTTGTTTTATTTCTTTTTCCTTAAAGAAACTGCAATAAAGGAGCTCAAAAGGAGCCTAAGTCTCCATCACACAAAATGTTTTTAGGCCAGTTTTTATAACATAAATAAACGTTATTAAACATTAGAAAATAAATGTTGGATAACATAAATATAAATATTAGGTGCATAAATAAATGTTAGATAACATAAATGTAAATGTTAGGTGCATAAATGAAATTTTGATTGTTAGTAGTCCCAAGTTATTATATTCCCATAGCAATAGGTATCTCGTACTCATTTTATTATTAAGTATGGGATTTAGATGTTTTTATGATAGGAGTGTCTGGATAACTGAGTCTCCTAAAGGAAAACAATCCCACGGTATAAAAGAAATATTACGTTTATCATAACAATTATAGTTTATATAAATTAATCAAACACTTACTTTGATTATAATTGCTTGAACGTTTCCTTGGCTAGAACCTCGTGCTTGTCTAGAGCTTCGTGCTTGTCTAGAGCTTCGTGCTGATAACGTGTTATAAAACTCAAGAGATTGAGATCAAAACTTCCTTTATATATCTTTCTCTATTCTTCTCTTCTATCACAATCATATTACATCTAATATTTCTCTTGATTAAAACTCAAAAATGAACTTGAAAGATATGAAACAAAGCTATTGTTGTGTAGAGGTTAGAGCATTGAATGAAGAAGATGTGTGTCCTATTTACATTGAAGCAATTCGTTTTTTTCATCCACATTATTTGACTTGTCATCCACATTATTTGAAAATAATGATTCACAACACTTTTTTCTATTTTGTCATCCAATATTATAACAAAAAGGATATAAAACATAATTTTGATAGGATTGATCTGAGTGCTTGGAATTTTAGGGGAATATTATGGATTATACATATGCTAAATATATAGCCACGATGTAAAGTGTAGACAAGCCAAATCGTGTGGAAAGTAGTCATGATTTGCTCGCTACATAGGCCCAAGCCAAAGCTCAAACAACGACCACGACACCAACGACGACAATGATAAACGATAACAACCGTCTTACCTTAATGAAAATTGTAAAGATTATCCCGTGATGATTTTTCAGACATTTTCAAACATTCATCCCATGAATCTTACAAAGTGTCGTACGCTAGTCGACGAATTTGCGGAAGTGCACTTTTGTAAACCCATGGGACCGGGGTTAAGTTTAGTACTTTCCTTTTATTGGAAATATGGAAACCTTCTTTCCAGACTGTCAACTATTTTTAGGAATAATTGACGGCTCATGCAAAGATGATCTTGAAAATCACCTTCATCATACACGGATTTCAGAAAATATTCGTCTACTAACATAAAAATGTTATGATGTGTAACGACTTCATTATTAATTATAAGGCTGGACGGTATGGCCCGTCCTCAGCCCCGGCGCCGGCGTCACCCCATCCCCCCCCCCCCCCCCCGTCTTCATCCCGTCACCGTCCTCTCCGTCTGTTTCTCGACGTCCAGGACGGACCAAAACATGTGGGCCCCCTTCTTTCTTCTCGGCGACGGCTCCGTCACCCCATCCCGCCCCCTCCGTCTTCATCCCGTCCCGTCTTCATCTCCATCACCATACCTCTTAGCCTAAGTTTTCTTAACAAGGTCTTAATTTTATATTGGTTTGAGACCTGCAAATAATTGAGGTGCGTCATCACACACCACCTTCCTATCACCTTACTTTATTAAAAAGCTCAATATATTATCATCATATCATATCATAGAAGGCTAGAAGCCGTGTATCATTTCACCAGATATTCATTCATCCATATATCCAGATCTCCAGATCTCAAATTCATATTCAACTGAATAATCATGGGGTTCAAAGAAACCACCACCAACAACAACTCAGAAGCAACTTCATCAACTCACACACTCAACCTTCCACGAGAAACCACCCCCTTAATCAACCAATCCCATCAACAACAATCCTCCCAATTCAAAACCTTCGCCAACGTCTTCATCGCCATCGTCGGCGCCGGCGTCCTCGGCCTCCCCTACACCTTCAAACGCACCGGCTACCTCACCGGTACCCTAACCGTCTTCTCCGTCGCCTTCTTCACCTACCACTGCATGATGCTCCTCGTTTTCACCCGTCGCAGACTCGAATCCATCAACGGTTTCTCCAAAATCAACTCCTTCGGTGACCTAGGCTTTGTTGTCGCCGGTCCTCTTGGTCGATCCTCTGTTGACGTCATGATTGTCTTGTCACAGGCTGGCTTTTGTGTTAGTTATCTCATTTTTGTCTCCAATACCTTGGTCAACATCTTCAATTTAAGTCCAAACCCTAACCCTAGCCCTAGCTCTACTACTATTTTAGGGTTATCAGCCAAAAGTTTTTACATTTGGGCGTGTTTTCCGTTTCAATTAGGGTTAAATTCAATTCCAACATTGACACATTTAGCCCCTTTGAGTATATTTGCTGATGTGGTGGATATTGGGGCTATGGGGATTGTTATGGTGGAGGATGTGATGATGTATTTGAATGCTAGACCGGTTTTACAAGCCTTCGGTGGGTTTTCGGTGTTTTTTTATGGGATTGGTGTGGCGGTTTACGCTTTTGAAGGGATCGGGATGGTTTTGCCGTTGGAAACGGAGACTGAGGACAAGAATAAGTTTGGGAGGGTGTTGGGGATAACTATTGGATTCATTGCTTTGATGTTTGCTTGTTTTGGGGTACTCGGGTACTTTGCGTTTGGCGATGAGACGAAAGATATTATTACTACTAATTTAGGTGCAGGCTGGTTGAGTAGTGTGGTTCAGTTGGGGCTTTGTTTGAATCTGTTTTTCACTTTTCCATTGATGATGAACCCGGTTTATGAGGTTTTCGAGCGGATGTTTTGTGAAGGGAGGTATAGTTTGTGGGTGAGGTGGGGTTTGGTTTTGGTGGTGAGTTTGGTGGCTCTTTTCGTGCCGAATTTTGCGGATTTCTTGTCTTTGGTGGGGAGTAGTGTTTGCATTGTGTTAGGGTTTGTGTTGCCTGCTTTGTTTCACTTGATGGTGCATAAAGATGAAGTGGGTGTGCTTGGTTGGGTTAAAGATGGAGCCTTTATTGTTTTTGGTGTGATTTTGGCTGTAACTGGTACATGGACTTCTTTGCAAGAGATTCTTGCACCTAAAGCTTAGAACTTGAAAGGACCAAGTGGTCATTTCACCTATTGGCGAAATGATGAGATCTTTATCTTGGTTTTGGTTGCGATTTTTGAATGAAAGCGCAAGCTTAGATTGCGGTGTTGTATGTATGCGGGTTATTAAGGGATAATTCGGTTGAATCTTGGATCATCACTGTGAATCTTTTGAGCCATGTTAAAAATATGCCATGTTAAGGAGATGATTATGGTTACATGAAGGTAAAAGTTTGTATTTGTTGTTGTGTTATTCAGTTATGTACAATAATGTGTTTCTTGAATTTCCTTTTTATGGAAAGTCTTGTTTCTTGTATTAATTGCAAGTGTTTGAACAAAATCTATATACACACACTTTTTTTTATTGAACGTTCGGGCTATGTCAAATGTTGACTCCTCGACTACCATGAGACCATGCGCCCTGCTGCGCGGGAATCAAATGGAATCCGTAAACCCTCACCCCCGTTAGCTTTGAACCCAAGATTAACCGATTCATTCCTTAACCCAGACGGTGTCCCTCGAAATGGCCCAAGTAGGAATCTAACCTGTGTGTCCACTGATTAATATTATTGTTTCGTTATTAAAAGCATACTTTACCATGTTTCCAAAGTACTTTCAACTAATTAATATTATTGTTTCGTTATCATAAGATTTTTTTTATTCACATATAATATACCAATGTTTTTTTTTTTTTTGTATTTATCACAACATATCAATCAGAATCATATAAGCATGCTTTACCATGTCACATCCCACTAGGTTTAGTTTTTTAAGAAGCTTGACACTAACCTAATCACTAAATAATCATGTGGTTTAACTGTTTAAGTCTAGTGTCGTTTTCTAAAACACTTCTTTTAAATCATACCTTTTTTATCAACTTGTAATTAACATCCATCTTTTTAAAAACAAAATTAAATATTTATATTATCTTCTTTATATCTTCCTATACTAATAAACGAAAATCATTTTTAGACATTTGTCACTTTCTGATGCTTTCTCACCTTATTTTCCTATTTATCTCTTATATTAACTAATAATAAAATAATTTTAAACAAAATATTAAATAAGAATAATTATTTATACTAATAAATAAAAATCCTTTTTGGACACGTGTCATTCTCTGGTAATTTCTCACCTTTATTTTTCTATTTATCTCTTCTGTTAAATAATAATAATAATAACAATAATAATAATAATAATAATAATAATAATAAACATCAATTTAACTAAATCTATTTATCTTTTTGTTTTCATAATCTGAAATTGATTTCTTTTTAACTCTGAAGTTTCAATCTTTCCAATTTAAGTCTACATCTGAAATTGATTTCTTTTTTAACTCTAAAGTTTCAATCTTGGCAATTTAAGTCTAAAATTTCAATCTTCGGTAATTTAATCCTTTTGATTAATTTGTTTTTTCACTTCTAATTTAAAAGTTTTCATCTTTTGTAAGTTAACCCCTTTAATTTTTTTTATTTTCAACCCAAAGCTTTTCATCTTTTGCAATTTAACATCAACACTTTTTTTACTTTCAACTTTGCTTCATATACTTTTCATCTTTCACAAGTTCTCCGTTTAACGTGTCATTCTAAATTTCCGAGTTAACACGCCGTAGCGTGCGTGTGGGGTTCAACGTTTTTTCATCTATTTTTTTCACGTTTGACAGGCCCGTCGCAGTGCGTCTATTTTTCCACATTTGATAGGTCTGTCGCAATGCGTGAGTCAGAGATCGACTTAGTTATTTTTTTCTCAGTTTTACACACTCGCTCGTGGTCATGTGAGAAACATTTGCCTTTCATCTAACATGATATATATAACTAACGAATCCCCCGCCGCATTGCGGCGGGTGGTAATTCTAGTTATAATAATAAAGAAATATTGCACTAAAAGAATATCCATCAAAATAATATATCAAACGACTAATACATCATGAGTTGGCACTATGCAATTTATTTTTAGATTTTAACCTTCCAATTTGGTTCAGATGCATCCATCACACACAATGGATAAAGCTATGTATTGCTAAGTGAATACATATTTGACTAGAACTTACAAAAATATACCAAATGTATTTATTAAAATTTCAAAACGTCACTATACGGTAGCCTTATGGTAGACCATTAATGTTGATGCAACAAATAATATTAGACCGGTGGTAGTAGCTGGGCTGGTTAGGCAAAAGGGTTGAAGGGTTTAGTTTTGCCTAACGAAGGTCGTGGGGTCCCCCCACGTTTGCACGACGTGGAGAGAGGTTCACTAGTTTGATTTTGTTGTTTGCTCGGGATCCTCCACTGAAATGTTTTCAGTCTCGGATGTGGAAGCAATAAGAATGTGTGTGTTGAATGCGATGAAGAGTGACTTGCATGGAACAAGTACTCAAGAGCAATGACCAGAGATTCTCGTGGAATCAGAGCTGATCCAGAATGTCCTGAGCACTAAATGAAGTGTCACATTTATAGGGAAGGTTATCCCTCAAAGAGGAAACCATTGACTAGTGAACATGCTTGCAGTGGGAGACTTACCATTTTAGGGGCTGAAGCCTTTTGACCTGCGGGTAAAAGACTGTATTCTGTGAACTCGCCTTACTTTTGCGGCTAGGAGAGTTGGTGAAGCAATCAGAGATGTGACCATTTACTGTTCATGTATTGCTTTATCCTAGCTCCCGGGTTTTTAACCTTTGAACCTTTTGAGCATTCATATATTTAAGTCATTTTATTTGGTCTTGGGCTACCCCCGTCATCAGCCCCCCAAGTCAGAGGTTTTTGGGGAATGAGCTCAAAGACTTCTGACTTTTACACATGTATTTGTATTGCTTAAAGGCTTCAAGGCATCGAAGCTTGAAAGGTTGAAAATGGTTGAGACTTTTTTGAATTTCGAAACTGACAACTGATTTGATTGATGTGTGGCAGTTGTTCAGTCGGCGATTTTTATACCGTAGGTAATAATAACCTCTCATTAAATTACTTTTTCATTTATTATTGTCTTTTTGGTGAGATTTTCACTTATCCTCTTCCCATCATTCCGAATACTCAGGTTAGTTCCCATTTTCTTGTGTGATTTGCTTGTTCTTTTTCTTTTGATCATGGGTGCTCGGAAGGATTTGGCCGTGAGTTACTCCTCTTTACCCAAGAGGAGGTCGAATTGTTTTGTATGGAATGGGGAATTGGTCAGAAGTTTAAACCAGTTGCTCCGGGGAAGAATGTTCCAATCGATCAGTGTCCGGCTGGTTCGATTGCCCTCTACTGTCGACACTTTGAATTTTCTAATCTTCGTCATCCGTTTTCTCTGTTTGTTTTGAATGTGTTAGAGTATTATCTCATGTCTTTTGGTCAAATACACCCACAGGGTTTGGCTAGGGTATTACATTTTGAAGGTTTGTGTCGAGCGTGTGGTTATGATCCTTCTTTGTTGATGTTCCGCCGTTTCTTTCGATTAGCGAAGAATGGTGATTGGTTTACGTTTGAGACGTCTAAAATCGATATTTGCCTGGTTTCTTCTATGGTCACCACACTTGGTGCCTGGAAAGACCGTTTCTTTTGGGTCTCGGATGAGATCGTTCCATTCAAAATGGTTTGCAAGACGTGGAGAGAGGTTCACTAGTTTGATTTTGTTGTTTGCTCGGGATCCTCCACTGAAATGTGTTCAGTCTCGGATGTGGGAGCAATAATAATGTGTGTGTTGAATGTGATGAAGAGTGACTTGCATAGAACAAGTACTCAAGAGCAATGACCAGAGATTCTCGTGGAATCAGAGCTGATCCAGAATGTACTGAGCACTAAATGAAGTGTCACATTTATAGGGAAGGTTATCGCTCAAAGAGGAAACCATTGACTAGTGAACATGCTTGCAGTGAGAGACTTACCCTTTTAGGGGTTGAAGCCTTTTGACCTGCGGGTATAAGACTGTATTCTGTGAACTCGCCTTACTTTTGCGGCTAGGAGAGTTGGTGAAGCAATCAAAGATGTGACCATTTACTGTTCATGTATTGCTTTATCCTAGCTCCCGGGTTTTTAATCTTTGAACCTTTTAACCTTTTGAGCATTCATGTATTTAAGTCATTTTATTTGGTCTTAGGCTACCCACGTCATCAATTACGATAACCGAATAAGCAAAATAAATAAAACTGTATACTTGTCTTATGTTATGACAAATAAAAACATATCCAAGTGTCATAGTCATGACAATTATGGTAATGATGCTCATAGTATAGAATTGCCTTGCACCATTTTAACACTTAGACCACCCTTAGACGTCTGTTATTTGGGCCTTTTTTTAAACAACGCCCCACCACGCCTAACCCACCGCCCCCGGGGCGTTTTTGTCAAAAAATTTGAATAGCGTTGTTTAAAAAAGCTCTTGCCCGCACGCTTTTCAAAATTCTACCGTTGATCAACGGTCAAATGCATTAACAATTTTTTTATTCAACTTTTACCCTATATAATTCCCACTTCTCACCTCATTTTTTATAAACTTTTCACCCACATTCTCTATTTTTTTTTAACTTTCTCCACTTTTCACCCGCAATCATGAATCCCTTCCGACCCTCATTCGGTTTGCCGTCGAGACCCGGTAACCCAAATACATATCGGCCGACACCACGCAACCGCAACCGAACTTCAACCTACAAGACATGGATCCTAATGTATTTGTGTACGCCCAAATACTAGCATCGGGCGGTTCGCAACCATTCTTTCAAGTTCCGCAAACCTTTCCAACCATGGGCGGTTCGCAACCGTCTACTCAAGATACCGATCCGAAGA
The DNA here is from genome assembly GCA_030545235.1 of Helianthus tuberosus. Lineage (NCBI taxonomy): Eukaryota > Viridiplantae > Streptophyta > Magnoliopsida > Asterales > Asteraceae > Helianthus > Helianthus tuberosus. The sequence goes on along the minus strand of CM060429.1, from coordinate 129,279,248 downwards.
TAGAAAAGGTACCGAAGACACAACCCGAGCCCGTTGTCGAGGGATCCAAACGTGGAAAAAGGTCTCACAAAAAGAAAGATCCAACCGCTCCTCGTCGAAAAGGAAACTACCAAGCATGGACGAAAGACAAGGAGTACGCGTTGGCACCATGCTGAGAAGTGTGTGTCCATCGTTTCTCCGCTCAAATGATCCAAAATCGTACCAAATGGCTCGTATTGTAACCCAATAGTATCAAGGTGTTGGTATTGATGTCTCTCTCCCAATATGGTGAGGTATCTAGTCTCATGGAGACAAAAAAATGATCCAAAGTAGTCTAGTTTCCATTTGTATTTCCGAAAATTTTGAATTACGGTTTCTTGTTTCAGAAATAGTTGTGTTTTCCAGAGCCTCCATAACTTTGAAGTAGGACCATGACGAGAAGAAACGACCAGCGGAGAAATGATGGCACACACACAACTTCTCAGCTTGGTGAAGCCGACGAACTATGGAGGAAGAAGACTACCTTTAGGACATTCGAGATCTCGGTCATAGGCGTTTACAAACCATCCCTTAACTTTTTCTATAAAGATCGTGCACTTTACTGAATGAAATTGTATATTGTTTTTTAAGCGTATTCAAAAAGGTATAAAGAATATTGTTTTTTTATATGTTAAAGATTTTTAATTTAATACCTTATTCATGTTGTATTCATAGGTATAAAGAATATTGTTTTTTTATATGTTAAAGATTTTTAATTTAATACCTTATTCATGTTGTATTCATATTTATTTTTCTCATCATTATTACATCCGTTATTCGTTATCTATAAACATTTATTTTATATATCTTTACTCGAATTATTTGTATCTCTGAATACTTATCATTTATGTACAATCTTTACATAAATTATTTGAGTTAGTATGTCGTAACGCGTGTGCGTGGTTCAACATCTTTACGGCTATTTTTGTTCAGTTTAACAGTTCTGCATCCGTGTTTAACAAAATCAACAATTCTCGTCAATTGCTTGGATCAAGTGATATCTTTGGAATTATCAAATTATAATCACATGGGAGACACCATCATGGTGATAAGACTGGAGGGTATGGTGAGGCTCATCCCCAAGAGGATGGGTCGCCACGTCACCCGCCACGTCATCGGGAGTGAGGATGAGCCTAAAGGGGATGGACCAAGGGAGTGGAGGATGGGGCCCCACACTATTTATAAAAACAATTAAAAAATAAAAACTGATTTGATTTTAGAGAGAGAGGAGAGAAAGAAGAGAAAGGAGAGAGAAAGAGGCACGTCGCACACGGCCTTGGGGCGACGGAGAAGACGGGACGAGGCATAGGGGGCGGTGTGGGGGTCCGGCGCCGGGGCTCGCCGGGGCAGGGCCGGCCCCCATACCCTCCAGTCTAAGGAAATTTTTATTAAACGAGATAAATATGTCCGTTTTTTGGATAGTCTTCATTAACTAGCATGGGAGATATTACATCTGTAATTGTTAACTTGTGAAAATTCAAATTGTGTTATGTGTCACCAAGGTGGTGTAATCCCTACGATATTTGCAAAGTGAGTATGAGTGAAATTTGGGTTTTCGTGTGCTTACCATGCATCTTATTATTGTTGTTATCATAATATTAATATAAGGTTATAACCCCGTATATTACACGGGTTAAGTAAATAAAAAATCAAATAGTTAATAACGAAGATTTAACAATTATTAAACGATATTTTTAAGACGGTTCTCTGACATCCAAACAAAATTTTGTGTCATGTGTGATCAAAACTTGTGATGTTTGTGAAGTTTATAAATATGAAAGCATTTGAACCATTGATTAGAAGACAAACTGTATCATCGACTTTCTCACGAGTTTTAACAGTCTGGACGTGAGTTGCGTCTTAAAAGTTAAAAGGATGATTATTTTTAGATAAATTTATTAGTATGATAAATGTAGTTATTATTTTTCTTGCATTTTAAACATATATAATTTCTTAAATTTATTATGTAACGTTTATCTTAATATATATCATCTCAATTTTTTAAATGTCTTTTACAATACAACTAGGTTAGTTCCCCGTGTGTTACACGGGTTGAACAATTTAAACTATATAATAAATATTTTTTGTAAATGCAAACCAAAGATGGAGACATTTATATACTAAATTGACATAAATGAGTTAATATAAAGATAATGTATATACGTTAATATACGTATTACATTATATTTAATGAGTAATAGAAAGTTACAATTATAATTCACACATTACCGAAAATCATTTGAATCCAAAAAATATTCACATAATTATTTGATTTTTAGCTTGATTTTAGCGACGTATTGCAACATTTTGTTTTATATATATTTAAAGTTAAATAGTAATAAATTATGAAAATAATATGTTGAGTAAAGTATATGGATGATCCCGGTGATTTAACAAAATTTTGAATTTAATCCCTAATTTTTCAAAAATAAACGAACACTGTAGGTGGTTAGTAATGACAATCAAGTTATATATTTAGTTATAATAATATGACAGACAAATTAAGGACTTAAGTACGAACAATCAAGTTATATATTTAATTTAATTTAATAATAATATAACAAAACAAATATAGAACTTAACTATATACACAATTTCTTAAAATAAACTAATTACAATAATAAAAATCCACATAATAAATAAATGAGATATTTGAGCTTTCATCAAACGAAATTTTAAAGTTATCGTTTAGATCTTTCTATACTAATAAACAAAAATCCTTTTTGAACACGTGTCATTCTCTGGTAATTTCTCAATTTTATTTTTTATTTATCTCTTTTATTAAATAATAATTATAATATTAAACATCAATTTAACTAAATCTATTTATCTCTATTGTTTTCATAATCTGGAATTGATTTCTTTTTTAACTCCTAAAGTTTCAATTTTTGGCAATTTAAGTCTAAAGTTTTAATCTTTGGTATTTTAACCCCTTTGATTAATTTGATTTTTCACTTCTAATTCAAAAGTTTTCATCTTTTGCAATTTAACCCTTATAACTTTTTTTTTACTTTCAACCCAAAGCTTTTCATCTTTCACAATTTAATTTTAACACTTTTTTTTTTAATTTCAACTTTAGTCTCTTATATACTTTTCATCTTTCATAAGTTCTCCGTTTAACGTGTCGTTCTAAATTTCCGAGTTAACAAGTCGCAACGTGCGTGTGAGGTTCAACGTTTTTTCATCTATTTTTTTCCTGTTTGACATGTCCGTCGCAGCGCGTCTATTTTTCCCGTTTGATAGGTCTGTCGCAACGTGCAAATAATTATTTTTTTTATCGGTTTTACACATAGGCTCGTGGTCATGTGAGAAACATTTGCCTTTCATCTAACATGATATATAACTAATGAATCCCCCGCCGCATTGCGGCGGGTGGTAATTCTAGTATTTTAATAAACGAAATTTTAAAAGTTATCGAATGTTTCGATAATAAATAATTATGAATTTTTTTTCTAGAAGAGATTAAATTAAAATTAAAATTAAACTAAATAATAATTATCTATAAGAGATTAAACTAAATAATATTTAATAGGAGGATTATCTATAATTAATTAGAATAAATTAAAGTAAATAATAATTATCTATAAGATAGATGACATAATATGATGACAAGTGTCCCAAAAATGGTTTCTTTTATTATATAGTATAGATTTATTATCACATAATTGTTAACTCAAATCTAACATCTAATGTTTATCTTAATATATGAATGGATACTTATCAAGTCCTATGTATAACAATTTTTTTTTAATATATGAATTCTGACATAGTATGATATTTAGTGTTTATCTTAATATATGGATACTTAGCAAATCGTATTAGAACCTATCAGTAATTTCTTAAATGCGTCGAAAGATATTAAATTTAACAATTTAAATTAAATAATTAAATAATAATAATTATATATAATTAATGATGGTCTAGAATAATGACAAGTGTCCCTCCATTGGTTTCTTTTATTATAAGATAAGTTAAATGCTTGGTTGGTCCCTGTGGTTTACAAAATTTCATACTTGGTCCTAGTGGTTTACTAATTACACGCGTGGTCCCAAAAGTTGTCAAAAATGAACTCGGTTGGTCCCCTAACCTAACTTCTGTTAAATTTCTCAGTTAACTATGTGTGAAATTACTATATTACCCCTGAAGAATTAAAAGAAATAAAAAATTTCTCTATTAATCTAGCCTCCTTTATTCTACAAAGGGTCCTATTAAATCCACATGGTATCATCTTATTCTCACATGGTTGATACGGGCCGTATAAGGTTATACGGCCCGTATCAACCATGTGAGAATAAGATGATACTGTGGTCGTATATATATTATACGACGATGTTATACGGCTCGTATATATGTATACGACCCGTATACAATGATTTTCGTTTTTTTATTATTTTATTACTATTTGACGCGACGTATTATTACTCGATTCACGTGTGATTAGACGTAAGATTCTCCGATTCGATGTTATATTCCTCGAATCTCGTGCGAGTTATATGATTAGACGTTAGATTCCTCGATTCGCGTGTTAATCATTTGAAACGATGTAATATTCCGTAAAATTCTCTATATAAACGACACTAATTTCATTCATTTTCATTCAACTTCTATTCGTTTCTTCTATTTTTCTCTGTATTCAAATTATTTACGTTATAATGTCGGGTTGGGGTGACTTTTTTAATGTGTTTGGTAACGAGGCGAATCAGGGGAATGAAGATAACAAATCAGGCATGTTTGATCTGAATGCTCCGTTCGATCCCATTTTTGCGTCTGGTTCAGGTCAGGATACTTGGGGTTTGGATGCCATTCAGCCTAATTATGCTGGTTATTATCCATCGCAACACCCGGTTAATTTTGAAGCCCCTCCTGTTAGTGTTGGACCGCTGACTGATAGTTCTCATTCTCCTCCCATAAGTTGTGGACCGCCCGAGGGTCCAAATGCTGAAGAGGAACGTACTGAGTTTCAAAACAAGGAGGTATAACATTTAATTATACGTTTATTTGTTGTATGTTAACTATTTTAGTGTTTTTACGTTTGATGTTGTTTTTTATTAAAATCTTATATTAGGGTTGCTCAACGGGTCGTGTTCGCGGGTTGGTGGGTTCAACCCAACCTGAACCTGAAAATTTTACACAAACCCGAACCCGACCCGAACTCGAAAATCGTATCATACATAAGAACCCGAACACGACCCGAAGTTTCATGGATTGACCCGAACACGACCCATTAAAGCCGAATTTTTTTATTTTTTTCTGAAATTAATATATTAAAGTTAAAATTTACTTAAAAAACACAAATATATATATATATATATATAATATCATTTTTTAAGTTATAAAATCTATGTTAATTTCTCTTTTTAACTTATAATCATGGCATAAAAATACGCACCCCATTTAATTTATATATATTGTAAAAAAATATATATAATATAGTATAAATGTGTAACGGGTCAACCCGCCATCCCGACCATGTTTACCCGAACCCGACTCGTCGGGACATACAGAAAGAGGTTAGGTTACTGGGATCTAAGGGTTGAGGAAGGTAAACATAACCACGAACCATTTCTGTATCCAGAGGGTCATCCGTCCCTAATGAGGCTGACTCCATCGGAAGAGAGGACGGTGGAGCAAATGACGCATCAGAACATAAAACCACGAGACATTCTTTCTGCCATTAAAGAACAGAACCCCCATAATGTCTCAACAATCCAGAGGGTCATCCGTCCCTAATGAGGCTGACTCCATCGGAAGAGAGGACGGTGGAGCAAATGACGCATCAGAACATAAAACCACGAGACATTCTTTCTGCCATTAAAGAACAGAACCCCCATAATGTCTCAACAAGAAACACCATATACAACGCTCGAGCCAAATTGGGTCGAATGGAACAAGTCGGCGAGACTCCAATGCAGATACTTTTCGACCGGTTGGGGAAGGTTGGGTTTGTTTTTTACCATAGAACATCTCAAAACGACGAACGGGTCGAGGATGTTTTCTTCATCCACCCGGAGTCGAACATGTTGTGGCGCGCTTTCCCGCATGTGTTGCTTATAGACGCCACCTACAAGACGAATCGGTACAAAATGCCGCTAGTCCAGATTATCGGTGTTACATCCACGTTGATGTCGTTTTGCATAGCTCATGCGTTCGTAAGCAACGAGAAACAGGAAAACTTTACATGGGTTCTACAGAGGTTGAAACACTCATTAGACAGTGTTATGGAACCCCGTGTAGTAGTAACGGATAGAGATCGCGCCCTAATGAACGCATGTGCAACCGTGTTTCCCAGGGCTAGACATTCATTGTGTAGGTGGCACATACAGCAAAACATCTTCAAACATTGCAGGAAAAGCTTTAAAACAGAGGATAAATGGGAGAGGTTTCTTTTCAAGTGGGGCGAGCTAATTAACTCAACGACCGATCATGACTACAACTACTGGTACGAGCGAATACGATCAAACTTGCCACGCAAAAAAACCGACGGTAAGTTTTATATAATTTTTGTTTAATAATCGTATTTATTTATTTTTTGTTATTTTACGTTTGAAACTTTGTAAAAGTTTATCTTTTTTTTAGATGTAAAACATTATCAATATTAATCTTATGTTTAGATGTTAAGTTGTTTGTTTAATAATTGTTGTCGTAGTTTATCATAATCATATCACATATTTATCGTTTTACATAGTGGAAACTTACTAAACATTATAAATACGTTTAACTAGAAACTCGTAACATAATCCGATATATACAATACTATTTTAAAATTTATAAAACTTATTAAACGGTTTCCCGATTGCAACAAAAAATTAACTATTCTATACATATTTATCGTTTTTACAAAGTGGAAACCTATGATACATAATAAATACGTTTAACTACAAACTCGTAACATAATGCGATATATAGAACACTATTTTAAAATTTTCAAAATTTATTAAACGATTTCCCGATTGCAACAAAAAATTAACTTTTCTATACATATTTATCGTTTTACAAAGAGGAAACTTATTAAACATAATAAATACGTTTAACTACAAACTCGTAACATAATGCGATATATAGAACACTATTTTAAAATTTTCAAAATTTATTAAACGGTTTCCCGATTGCAACAAAAAATTAACTTTTCAATACATATTTATCGTTTTACAAAGAGGAAACTTATTAAACATAATAAATACGTTTAACTACAAACTCGTAACATAATCCGATATATACAACACTATTTTAAATACAAAAATTTATTAAACGGTTTCCTGATTGCAACAAAAAAGTTAACTTTTCTATACGGGCTATACGGGCCGTATAACATTATACGGACCGTATACAGATTCCAAAACTAAAAACCCTTGGCAAACCTTCGAAACAAAATTATGCAAATATGTATACGGCCAGTATATAACTATACGTCCCGTATACATATAAAAACAAAAAAAACATTCCACCGCATAAAATTCTGTGCATAAACATTCTATACGGCCCGTATCAGTTTATACGGCCCGTATAGATATAGGGATGTGAAAATAAGATTATAGGGATGTGGAAATAAAACAACCCTTCTACAAATTCATAAAGTACAGTTAAGATGACTCAAAATCGACATAGGGCTTTTGATTCCCTGATAAAAGGGAACTGAATGGTGTGTGAAACACTTACCGATTGTGCCGAATTAGACTAAAGGGTATGGGGGCCGGCTAGCCCCGGCTTGGACCGGCGCCGGTCCCCCACACCGCCCCCCTCAGGCCCAAACGGCTCCCCACAGCCGATTCAGCCGTCCTCTCTCCTCTCTCCTTAACACACATACATCTATACATACATACACACATATATATATATAAAGGGGTTCATCCCCCACCCCCCTAGGTTCATCCCCCACGTGGCGAGCCTACGTGGCGGCTCATCCCCTCCAAGCCCATCCTCACCATACCCTTTAGTCTTAACGAGTCTCGAAGGAATCAGGCGAGAACGAATTCCGGCGAGTTGCAGGTAAAAGTAGAAGCAAAAACATGATAAACGGCAGATCCGTTTTTCCGGTGGTTGTGAATGAGCTGCTTCAATTGACCAAAGAAGTGAATGAGCTGCTTCAATTGATCAAAATTCGAAATCTTGCTGTAGTCCCTGAAAAATCGTTCGTCGGATTCATTCAACGGATGCAACGGTGGGGTTTGAATTTCTTGAATTTATAAAGGGAAGTGGGGTATATGTGAAAAAGATGATGTTCCATAGCCAATGATCTCTGATTTCCCATTGAAATTATACAACTTTTAATTTTATTTTTTCTTTTGTGACGAGAACTTCTAGGATGAAGCTGTACTCCTTGGATCCATTCGGTTGAAGATGACGATGATTCCATAAAGTGTTGGTGCGCGAGAGTCTGGGGAGTGATTTTGTGTCTTGTGTTGATTTTTATGAACATGATCGGTTGTGCTTTTTTGAAGAATCGAGTTTGTTTTAGGTTATTAAGAGTTAACAATGACACTTTTAGAGAGAGAAAGTGGTGTGAGAGACAGAAGACGGGACTGAAAAAGGAGGAAGAAAAAAATGGTGGTGGAAGAGGTAGTTGCAGGTAGTGGGTTGTGAAGGTGGAGGAGGTGGTGGTAGAGTTTTTTTGAGTGAGAGGGGATGAAGAAGATGAGTAGTGGGCCATGTTCTTCATATGTTTTTTTATTTCTTTTAATTGTTTAAGGGTAATATAGTCATTTCACACATAGTTAACTGAGAAATTTAACAGGGGTTAGGTCAGGGGACCAACCGAGTTCATTTTTGACAACTTTTGGGACCACGCGTGTAATTAGTAAACCACTAGGACCAAGCATGAAATTTTTGCAAACTACAGGGACCAACCAAGCATTTAACTCTAGGATAAATTACACGTTTTGTCCTTTATCTTATACCATTTTTACAAGCGGTGTCCTTTTTAACGAATTTTGACAGATTTTGCCTTTATAAGGAAAATCCTTACACGTTACGTCCTTTAGCCCTAACTCAGTTAATATTTCTTGTTAAATCTGATTATGTAGACCCCATATAAGGTTATTGTTGTCTTTTAACATCATAATATATTAATAAACGCTTTTTTTAATTATATAAAACCCATTCACCCCTTCCCACCACACTATTCTTTCTCTCTCTAAAAACCCAGACACCTCCCTCTCTCTAAAAACCCACCGCCAGTCCACCCATTCCGGCCACCACAACAACACAATCATTTCGGCCATGTCTTCTTCATCGCAGATCGGAACAATGGTGTGGTTAGGGTTGGGGGTTTTCTACAAATCTGAACGGTAGTGGTGGAGTGGGTGTTTGGATGATGGTGGTGGTGGGGGCTGTGCAATGGTGGTGGTGGTTGGGTGTTTGTGGTGGATGGTGGATGTATCTGTGGTGGTGTTAGCGGCAACGAAAAAGTTAGGGTTCCGATAGGGTTTCATTCGCTACTGTTTGAAGCTGTCAGTCGGACTGTAAATCCGGTGAACGGTGCCGTCGGGTAGTGTTTGGTATGTAAGTTCAGATTTTGGAATGCAGGAAGGAATGAAAAAGCACATCTTTGTTAATTGAAATAGAACAGACTATTTCTTAAACTATATTTACTCAATAGTTCTAATAACAATTAATTTCTTAAGAACCTGAGTAAAAATATATGCAGTATAATTTTATTTGAGAGTTCTTGTTTTCTTTGTTTAACTGTTGATACCCCAGGTTAAAACCCTGAAAACTCCATTTATCTTGTTCAGGTAGTTATTTGTTCTTCGTTGTTGGTTCCTTACAATGTACTTTTAGTTAAACATCAATAAGGCTTTTGTTATAAGTTGCTTTCATAGATGCTTCACAAACGTGATCAAATACTTGCTTCTTAAAGGGTACCATATCACCGTTTTTGTTTTATCTGTCATAGGCTGCCTCATTCAGCAGATGTTGGTCGGACTGTAAATCCGGTGCAAATCACATGATTTCAAATTGATCTGTAATTTGATCTGTAATTAATTTTGTGGTGGCTGGTGCCTGGTGCCGGCAGTCACGGTGGCAGGAGGGTGTTTGGTGGTGGTGGAGAGAAGTTATTTACATATTTAGTCCTTTCAGGTGAAATGACAAAAATACCCTCACATACAAGTCACATGATCAGATTTAACAAAAAAATCTAACTGGGTTAGGGGTAAAGGACAAAACGTGTAACTAAATTCCCTATAAGGGCAAAACTTGTCAAAATTCGTTGAAAAGGACACCGCCTGTAAAAAGGGTATAAGATAAAGGACAAAACGTGTAATTTTTCCTTTATTATATAGTATAGACTAGGTTATCACCCGAGACTGCTTCCCGGGTTGGAGAAAATTATTTAGATAAACATTAAGTGTATAAATAAAATAAAATACAAACAAAGTGCCATGTTACATAAATTAGTGACAAGTGGAAATATAATTTAAAGATAGTCGAGTCCCTTTATAGATCAAATCCTTCAAGTTGCCAAAACCTTTTTTGAGTAAATCGAGTCCCTTCTAAAAAAGAACCAACAAAAGGTATAAAGATAGTCTTTTAATATATAACTAAACCAACCAAAAGCTATGACTACAATAAGACAACACAAAACAATACTTTTTTTTTCTAATAATGAGGTTCAGCTATTAATAAGACTTTGCCCACAATCCCACATCACCATCTAAACCATAGTGTCCAGCAAAATTATGATGAAGACCAAAAAGACGAGCAACATCCTATGCATACATCATTCTAAAGAAGTTAAATTAAGTATTCATCACAATTGAGAGACATCACTCTAAAGTATCAAATTCAATGCGTTGACTAAACTGCAGTTTCATAATTTTTTTACACCACACGTTTTGTAATCACATTATCCCTTAGTCCATAAACACACCTGGTCCCAGATGACTCTAGAACTACTACAACATATAAGTAAATGATCTGCAATATCCAACATGCAATTATCATCGAGAAAACCAAACGTGCAAACATCACTGACTTTTATTGCGTTTAGACGCATGAAATTGGACCACCCATTCACAACATACCTATAATCAAACCTGGCTTCTCTTTTCTACAATTCATGATGGCATCAAAACCTTCCAAGTTTCTGATGCACACCTTCATAGAAACAACGGCGTCAGCTTTTCTACCACTTTCAGGAGACACTGAAATAAAACAAAAAGGCATATATTAGGTTATGTTAATGAGAGTATATAAGACAAAAAGGGTGTAATAACTTACAAAACGCTTGTCTTTGGGTATGGCGTACACACACGTTTCCATGCTTCCTAGGTTCACTATATAAAACAGGACGAACCAACATCAAGACACACATGTGATGATTAGAAAGGTTCTTATCATAAAATGGGTATCGGGATCGGTACCGAAAACGCAAAACGTCCGTACGAATCGATACCGAAAATCAAGTCGATTCGGGAAACACAAACTACCATGTATTATATATTATAATGTAGCATTCAATATTTCAGCAAATAAAATGAAAAACCCGATGATTCGCAAGTCAATTAGAGTTGAATAAACAAACTAAAAATGATAGGCTATTAGAGAATACAAGCATTACGACATTATATAAGCCGTATTTAGGATAATGTTTGTTATTAAATAAGTTAGTTGTAGTCTTTAATTTATAGCAAAAAAAAAACTAAAATTGTGTTTACCTTTCGCGTTTCCATCACCGAAGCTAACGACTTTGTCCCTTGGAGAGCGGTGACCCTGGACTGGGCCAATGTTTGAAGGAAACAACCTGCAAAATAGTTGGCAGCTATACATTTATAAGGGAAACAACCTGTAAAACAGTTGGCAACTATATATGTATAAGGGATTTTTCAGCCTGGATGGCTCGGCGAACCCGAGCCTTGTTTGCGAAAGCAGTTTTGGCAGGTTCTACGAAATGTGAAGTGTGTTTCCAAAGTTGAATGGATAAAATTTCTAGATGGTATGATAAGTACAAAAGTAATAATTCATAGGTTTAATAATCTCTTGACGATTTTGAAGCTATATTGTAATTATGAGTGGAGTTATTATCAGTTATAACCGAAATGGGGAACATATACGTTCTTTAAGTAACTTCAAAAACTGAAAAGTTGGAACCCATAATTTCTAACAATCAAACAACACAAAAGCTCAATAGATTTGAAATATACTCATCTTGATGTTAGCAGCTTCTTTAATGGCAGCGGCGATGTTGTCTTGATCGGAAAGTTGCGTTTGATCTAATCCTATAGCCAGGATCACCACATCTAGCTGCTTTATCGCTTTCATCAGACTCTCATGGTCATACAAATCGCCCGCCAAAATTTTAATGAGCCTCAACTTGCTCATGTTATAACTTATAACATTAGTAAACTGCTAGTAACGACCTAATAGATTGATTATTACTGACAGTAGCAGGATATATAAACAAACTGTAACACTTAGTATTTTAGTGATAAAAACTCTTACAAATTATTTGTATCAACTAATGAGTAGGATCTAATCATAAAGGTTTAGTAAAAATTACAACTCACAATGAACTGCTTTAATCTACTAAAGTATATATCGTTACAAAGAATTTTAAATTCTTGATGAGTACAGATTCTCATAATTGAAAACAATAAAAGTCGGTATAAGTAGGTCAAATGCGTAAACGAAGATAGAAAAAAATAACTTTCTTCCTTTTCTTTGGGTGTTATTTATAAAAGAAAATATGACCACGTACCAGCGAATGTATGCTTCCCAAATCCCAACCGTCCACAAATGAGTCCCATTCGTTAAGGTGGATGTTATATATATCCAGGTGCACCTGTCAGTTCAATTAATAAAATGTAAATAAATATAATTTAATTTAGAAAAGTAAGAAAAATAGACAAAAAGTTTAGCAAACTTTAAGTGAGTCCACTAAACAAACATATCTGAATATACTGTTGGCGAATTTATATTAGAACGTATGGCTGTAAATTCATAATTGCACTTGAAACTTCTTGGATAGCTTATGCTATAAACAGCTATCAGCCAATCCTTACGCATAACACATTATTGAAGTATGATGTATATGAAGCAATGGTTCTCGAACCCTAATATTTGATAAAAAAAAACAAAAAAAAAAAACACTAATCAAACTATCAGATACGATTGAAATCCCAAAAAATTATTCCAAAAATTGAAATTGAAATAGGATTTAAAAGAAAAACATTACTCACCTAATCAGTGAAAATGAACTCACATACAACACAAAACATGGTTGAAGTAAGAATCAAATCAAAACCGTATACAATAAATAGGTATGAAACATACTAACTCTAATATGAATCTGAATTGAAGTGCCATGTGAACTTCAAAAAGAACAACTAATGAAGAATTATGGTTTGATAACTCACCAAATTGATATATGAGAATATGAATCGATCCAATCCAAACAGAAAATCATGATTCTCCACAACCACAAAGACATCCTACACAATTAATGGGACTGTATGAACATACGCATCTCCTCGGGAGTAGAGAATTTATAATCAACATGAAAAGTAAAAGAACAAAATGCTAAAAGTTTAGTTGAATTCAATGTTGATTAATGGAGCCATAAACATACCTTGAAGATAATCGCAGAGCACAAAAGCAGAATATCTAATGTGGCGGCGTCGATTATCGGAATCAAAACACACCTTGAAGAGAATGGTGTCGATAGAAGATTAGGGTTTGAAAGAGTATGGTTATAAATCGTGAAAAAATGAGCAATAATAAAGTCGTACCTGATGGTTGAATCGATTCGATTGCAGAGGTTGATGGATTACAGAGCTTGAAGGAGAAGAAGGATGAACAAATGGAAATCTAGGGTTTTGTTAAAGAAGCGTACGTGAGAAGAGGAGTACAGGAAGGGGATACAAATCTAGGGTTTTACAAAAGAAACTTATATGCATACGGGTCATAAAAACAGAACACGGATCCCGTGTCAATCCATATACCAAAATCTTTGACCCATCCAATTGCCCGCCAAAACAACATCTAAGAAGCCCTAATATTGCGACATGTGTCCCATATTTTTTTCATTTATTATATATAATAGATAATAGATTATTAAGAGCAAATTGCCATTTTAGTCCCTGAGTTTTTGTCCAAATTGCCATTTTAGTCCAAATTGTTTTTTTTTCTTCTCTGGGTCCCCGAATTTTCCTTTTTCTTGTCATTTTGATCACATTGTCTAACTTAGTCTAAAAATCAGGTTATAATCAGGGGTATTTTTGGCATTAAATTATTATGAGGTTTATAAATTATGTTGTAAACTACCCCTGGTTATCACTACACAACAGTTATGCCTAAAATACCCCTGGTTATAACAAGATTTTTAGACTGAGTTAGGCAATGTGATCAAAATGGCAAGAAAATGGAAAAGTCAGGGACCCAAAGAAGAAAAAGAAAACTATTTGGACTAAAATGACAATTTGAACCAAACCTCAAGGACTAAAATGGCAATTTACTCTATTATTAACGTTATATTGGTAATACAAATAATAGTAAAGAACAAAGAGTTAATTGCCAAAATCGTCCCTGAGGTTTGGGCACATTTGCCATTTTCGTCCAAAATGACACTTTTGTACCATTTTGCCCCCCACGTTTGTAACTTTTTGCAATTTCCATCCAAACCACTAACTTAGTTTATTTTTTCTATTAAGTTGAAGGATATTTGGATGAAACTGGCAAATATAAACCATAGGGACGATTTTGGCAATTTACTTAAACTCCTTTTAATTTCTTTTATTTAGTTAGTTTTGTCACACACACAAAGACACACACATATATATGTACATATATATATGTATATATATATATATATAACAGAATGTACATGCAGTTTTTAGAAAAAAATAATAGTTTTGTGACATAATTTTTATAAATTTTCATCCAAATCACTAACTCAGATTATTTTTTCTGTTAAGGTGAATGATGTTTTAAATTTTATAAATTAAGACAGAAATTAATTTGTAATTTCTTTATATAAATCAGTTTTATTAAGAGAAAACGATATATAAAATAAATATCATTGGCGTGCAACACATAACAATCGATTACAACTTTTAGTATTTACTCAATTGTAAAGATATAAAAAAATTGTAAAACGTTACATATTTTTTAGATGTGTTGACAACTTAGAAAATATGTTTGGCAGAAATAAAATATTTATTTAATTAAGATTATGAGGGGAACTAACTAATATTTATTCTGAGTGGTTTGAGTAAAGAAATTTTTGGTTCATGGCATTATACTTACTATTTGGTGGGTAATTTTAAGGTTTGGTTACGGTATGTTGTTTGATGGGGGGCACTGGCTTTTGTTTTTCGTTAGGAGCGAATTTAAAAGAGTAGAAGATGAATTGCAAACTTGTTACATATGATAATATTTGTTTATTTGACATTTTTCTATAAGGTCACAAACATTTTAGTTTTATAAAAATTAGAGGGTTAAGTAGATTTACTTTTTATAAAACTGATCTATATAAACAACTGGAAATTAATTTCTGTATTAATTTATAAAATTTAAAACATTATTCGCCTTAATAGAAAAAAATTAACTTAGTTAGTGGTTGGATGAAAATTTATAAAAAAATATGAGACAAAACTATTATTTTTTTCATATAAAAATTGCATGTATATTCTTTTTATTATATATGTGACAAAATTAATTAAATAAAAAAAAGAGTTAAAAAGAGTTTGAGTAAATTGCCAAAATCGTCCCTGTAGTTTATATTTGTCAGTTTCATCCAAATATCCTTCAACTTAACAGAAAAAATAAACTAAGTTAGTGGTTTGGATGAAAATGGCAAAAAGTTACAAACGTGGGAGGCAAAATGGTACAAAAGTGTCATTTTGGACGAAAATAACAAATGTGCCCAAACCTCAGGAACGATTTTGGCAATTAACTCAAGAACAAATATAACAATTTAACTAACTTGTTCCCCAGCTGTTGTTGTAACTATTATTTTCTCTCAATAATATTTTGTTGAGACTCCTCTACCCATCTACTTCAAACATTCTTCTTTTAACTTAACTAGTATTTTTGCCCGTCACGTGTTGCAGCGGATGAAAACATGTAGTAAGGCAGCATGGCCGGCCCTAGGGGTGGGCAGGGAGGACCACCGGCCAGGGCCTAATATTTCGAAGGGCACGTTTTTTATGAAAAAAACCCGATATGTATATGTTAAATATTTTTTTAATAGAGTATAAACGTATAAACACCAACATAAGTCCACTTACAAAACCATTTTTATGGTTTAGATTAGTTATTAGCCCATTGATATTAGGTTTAGACTTTTATTTAGCTCAATACCCAATTTCGTTAAGGCCTAAGGGCACGTTTTTTTCAAACTCGAACAGGGTAAACGAATTCTCAGGGCCGGCCCTGAGGCAACACACGATTCGTAAAACACAATGTGTAAAAGTCAATTGAAAAAAGTGTAAAATATAATGCATAAAACACAATTACACAAAAAAAGAGTAAAACACAAAGGTATACATGAAGTGTAAAACACAATGACTAAGACATTTCGTAAAACACAGTGCATTAGTATTTGCAAGGTAGGAGTAGTAGTCTAGGGGCTAAAATGGAGTAATAATGCAACGGATAAAAACGCAAAGTCTAAAATTTGAGGGAAAATAAAAGTAGTAGGGTAAAAATGGAAAGTATAAAAGTAGAGGGGTGGTCGTGGAAAAGCGTTGAAGGGGTGGTGGCAGAAAAGACAAAGTGTAAAAGTAGAGGGGAGGTGACGGAAATGTATAAACGATGATGGGGTGGTAGTATAAATTAAAAGTAGAGGGTTGGTGGCGTAAATGCGTAAAAGTTGAGCGGGTGGTGGAAAAGCAAAGCAGAGGGTGATGATAGCAAAGTTTGAAAAGTTAGGGTTAGATTATGGAAATACAGAGTAAAGGGGGCAATTGTGGCAATGCATTATATTGGGGTGTCGATGGCGTAAAAGCCACTGTCTTTGTGCTTTAAGATAGTTAAGAATGTGTTTTTTATATGATATTTTTATTTATATAAATTTTACTTGATTTATTTTTTATTTGTACTGATGAGTTACAAAATAAATAAATTGTTTAGTTAAAATGATAGATGGAATTGTGATATTCTTATTACGACTTCGAATAGAGGTGCCCAAACCGGGTTTTTTTAATACTCGGGTTCGGGTATATACCCGGGTTTAGGTATATACCTCTGTACGGGTATTATCGGGTTTTGACTTTTTGGGTATTGGCCATACCCGGCTCAGGTTTGGGTCCGGGTATTGGCCTGAAAATCTATACCCTGTGTACCCCGGGTTCGGGTTTTCAATACCCGGGTATTAGAGTACCCTATTTCCGGTTCCGAGTAGGGTTCGGGTATTGGTCTGGTATGGTTCGGGTGTGGTTCGGGTTCGGGTATAGATCGGGTTTTTCGATTCGTTTTCTTTGGCATAAAACATAGATATATAACAGAAACATTTATTTATACATATTGTATGCCTTAAAATATGCCCAAAAAAGCATCACACAAGTTCTAAATATTCAAAAAAAAGTTGTTGTACACAACGGGTCCGGGAATTACGAAAGCCCGAGTCCGGGTATTACGAAAACCCGGGTACGGATTTTATGGAAACTCGGGTATGCTGAAAACCCAGGTACGAAAAAACCCGGGTTCGGGTATTAAATAGAATATGCATACCTGGTCCCTACCCTACGAGTAGGTTCGGGTTTAAAAACCCAGTTTTTCTAATACTCGGGTTTGGGTTTTTTTTCGATTCGGGTCCGGGTTCGGGTTTTTTGTGCACCTCTACTTCCGAAACCTAGAATTTTCAATTTCTTTACACAAATTTTTAAGGCCCATACAATCATACATAGCGCCCTCGGTCCAAACTCCAAAGCCCAGTCCTTTTGTCCACATGCTTATACTGTTCTGTTATATATATTCCTATTTTTGTTCTTTTTATTAATACTAAATAATTATTATGATTTGAGGATAATTTACAAGATTATGCAACAATGATTTTGTGTCTCCAGTCTCCACGACCAATAAGTTCAACCAATTTACTCCTTTTTCTAGCTTTCATTGAGAAAATTATTATGTTAATTTTTTTTCCCTAAAAATAGATAGTTTATAAAAAAATTACCAAAGTTATGATACAAGTAAATTAGTAACAAGGTTTACTCGAGGTGGCGTAAATGATTTTTATGTGATTGGAATGGTATGGTTCATAAGGGTGAAGTTTAATTTTATGACTCTAGATTCAAACTATATTTGATATCTCAACGATCATTCTCATACAGAGCTCTGTTTGAATCAGATTTAAACGCTTAAACATATATTTGAAACCATGCATGGTTATGTAAGCTCAAAGTGTAGCTAAACAAGGGGAACGGTCTTTGCTATAGCTTATTCAGATTTTTTGTTAAAGGCCGACTCTTAAACGTAATTATCTCTAATATGTATAACTTGAATCCACATTAATTTTTTTAACTCTATAAGTTGTCTGTCTCATTGTCACATTTAGTGTCAGGCACCCCCATTGAATTTATATTCTTGATTCGCCGATGTTTTTTAGTTCGAACCCTTCTATTCGCCGATGTGTATACCATAGGTCTAATGTGCAAATCGACACAAAATGCTTTAATTGAGCATCTTTGAATTGGGTTAAACCAGGGCCGCACCATCAGCTAACGCCATCAACATAACAAATGGACTAAAGCATACCATTTGTTAGGATTGATATTTTGGCAACATCACACCAAGTCTAACAATGAAATTCACATAAAGTCATGCTTTAAATTAATTGACAATAGAACGAGTATATACATCCAATTGTGATGGAAGGTGACCCATGAAATGTACTTATAACAACATTTTTTATTTTTTTATATAATTCCATTTGAATTTTCGGCATTTTGCAGTGGTCCTTAGGTTTTAAACAATTAACACATCAGTGGTTAGGACAAATATGTGACTCTAAAATATGTTGTTATTGAAGATACTCAAGGGGCGAATATTTATGTGGGGACTGGGAAGGGGACAACTCAGGAATCAGGATCATATGTGTTGTAGAAGCAAGTTAAATACAAATTAATGTAGCGTTGGGTGGTGTGGTATAAAGCCCCTACGGGCTTTATCACCCCACGTAAGTGTCACATAGATTTTGGGATAAAAATGGTGCCCCTTTAACAATGATGGTGTGGGATAAAGCCCCCACCAAGTTCATAGCGGCCCCCTAATTAAATATTAAGAAAAAAATAAGAAAACTCTGATTGGTCAAGAGACACGACTCCCACCAGATGCAGCCCTTCACGCCTGCTATCTCTTTGGTGAAGGCCAATAATAGCGCCCAGGAAATAGAGGAGGGTCGCTAAAGATGATGAGGTGGCAAGGGGCGCTAGCCACACCACCCAACCTAAGTATAAAATTGTTAAAAGCACATATGTACTCGTACCCGTCATATATGGAAGATAATCAAAATATAAATGCTATGGAATAGAAATAAATAATGTTACACATACTAAAAAGGAAGAGTAAACTGCCATTTTGGTCCCTGTGGTTTGGCCAGTTTTGCCATTTTAGTCCAAATCTCAAACTTATTACATCTGGGTCCCTGTGGTTTGCATTTTGTTGTCATTTTGATCCAAAAGCAAAGTCAGCTCATATTTAAAAAAAAAAAAACCCTATTCTTTTGTCCTTTTCTGAAGGGGCATTTTGGTCATTTTGCTTGCCCAACTACCCACCCCACCCCACCCCCCTTCCCCTTTTCTTCTTTCTCCTGCTGAATCCGTTTTATTACTTTGACTTTCATCTACACATAGATAACTATTATTTCAACCTTCATCTACCACCATCTCCCACCTCTATCCACCACCACCACCACAACCATCCATTGCCACCTAGCCGATAAACATATTTCAAATTGTGTGGTGGCGGTTTCCCTCATTTTCGCAATAAACCTAGCCGACACCCTGACTTCCTTCTCCTTCTCCTTCTCTCTGCTAATCGGTCACCGGAGCCATGGCGGTATATCTTGGCGGGGCAACACGGGTTGTGATGCAGCCATGGCGGTGTCCGACCCACTTTCATATTTGCAGATCTGAGCCAAGAAAACACAGATTGTTGTCGAATATTAATTTGACTCAGACGAAATGAGGCTTTTTCAGAGGAGAAGGTTTTTAAGGGTGGTTGCCCTCCTCTTTCAATATCCGTTCTTTGAAGCCCATGATTTTCTTCATAAATCAACAACCCTTCATCTTTCAAAGATAACAGTTATTATTTATTATAGTTAGGGGGTGTTTGGCTAAGCTTATTTAATTGCACGGATGGTCCTAAAAAATTAATGGATGATATTGAATCGTGATAGAGAAGAAATGGTGGCTAATCGAAGTTGCATACCCTGTGTGGGTTTTGTACGAGCTTATTCGCTCTTTCTCGCTTAAACTCGCTATGCTCTACACTTTGCGCGAATATCGCATACTACAGTTCTGCGCAAAATCAGCATTTCCTAAGGCTGGACATACACACAAAACGGATAATCTGGTTAAGATTCAGTGTGGAAACCGCAAACTCTCGACCAGATTACTCGTTCGAATTTCTAATTCTTACTATAAACACGAGAATTTACGTTGGATCAGGAGTGAAATCCATACTTTGAAGCAATTTTTTCCCTCTACTTTATCAAACACAGGGAATATAGTCACTGAGTTAGGGGTGGAACCCGAATCTCGATGACTTATTCCGCTCTTTATTATGATTTTACAAAACTCTCACCAAAGTCTCGATGGACTCCAACGACTTGGGTCACAGTGTAGCTGGAAGGATGCGTGTCGATCGCTCGGATTGAAGCAAGAGCATAGTCCTGAAAGCCAAAGTGTGTACTTAAGGTTCATGTGAATAGTCGAATCACTTTGGGTAGTCGACGTCTATCACATCCGAGACAATCTCTCTTCGATTTTATGTGTTTCGATTCTGGAATCCGCAGCCGCTAACTCTGTGATTTATCGATTTTATGTGAAATTTTATGTGTTTATGAGGTTTTATATATTTTGGCGAACAGCGAAAGGCTGGAAGTCACTAACGCATCGTACTGTTCGCTTTGATCAACACGCACGACTCGCACCACACATTTACCTCAAAACGATAACAACTTGCGTGCTATACTACTCGCTATGCTACTCGCTGTGTATTCGCAGATCTCAATCGCTATACTTAACCGCTATACGTGTTGTGAAAGATAGGTGGATACGTGCAACATATGTGCTTAGGTTAGTTTATGTGCTTATGTGCTTACGTGATTATGTGCGTATGTGCTTATGTGATTCGGTGATTTTGTGCTTATGTGGATTTTACGAATGGCTGTGTTCCTGAGCTTTACGGCGTACCGCTAGACTATACTAGGATTAATCGAATTGTGTTTGAGTCCTATGGCGATGTCTGTTGCAGACAATGTCGTCGTCTGGATCATTCCACTCCCGCGCCGCACGCCGAAACCATGAAGACAAACGAATCGCCGCTCTCGTCTCTAAGCAAATGGCGAAAGTCATCCCCCAGATCGTCAGCGAACTGAACGAGAATGCAAGCAAGTCCTCGAAAGAGTCCAGGACTGATACTCCCAAGGCTGCTTTTTAGCTTCAAGCAGTTCAAAGCCTGCGGACCAAAGGAATTCACCGAAGAAGATGGTCCTACGGCCATGTTTCAATGGTTTGATTCTATCGAAGTCACCCTGCGCCAGAGTGGCTGTCCAGACAACCTATGCACCGTCAACGCTACCGGCGTCTTCCAATTCTGCGCTCTTGATTGGTGGACGGCCGAGAGAAACAAAAGGGGAAATGATGTAGCTTTCGGATTGTCTTGGGATGAGTTGAAGAACCTAATGACACAATAGTTATGTCCTCCCCATGAACTCCAAAAGCTCGAGGATGAATTCTGGCACATAAAGCAGGAGGGCGGAGATAACGCTGGTCTAATTGTCCGCTTCTAGCAGTTGAGTATTATCTGTCCCGGTCAGGTTACTACCCCAGATATCACAATCAAGAAATATATTCGTGATCTTCCAGACTGCGTCGCAGATTTTGTTCAGGCTGCAAAGATTACAACGATCAAGGAAACCTACCTACTAGATGCAGAGATAAACGATAAGTGAGTCAGGGCAGGTTATTTTGACAAAGCTGCTAAGAATCTGCATCAAGTTACCACCGCTTCAACTGCTGAGACCACTGCTGCTCCGCAATCGTCAAAGCTCTCACGCCGAAAGAGGAAGAACAACAGCAGTTCCAGCAACAAGAACTATGCAGTTACTGCTGCCCCGCTCTAAGCAGTACCAGCACCACCGCAATCTCAACACCGCCAAGTAGCGGCACCTGTGGTCAATGCACCGCCTGCTAAGCGTGCATACACTGGACCACACCCGATTTGCCCTACTTGTACTTATCATCACCCGGTGGGTCTCACATGCCGATTATGTATTCACTGCAATATGTACAGCCACTTCACTGCCAACTGTCGTACAGGTCCACGTCAAGTTCCAGCTCAAACCCAAGGTCAGGCCCCTGCTCAACAAGCTCTACTTGCTGCTCCTCAAGGCCATCAAGCAGCTCCTGCACCCGCGGCTCATGCTAGAGCTTGCTTTGCGTGTGGTGATCCAAACCACTTTGCAAACATGTGCCCAAATCGAGTGGTTAAGCAAGAGCCACAACAGCAGCAGCCCCATCAACAGCAGCAACAGCCAGCAGCCCGCGGGCGTACATTCAACATCAACGCCCGTCAGGCTCAAGCAGACAACAATGTGGTCAATGGTACATTCCTTGTGAATGGTATATATGCTTCGTGTTTGTTTGATACTGGACCAGATAACTGTTTTGTATCATTTGAATTCGAAAAGCTCCTTAATCGTAAGCGCGCTCATGTCCCCTCGACGTTCAATGTTGAAGTTGCCACCGGAAGAACCGTTGCCGTCAATTCTGTTCTACGTGATTGTACGCTTGAACTTAACAATCACGTCTTCCCTATCGATCTTATTCCGATGCAGCTTGGTAGTTTTGACATCATAGTAGGCATGGATTTTCTTAGTGAAAATCATGCTCAAGTTGTTTGCTTCGAAAAGATGATTCGTTTCTCGCTCGCTAATGGTGATCAACTTTGGGTGTATTGCGAAATTCCTTCGAAAGGTCTTAAACTCATGTCATGTGTCCAGGCTAGCAAGTATCTCCGCAAGGAATACCAAGCTTTCTTGGCACATATTGTAGTAGCGGAGAAAAAGGAAGTTAAGGAGGTAGACCAGGTGCCTGTAGTTCGTGAGTTTCCCAACGTATTTCCAGAAGATTTTCCCGGATTACCTCTCGCTCATGATATCGATTTCCGAATCGACCTCATTCCTGGAGCAAATCCTGTTGCTAATACGCCTTATCGTCTCGCTCCTTCCGAAATGCGCGAACTCTCGAGTCAGCTCCAGGAACTACTTGATAAAGGCTTTATTCGCCCTAGCACCTCTTCTTGGGGCGCGCCTGTCCTTTTCATCAGAAAGAAGGATGGTCCGTTTCGAATGTGCATCGACTATAGGGAGTTGAATAAGCTGACAATCAAGAATCGCTATCCCTTGCCTCGAATCGATGATTTGTTTGATCAGTTACAAGGTGTTACGTGTTTTTCAAAGATCGATCTACGCTCAGGCTATCACCAGTTACGCATTCAAGAGGATGATATACCCAAAACCGCTTTTCAAACCCGCTATGGCCACTACGAATTTGTTGTCATGCCTTTTGGTTTGACCAACGCCCCCGCAGTCTTCATGGATCTAATGAATCGAGTGTGCAAACCCTTCCTTGATCGCTTCGTAATCGTGTTCATCGACGATATCCTGATATATTCCAAGTCAAAAGTCAAACACTCTTAGCATCTACGTTTGGTTCTTGAGTTACTCCAGGGAAACCGTCTCTACACCAAATTCTCCAAGTGCGAATTCTGGCTGGAGGAGGTTCAATTCTTGGGTCACATTGTCAATAGTCAAGGTATTCACGTCGATCCTTAAAAGTTCGAAGCTGTTAAGAGTTGGGTTACACCCAAAAATCCGTCTGAAGTCCGTTCTTTTCTCGGACTGGCAGGCTATTATCGCCGTTTTATTGAAGGTTTCTCTAAGATCGATGTCCCGCTTACCTCGCTTATGCATAAGGACAAACCTTTTGTTCGGGGAACTAAACAAGAGGAAGCCTTTCAAACTCCCAAAGCTATAATTTGCAATGCTCCCGTGCTCTCACTGCCCGACGGAAACGACAAATTTATAGTCTATTGCGATGCCTCGAACCTTGGTCTTGGTTGTGTTCTTATGCAACGAGATAAGGTTATCGCGTACGCTTCTCGACAGCTCAAGATCCACGAGTAGAACTACACCACGCACGACCTTGAGCTTGGCGCAGTTGTTTTTGCGTTAATGATTTGGCGACACTACCTTTACGGTACCAAGTGTACGATCTTCACCGATCATAGGAGCCTACAACACATCTTTGACCAAAAAGAACTGAATATGCGTCAACGCCGGTGGGTAGAACTGCTCAACAATTACGACTGTGAGATCCGTTACCATCCAGGCAAAGCAAACGTCGTTGCCGATGCTCTCTGTAGACAAAGCTATTTGCTTAGCGTTCGTAATTCCCAAGCCCAGTTTAATCTCGAAGCTCTTATACGTGACGGGCAGCATGCTTGTTTTACCGAATGAACTTTGAAGAAGGAAAGGATTCTAAACGATTGCGCCCAACTCGAGAATAAATCGAATGGTATTTTTCATTATTTGGACCGAATTTGAATTCCCAAGCATACGCATTTACGACAACTTCTGATGGACGAAGCCCACAAATCTCGATATTCCATTCATCCCGGTGCTGACAAGATGTACCAGGACATGTCTAACGACTCTCCTAGGACCCTTAACGTAACCCTAAATGCTCCTAAATACACCCCGAATGCAAGAAACGGACCCGAAATACCTTCGTGCTTGGAGAAATCAAGAAAAACAAAATTCTTGTGGCGCTCGCGGGCCGCGAAGACTCTGTCTTCGGCTTACACGGGGCTCGGCAGCTCTACATTCACCGGATAACGATTAAGGCCACGTGGCATGACACGTGTCGAAACCACCGATGACTCAGCAAACCTTACTGCCGCCTTTATGGTCTCGCGGGCCGCGAAGGATCTCCCCTCAAGCTTACGCGGGTCGCGAGAGACCTAAAACTCAGCTATAAATTGGACGAAGCTTGGGCATTTCAAACTGCTCAATTCTTTTCTTCCTCTTAGCTTCTATTATAGCAAAATATTAGCTCGATATTATACCCTAAAACCCGAAACTCAGCCCATTATTAGGGTAATAACTCTAATCACTGGTACGATACTTTATCCGATCGATTGAAACCAATCCAATGGATGTTTAAGTGTTGCCGGTATACGGCTATACTTTGTCATTCATCGTGAGCGTTTTGATTTCGTGATTATCGTTAAAGTTGAATTGGGTTAATACACTAATACGAGTTCCATTTTATCTAGAAATTAGAATTCGTAACCAGGGAGATGCTAAAATAGAATATTTAGCAATTAAGTAAACTTACTAGTTAAGTAAAACTTGGCGGTTAAGAAACCTTAATAGATAAGTATACTTAGCAGCTAAGTAAGATTAATTAATCAGTTAAGCAAGATTAATTAAGCTAAGCAAGATTAATTAAGCTAAGCAAGATTAATTAAGTAAATTAAACACCTAAATAGATATACATGAAAATAAATATATATGAAATAGATATATATGAGGAAGGTGCAAGGAAGGTGTAAGAGGATATATATATATATATATATATATATATGGGTAGGAAGCTTCCTAGAAATTTCATACTTCTTACCTATAAATAGGAAGCCTAGGAATTCATTTCCTTTAATCATTTCTTCTATTCTTCTCTCTATACGTTGATGTTCTAACCAATAATAACCGATACGATATTCTGTCCGATCGATTCGGAAACCAACTAACGATTGCCAAAGTGCTGTCTACACAAGACTATACTTTGTGAATTTCGTTAAACGAATGCCAAAGTGTTGTCTGAATAAGACTATACTTTGTGAATTTTGTTAAGGTTCTGATCTCGTGACCATCGTTAGGTTTGATATGGTTTTACACAAATACGTATTCCATTCTGTTAAACTATATGTTTAACTATCAGAATACTCCCAACTATACACTTACAATCAAACAAGTTGTTTAAATCATCAGAAGGTTCAGAACAATAAAGTATATGCTTAATTATCAGAAGGAGTAGAATCAAGAAGCTTGTTAAATCAATACTGCATGCTTATAATGTGAGTCATTCTCTTTTTATCAACTGTTTTATTAAATCTCAAATTATTTTCAAAAGTTATAATTACAGGGATTAAGTCGTGGTTATCTTGAATCACTAGCAAGTGGGGTATTGTGCACATTACTAATCTCTCACGGTTAGGTTCATCAACCTCACAGTGATAATCATCACTACTTGGGTGAAAAGACCCAATAGTGGTATGACCATCGTCACCAGGGTGTGACACGGTGCCAGATAAAAATAAGATCGTAGCCATTGTAATCGCTCTTATGCTGTAATTTATAACTATATGTCATTTTTGTACAAACTGAATGAACTCCCCAGTATTTCCTGCTGACCAAATGTTTTTAAAACGCATTTCAGGTAATTACAGTAGATCGGAATAAGAGTGGGATGCGGCACCAACAAGGCTTATAGAAGTGGCTCATTTTATCAATTAAATTAAATTAAGAAAAGTTGTTTTATGTATTCGGATTTATCCCATATTAAAGCTACCTTTCAAAACATGGGTTTATCCCATCTATTTAATAAATAAAATCCGGTATTTTCTAAACTCTGATATTTTTCCTAACTCACGGTCCTGATGAAATTTCCGCTGCACTACTTTTCAAAACAACCACCGGTACTGTAACATCCCAAAAATACAAGTTTTTAAATTTGTAATTAGTTGCAAGTAAATTAGTAAAAAAATAAACTAACTAGGAATGGCACTAACCTAGTTAGATTATGACATATGAGTAGTTAAGGTGTTAAAACAAGGTAAAAACAAAAGATGAGGGACCAAAAGTGCTTAAATTGAAGCTAATTTTAATAAAAAAATCTCAAACACACTGATGTGTGTGAGATCGACCAGACAAGAAGGAGGGGGCGACCAAGCTCTTCAAAACCCTAATTCCCACAAAACTCTTAAATTGAAGGTTCAAAACTGATCCAAAACGAAATCCGAGTAGAGATTAGTGATCCCCATTGCAAGGGGATTGTAAGGTATGTAAAATTTGATGTTAATTCTTTGTTTGAAATTATCATGAGGTTGGGAAATCCGAAATTAGATGTTGCATGTTTGCTATTTGGATAGAATAGGGATGATATAGTGTTTAGGAGTAAAACCTAGACAACAACATGTGAAATCATGTCTAAATTCAGGAAATTTCATGAACACATTGAAGGTGGTTCATGGGTTTTGTGAGAAAATGATGAACACTAGGGTTTAGAAGGCTATTCTAGTGTAAATTGATTCATAGAAATTGATTTCTGAAAGATATGATGTTTAATTTTATATGTGATAGCATAATTAATGTTAATCTAAGCTAAGTGACAAGCCATGAATTAGAATATAAAAGATATAAAATTCTGCCCTTTTTGTGTTCGTAGAAATGCCTCAAAGAAGGCTTGAAACTGAAATTTAAAGTTAAAACGCATAATTGTGATGCTTGGGCAATTTATGCGACATATGATTGAAAAGGAGTTCTAAACGTATCATGATTGAACTCTATAGGAAAAGATACCGGAGCGTCGAGTGGAAAAGCCGGTGGCGACTTGCGTTTGAAGGGCGTGCATTGAAGGTATGTAACTTGACCCGTTACATTAAGTGAATTGTTGTTAAACTATGTATAGTCGTATTGTAGAATAGAAATTGCGTTGATTGTAGCGACCATGATCGTTACTTGAATTAATAGTCTTAGAGTTAATAAGAACCCTTTTGGTAGTCATCATATTGGAGGATTCCTCAAGGTGAGCCAACGGGTTGATTAGTTGAGTAAATTGTTATATTAGTGTTTTAGTGAGTTAGCAATGGCGATGACAATCACAAGAGCATTAAGCCATGAGATTGATAAAAGATGCGGGTGATGATAAGCCCCGGATGTTGGGTATAAAGTGCCATAGGGTTACTAGTTAAATGGTAGCTAATTGAGTGAAGTTAGAATGGGCCGAATAATTGCATAAGTGACTTTTAGTTGTTCAGCCCGTAAATTAAAATTTTCGGTATGATAATTGTAATAGACACGTTGGTAATGAATTTACAGACGAATAGGAAAAAGAATCACCCAAAACGGACTTACGAGTCAGAAGATATGCTCGTTTGAAGTTGAAAATCTGAGTTTCCGGAGCTGACAGCAAATGCAGGTCAGAAACTTGCATCTGCTGGAAAACCGTTTCCCCCGCGCCACGTGACAGGATCTCGTGATCCTTCCGCGACACGCGACAGCTGCCGCGGCACGCGACAGGACGACTAGAACCTGTCGCGACACGCGGCAGGATAACTTTTGAAATTTTATTTTGTTTTTCATGTTTTGATGCTAGAACTTGTTTCTACCATTAAATTCCTAGTCAAACTAACATTTTGAATGGTTTTGACTTTAGGTGATAATGGGAATCTTACGGGTGGCGGTCAAGCAAGTAGTTGAAGAACCGAACACAATCTTTTGAGCTTCCGCGTTATCTTAACTTTGATGGACAATGTTTTTGGGATGTAAACATTTTGCTAAACAAATTATGAATATTTGAATTAGTCGATAGTTGACTAATGTTTGGTTACTTTAGAACTCATGTTTTAATATAAACACTCTTTAGTTTAAATCGTATAAATTTTCATTAAACTTAAGTAGTAAATAAACGGGTGTTAAAGGTACCACTGAACTGGTTCGCGACTCTCGATTCCGTCCAGGGTGGGGTCGGGGGTCGTGACAGAAGTGGTATCAGAGCCACTTGTTTAAGTAATTAGGTGTTGTAATAAAATACCTAAGTTTAAACGAAGAGTTAGGAACTTGATATTTTCTGGTAGCACTCAGGATAGTATTTAGACTTGAACTTAAGAAAGATGCCTTAATATGAGCTTCAAGATGAGCTAATTACTTGTATAAGTATAATGTGATAGATATTGGTATGCCGTAAGAATAATGATTAGAACATTGCAAAGTACGATAAATAAGCAATAACACTTAATTGCTGTTAATTCTTGTTTATTGATACTACTTGGTCTAGAATAAGATATGTTATGGGAATACAAATTTCCTTGATTCTGGATGAAAGCCTTAATAAAAGAGGCACTTTTAAAATCTTGAAAAGATACTATTTATGGGAAACATAATAATTGTCACACCCCAACCGATGGCGGAATCATCGGGGCATGGCACTGAGCGAAACAGATTGTCCAGAAGTTTCCATAACAACTATCATTACCATTTAATTAAAGCAATACGTCCCATACCGTATCATAAATAGTCAAACAAGTTATTACAGACAACATCAAAACAAATATTCTGTTCCGACAACTCAGATTTAAATAAGTAGCAATTGTTTATCTGCTTCTAGAGACCCCTAATAAGTTATCTACAGACAACTATTTGTTGGGCTCTAAAGCTTTATTCTAGCTTCCATTTCCTACCACACATGCATCCTAAGCACCTGTCACATACGTTAAAATAAAGTCAATACATAAAATGTAAAGGTGAGCATACAAGTTTGATAATAGCATATAGAGTTCGAATTCGTTTACGCATAACCAGCACGTACACATAGTAAGATGAAGCACGTTAGTTATCGACATAGATCCATCGATACCAATGACTGCGGGTTGACTGCCCGAGGCAGTTCGCAATACATGATTACCACTGTAATCCATGCAAGTAAAAGATCCTTAACAACCCCCGTGTGAACGGGTGCTGAGTCCAAACTATAGTACTATCGTTGCTAAGGCAGGTAGACAGCATTCCATGTGTAAACATAACAAACAAGCATTCATGAGCCATGTATAACATGCATAAATGGTTTAGCGTTAAAATAGCTTGAGTAGTGTGATAGTTGTAGTTTGAATATTCGTAACATATGTAACACCCAAAAGTGCTAAAGCAAAAAGGGTTCGAGTATACTCACAGCGATTATGGATTGAAGGGAGCGCTTTACAGCGAGTACGGTTAGCCTGAATAGATTCGATAACGTAACGATAAGTGGCGCGTAAAATAATACAAAGTGAGAGCGGGTAGGATAACTGATCGTGCGGATCAGTTATTCGTGAGAGGAAGTCATCCGTGCGGGTGGACTATCCGTGCGGATGGTGATGCGTGCGGATGGATCCATCCGGATAAGCTATCCGTGCGTGCGAGCTGTCCGTGCGGATGGTAATCCGTGCGGATTAGTTGTGCGTGTGGATGGCTTATCCGTGCGGACAAGTTGTTTGTGCGGATAAACGTTCAAGTGGATTGTTTCTTCCTAAGTGTGAGATGTGTTTGTGTATGATGGCTTGTGCTTTGGAGTTTTCGTTGTAGCATTTAGGAAGCACATAAGTGTTTCTACCTTTCAAGCCGGTCGCGCGGACTACAATCCGTCCGGATGGTAGTCCGTGCGTACAATGGTAATCCGTGCGGACAGCCTGTGCGCGCGGGCAGAGACAATCCGTCCGGATACCCTGTCCGTGCGTACGACTTGGCCGTGCGGATGACCACTGTTTGAATTTATTTTAAGGCCTTAGTATCTCATGATCCGAAGAGTAATCCATTCAGAGATCGTCCGTCCGGATTGCTCATTCGTCGATACTCAAACCTTGTTTGGAAAGTGGGTCCCAAGGGTAGCTCGTCCGGGTGACAACCCGTCCGGATGACCTGTACGTGCGGACAGCTAGTCCGTGCACACAGTTTGTCCGTGCGGACAACTTGTCCGTGCGGACAGCTGGTCCGTGCGGACGGCCTCTGGTCTGATTGTTCCGTTCGTCTACGCTTGGTTTCTGTTGTCGTTTATCGGGACGTTCTGATTACGTGGCAACCACTTGGAGTTGTATTCTCACCCGCACGACTAGACCGGTCAGGAACCACCCTAACTTGGCCTGTCGGCGACTCAGAACGGTCATTCCGGTTGACCCCGAAATCAGGTGTCTGTTGGGTAGGATTCCAGATCTAGGACTAGTGCATCACTATTACCGAGCAGAGACTAGAACCGATCAGATTCGTACCGTTCTTAAGGGTAAAAGAAGGAGAGAACTTAGGTTTATTTCTTTCAACTCTTCTATCCTTAGAAAAGTTTAGATTTAGGTGAAGTTCTTGTGAAATCTTATGGAAATCATTCAGATCTGAGATATCCTTGGTGGAATGAGGTCAAGCTTGAAGTTCATAAGAACTTCATGATGACGTCACCCGAGAATACCTCAAATCTTGATGGTTTCACGGTGAAAAGTGGAGATTTGAAAGATGGAAAGGTGTAGAATTGTGTTGTGATTAAGAATGTACAAGGATTAGTGCAAGATCTTACCTGGATTGAGAGAAATCTGAGAAAAAGTGAAGAATGCGTGCGGTTCGGACGTCACTTGCCAAAAGTGGAAAAGTTGGAGAGTGACCCGTGTATTTATAGGATGCCAAAAAGGGAAAGGGTGAGCCGTGCGGATGGCACGTACCCGGATAGGCTATCCGCGCGGATTGGTTATCCGTGCGGATTGGCAATCCGTGCGGATTGGCAATCCGTGCGGATTGACCATCCGTGCGGATGCCGCCTGCTTTGGTGCGTTCGGTGCGATGTTGCTTCGGTTTCGATTTGCGAGCGATTCGATAGGGTTTCCTAGTCAAATTACTTTCAGTCCCAACTACTTCTTATATGGCTCGACTCGAAATTCGGGTTCGGGTTCGTTTACGTTCGAGTTAGACTTCGAGTTCGATTGAGTTCGCTTGATTATCACGACATAACATAAAATAAAATAAACATGCACAGGTAACACGTAAGGCACACACACACGTATAAACAACAAGCAAAATACACAGTTCGGGTTACGGTTCGATGTCGATTTGATCAGCATAGCTTGACTAACTTTATCGCATTGTTACTTCCTATCATTCACAGTCGCAGGTCGCTTGAAATACGGTTAGCATGATTCGATTATTGTAATGAACGACATTTACTCCACATAATATAAATAAAATAAAAACATTTCTACGAGTCAAGTCGCGCGAAATCGGTCGTTGACTTTGACCTTGACTTTGACTTTCACTCGTGAAAACACGGGGTGTTACAATAATTACCTCTCCGGCAAGAACCGGGCAAGATGAGGTTACCTCTTCGGCAAGAACCAGGTAAGAAGGAGTATAATATGTCAAACAAATGACAAATTTCCCTAAATAGTACCATGACCTGATGTCTGACTTATTTTTGGAAAAATCAATCTGTCAAATACATTGACCGTATGAATGGTATGTATGATTATATAGATATGTATATCTATAAGGAATTCCAAAAGCTATAACGATTGACAATTTAAAATAAATCACGAACATAAGTGTCAATAGTAATTCTAGATTTCTTTATTAGGAATCTCTTGCATATATCTATAATTACGATATCAAACATTATTTCGTTTGATCATCTACCTCGTAACTCGTGCGACAATATAAAAAATGGAAACCCTTTAAGTTGGGACACCATCAAAAGTATAAGAATTTCCAATGCGTTACCATAGACTATTAACGCAAGTAAGAAGCATGTAAAGTTGTGCTAGTGCACAAGAAAACACATGAAACTTAATTTATACGTCCACAGACGTCGAAGTATATCACACACGACTTTCAAGGCAAGACCTTTGGAAAATATAATTGGGCATGACGACACCAATGCGAATCCCGTCAGTGGAGGAACTACTAATAAAAAAGCAGCACTTGGCCACGTGATCCTACAAACGACATGAATCTTGCTGAGGTACGATAGAACAAGATTTCACAACAATCGGTGCATAGTTTAATCAAATTCTTAACGCTGCAAAAGAAGTCACATACCTTTACAATCCCCCTATTTCATTTTATTCGACATTTCCTGGTAATGTCACTTAACAACAGTTATCACACAAAATTCTAGATAACATTCTTAAATTCCTTTTGTTAAAATTCAGACCTCTGCACATAGTGAATAGACTTTTGCATTTCTACTCTCCTAATGGTCATCATAAGGATTTCTTTCATAATCGCGAATATTTATTTGGTTGTTTCATTTCTTGGTAAATCCACACGTTACACATGCACTGTTTGTTGCGCATGTGGTTAGTTTGAATTATGAAGACCATTGGAGGGCTTCATTCCAATTTGTTGTTTTATCAAAACTCAAATATCGTTTCGCTATATTTGATCTTTGCATTGTAAACCGCGTTTTTTTTGCAAAACGATGACTCTTTGATATCGAATCGATGAATTTCTTGATAAACTCGATTTTCTTTTGAATGGTATACATGGTTTTTGTTGTGACCATGTCAGAACTTTCTTATTGATACATGAACTCGTTGTGTTTAAATCAAGTTCCATTGTTTGAACTTGCTCGCAATACGTATTCAATTCAAGGTCCCATATGATAGATTAAGGCCATCATATTCGAATTAATCCCAACAAGCCCTTCAATTGCTTTGAACCATAACAGGCTTGTTTGGTCTTCGACTTCATTAAATTGTTTCTTTGATCACGATCACCTTGTGGTGACGTTTTCAAAAAATTGAAGCTTGCGCTAATCTCGTTTGCACACATCATATACGGATTTAATTATTTATTTATTTATATTGAATCCGCTTTGTTGGTTTATCCTATAAAAGCAATCTTAACAATCGTGTGCTAAGATAATGATACACAAATTCATGTCATATTTCAGTGTATCTCTTAATGGTTCTTACAGCATCAATCGAGCCTTTCGTGATATTTATTGCTTTATCATCTTCAATCGAAAAACATTATTTAATTGTTTCAATTTCAATCGAAAATCCTACTAGATTTGTTTGAAACAAACATTCGGACTTACTTCGTTGAACTCATTTGATTTAAAACACGGTGAACTCGTCCGGTCACCGTTATTATTATTTCGATCACTACGACACCTTGTGGCGTCGGTATAGACTTATAGCTTGAGCTAATCTATATATACCTTTCGCTTGACTCATCCTTGAAAGTGGTCTTAATACAATTATGTGTTAAGACAATAATACACTAAACTCTGTTGTATATCGGTGTATCCTTGTAATTCGATAAATGTCAACCAATTGATTTTTCTCATATCATAATTCAATAGTTGACAAATCATTTTCGTACTTCTATTACATTCGAGCTTGTTGATTCTGAGACTTCCTCGGTTGACAATCAAAGTAAGTTTTCTGTTGATAGTGAATTCTATTGTTTCTAAAAATCATTCACAACTTGTAAACATTCACATCTATTGATCATATATCTTTTTGACTTAAACCTAATCACCTTGGAAATTATATCATTTCATCTCATTCATTTGACATCGACTTCTTGAAATAATCCAGTTGAACCATTGAGCACTATTTATTGTAAAACACGTATTCATCTTAAAACTATTCTTATTGACTAAGACGTGACAGAACTCTAAAAGAGATATCGTACCTCAAATCTCAAGGACGAGATTTAAAACAAGGTGGGGAGGATGTAACGACTCTCCTAGGACCCTTAACGTAACCCTAAACGCTCCTAAATACACCCCGAATGCGAGAAACAGACCCGAAATACCTTCGTGCTTGGAGAAATCAAGAAAAAACAAAATTCTTGTGTCGCTCGCGGGCCGCGAAGACTCTGTCTTCGGCTTACGCGGGGCACGACAGCTCTACATTCACCGGATAACGATTAAAGCCATGTGGCATGACACGTGTCGAAACCACCGATGACTCAACAAACCTTTCTGCCGCCTTTATGGTCTCGCGGGCCGCGAAGGATCTCCCTTCAAGCTTACGCGGGCCGCGAGAGACCTAAAACTCAGCTATAAATTGGACGAAGCTTGGGCATTTCAAACTGCTCAATTCTTTTATTCCTCTTAGCTTCTATTATAGCAAAATAGTACCTTGATATTATACCCTAAAACCCGAAACTCTGCCCATTATTAGGGTAATAACTCTAATCACTGGTACGATACTTTATCCGATCGATTGAAACCAATCCAATGGATGTTTAAATGTTGCCGGTATACGGCTATACTTTGTCATTCATCGTGAGGGTTTTGATTTCGTGATTATCGTTAAAGTTGAATTGGGTTAATACACTAATACGAGTTCCATTTTATCTAGAAATTAGAATTTGTAACCAGGGAGATGCTAAAATAGAATATTTAGCAATTAAGTAAACTTACTAGTTAAGTAAAACTTAGCGGTTAAGAAACCTTAATAGATAAGTATACTTAGCAGCTAAGTAAGATTAACTAATCAGTTAAGCAAGATTAATTAAGCTAAGCAAGATTAATTAAGTTAAGCAAGATTAATTAAGTAAATTAAACACCTAAATAGATATACATGAAAATAAATATATATGAAATAGATATATATGAGGAAGGTGCAAGGAAGGTGTAAGGGGATATATATATATATATATATATATATATATATATATATGGGTAGGAAGCTTCCTAGAAAATGTATAGGTAACTTCATAGAAAAGCTATATGAAACTTCCTAGAAATTTCATACTTCTTACCTATAAATAGGAAGCCTAGGAATTCATTTCCTTTGCTCATTTCTTCTATTCTTCTTTCTATACGTTGATGTTCTAACCAATAATCACCGATACGATATTCTGTCCGATCAATTCGGGAACCAACTAACGATTGCCAAAGTGCTGTCTACACAAGACTATACTTTGTGAATTTCGTTAAACAAATGCCAAAGTGATGTCTAAATAAGACTATACTTTGTGAATTTTGTTAAGGTTCTGATCTCGTGACCATCGTTAGGTTTGATATGGTTTTACACAAATACGTATTCTATTCTGTTAAACTATATGTTTAACTATCAGAATACTCCCAACTATACACTTACAATCAAACAAGTTGTTTAAATCATCAGAAGGTTCAGAACAATAAAGTATATGCTTAATTATAAGGAGTAGAATCAAGAAGCTTGTTAAATCAATACTGCATGCTTATAATGTGAGTCATTCTCTTTTTATCAACTGTTTTATTAAATCTCAAATTATTTTCAAAAGTTATAATTACAGGGATTAAGTCGTGGTTATCTTGAATCACTAGCAAGTGGGGTATTGTGCACATTACTAATCTCTCACGGTTAGGTTCATCAACTTAACAGTGATAATCATCACTACTTGGGTGAAAGGACCCAATAGTGGTATGACCATCGTCACCAGGGTGTGACACGGCGCCAGATAAAAATAAGATAGTAGCCATTGTAATCGCTCTTATGCTGTAATTTATAACTATGTGTCATTTTTGTACAAACTGAATGAACTCCCCAGTATTTCCTGCTGACCAAATGTTTTTAAAACGCATTTCAGGTAATTACAGTAGATCGGAATAAGAGTGGGATGCGGCACCAACAAGGCTTATAGAAGTGGCTCATTTTATCAATTAAATTAAATTAAGAAAAGTTGTTTTATGTATTCGGATTTATCCCATATTAAAGCTACCTTTCAAAACATGGGTTTATCCCATCTATTTAATAAATATAATCCGGTGTTTTCTAGACTCTGATATTTTTCCTAACTCACGGTCCTGATGAAATTTCCGCTGCACTACTTTTCAAAACAACCCCCGGTACCACTGAACTGGTTCGCGGCTCTCGATTCCGTCCAGGGTGGGGTCAGGGGCCGTGACAACATGCGCTACAAGTACTGGTGGTAGGGCATGAAGAAGGATATTGCAATTTATGTTTCGAAGTGCCTGACTTGTTCGAAGGTCAAGGCTGAACAACAAAGACCCTCTGGCTTACTCGTACAACCCGAAATCCCGATGTGGAAATTGGAGAGTATAGCTATGGACTTTATAACGAAGCTTCCGCGTACTCAATCAGGTCATGATAGCATTTGGGTTGTAGTTGACCGTTTGACTAAGTCAGCTCACTTCCTGCCGATACGAGAAGACTTTAAGGTAGAAAAATTAGCCCGAATCTACACCGATTAGATCATTTGTCGACACGGGACGCCTCGTGACATCATCTCTGACCGCGATGGTCGGTTTACCTCGCGTCTTTGGGAAATGTTTCAATCTGCTCTCGGTATAACTCTTAATCTAAGTACCGCTTTCCATCCCCAAACCGACGGTCAGACTGAAAGAAAGATTCGCACCCTTGAAGACATGCTTCGCTCGTGTGTCATAGATTTCGGTGGAAATTGGGACGCGCACTTACCTTTGGTTGAATTGTCGTACAATAACAGTTATCACTCTAGCATCCAAATGGCACCATTTGAGGCATTATACGGAAGGAAATGTCGATCGCCTATTGTGTGGCACGAGATCGGAGAAGCGCAAATTACCGGCCCCGAGCTATTGCAAGAAACGACTGACAAAATCCTCCAGATTCAAGACAATCTGTTGAAAGCTCGGAGCCGACAGAAAAGTTACGCTGATAGACGCCGCAAACCCCTTGAATTTGACGTTGGCGATCACGTACTCCTAAAGGTTGCAACTTGGAAGGGGTGATGTAACAACCCCCAAAACGACCCTAAACGCTCCCTAAGTGAAAACCCAAACCCGTATACCTTTCCTAGTTATAAAAATCCAAGAAAACAAGAAATAACAATTTGTCGCGGAGCGCGACCGAGTTAAGGAAAGTCTTCGCGGGGCTCGACAGCCCTGGAATTTCCGGATAATCATGAGGGACACGTGTCAAGATTACGCCATGACTCAGCAACCTTCACTCCGACTCAGAATCCCTCACGGGCCGCGAAGGAGAAGATGATGTGCTTCGAGGGCCGCGACCCACCCCGATATCAGCCTATAAATAGCAGCCAATGGTTTCAGTTCAATTCGCTCAATTCTTTTCTTCTTTTAGCTTCTATTATAGCAAAATAGTAGCTCGATATTATACCCCCTAAACCTCGAAACTCTGCCCGTTATTAGGGTAATAACTATAATCACTGCTAAGATATTTTATCCGATCGATTTAAACCGATCCAATGGATGTTTATGTACTGCCTGTATACGGCTATACTTTGTCATTCGTTGTGGGTTATGATCTCGTGATTATCATTAAAGTTGAATTAGGTTAATACGCTAATGCGAGTTCCATTGTATCTAGAAATTAGAACTCATAACCAGGGAGCTGTTAAACTAGAATGCTTAGCGAGTAAGTAAACTTAGTAGTTAAGTAAAATTAATAATTAAGTAAAACTTAGCAGTTAAGAAACCTTAATAGATAAGTAAAACTTAACAGTTAAAGTAAGATTAATTAAGCTATGTAAGATTAATTAAGGTAAGTAAGATTAATTAATCAGTTAAGTAAGATTAATTAAGGTAAGTAAGATTAATTAATCAGCTAAGTAAGATTAATTAAGCTAAGTAAGATTAATTAATCAGCTAAGTGAGATTAATTAACTAAGTAAATTAAACACCTAAATAGATATACATGAAAATAGATATATATGAGGAAGGTGCAAGGAAGGTGTAAGAAGATATATATGTGGGTATGAATCTTCCTAGAAAATGTATAGTTAACTTCCTAGAAAAGTATATGTAATTTCCTAGAAAGTATATAGGAAACTTCCTGGAAATTGCATATTTCCTACTTATAAATAGGAGCCTAGGATTTCATTCTTCCTTGCTCATTTCTTTTCTTCTTCTCTCTATACGTTGGTGTTCTAACCAATAATCACCGATGCGATATTCTGTCCGATCGATTCGGGAACCAACTAACGAATGCCAAAGTGTTGTCTAAATAAGACTATACTTTGTGAATTTTGTTAAGGTTCTGATCTCGTGACCATCGTTCGGTTTGATATGGTTTTACACTAAAACGTATTCCACTCTGTTAAACTATATGTTTAACTATCAGAAAACTTTGATCCATAACCTTACTATCAAACAAGATGTATAATCATCAGAAGACTTAGAATCAAGATGCTTGTTTAATCAAGACTATATGCTAACAAGGTGAGTCATTCTCTTTTTACCAAATTGTTTACAAAACCCTAAATGATTTCCAGTTATACTTTGCAGTGATTAAGTCTTTGCTAATCTTTAATTACTGGCAGTATGTGGGGGTTTTGTGCACATTACTACTAATGATTTATCACTTTAGGTGGGCGGGCCTAATTTAGTGATATGTCCACAGTCATAGATCCGGTCGAGTGACAACTGAACCAGCTAATTATAAGACAGGATTAAATGTGAAAACTCTTAATGCTGTGAATTATAACAAATGTGTTTTTGTACAAAACGAATGAACTCACCAGTATTTCCTGCTGACCAAATGTTTTTAAAACGCGTTTCAGGTGATTACAGTAGATTGGAATAAGAGTGATGATAAGGCACCGAAAGGCTTAAAGAAGTTGTTTATTTTATCAATTAAATTAAATTAAGAAAACATTGTTTCATATATTCGGGTTTATTCCATAATAAAGCTACCTGTGTAAAACATGGGTTTATTCCCATCTGTTTAACAAATAAAATCCGGTGTTTCTAAACTTTGGTATTTCCCTAACTCACGGTCCTGATGAAATTTTCCGCTGCAATATTTTCAAAATAACCACTGGTACCACTTGACTGCTCGCGTTTCCCATCCAGGGTGTGGTCGAGGGTCGTGACGGGTGATCAGATTCGGCAAGAAATGAAAGCTCGGGCCTCGATATGTTGGACCCTTTAAAATTCTAGAAAGGATTGGAAAAGTGGCCTACAAACTCGAACTACCAGAGGAACTGAGTAACGTCCACCCGACTTTCCACGTTTCGAACCTCAGAAAGTGCTTGGCCGACCAGGAACTACATGTCCCTCTTGGGGATTTACAAGTGGACAAAACATTACACTTCGTGGAAAAGCTTGTCGAGATCGTGGGACGAGAAACCAAGGTGCTCAGACACTCACACATTCCCATTGTGAAGGTTTGCTGGGAAGGCAAACGAGGCGCCGAGTTCACCTGGGAACTTGAAAGTGACATGAAGGCGAAGTACCCACAACTGTTTGTTACGCCTACTTCTTAAATTTCGGGACGGAATTTTTTAAAGTAGAGGAGGCTGTAACAACCCGCTTTTGGAAAGTCAAAGTACAAGTCAAAGTCAAAGGAAGAAAAGATTGCTAATTGCGACCTGTTACTCCTTGCTGACTAGCAAATCATACTTTTGACTTG
Source organism: Helianthus tuberosus (assembly GCA_030545235.1). Lineage (NCBI taxonomy): Eukaryota > Viridiplantae > Streptophyta > Magnoliopsida > Asterales > Asteraceae > Helianthus > Helianthus tuberosus. Next base: position 129,238,901 of record CM060429.1, on the reverse strand, counting down.
GAATAGAACCTTATTATTTAATCGCTTTAGTTGTGTTATGTGGAGTATCTATTAATAATCGAGGTTTAATCGCTATTAAATCGCATGTTTATCGCTAATCAACTTATCGCTAATCACTATCGCATTCGCAACTCGAATTATGTGTTCTGGATATTGTTTTACGTGTGTGTGCCTTTATTTGTTACTTGTGCATGTTATGTTTATGTTGAGGTGTTAATCGCAATCGCAATTCTATCGCATCGCAATCTAATCGCAAACGCTAAACGCAAGTTATTTATAGTGATTGTATGTTAGATATAGTAGTTAGGTTAATTGTGCAACTATTGGGTAATACTATCGCATCGCTCATTCGAATCGCATCGCAACGCTCAACACGCGAATCGAAACGACCAAACTCAACGCGCCGGACACCAGGATCGAGTGGCCAACCGATCGTGTGGTCGTCCGATCGGATTTCCATCCGATCGGATTTCCACCCGATCTGTGACCTAAACGACACTTTGACACTTTCCATTTTGGGAAACCCTATAATTACCCTCCTGTCACATCATTTATGATGTGACAGCTCCTCACTCGACCAGCTCGCTCAAGCCCTCTTTTCTCTCGATTTCTCGCGATTCTTGTAAGTTTTCAGCTCAAATCTTGTACTTTTATGATCTACACGCACTCCTTCATCTTTTTCACCTTTGAATCTTAACTTTTAACCGTGAAATCACCGGATTTGAGGTGTTCTAGGGTGATGTCATCATGGAGTTCTTATGAACTCCAAGGTTTGGTTTCATTCCACCAAGAACAACTTAGATCTGAAGGATTTCCACAAGATTAAGCAATGTTTTCGCACAGATCTACATATATTCATGGTTAAAAGGATTGAAATATGGTTTTCCAACTTTCTTTCAACTCTTTTACACTCAATGCACTCAAAACCAATAGAATCGGAGCTTGTTCCGACCTTCTACTCTTTCTTAGTAATGTGTTGGTTCAAGATCTGAATTCTATCCAAGGGACAACTGATTTCGGGTTAAGCGTGAACCACCGTTTCAAATAGTTAACTGATCGGACTAGTGTGATTCCTGTTCGATCGGATCACTTGGGTCAAGATGGGGTTTCTGTTGTTTAGCACGTTGTCAAACCGTCTCAAACAAACCACAAACTCTCAAAATGATCAAGTGCAAAACGGTTGGATTCGTGGGGCGGATTGCACTTGGACTTCTAAACACTTAAACATTTTCAACTTTCAAGGAACAACAGTTTCCAATGGATGGCTAACCGATCGGATTGTTATCTGATCGAGTGACCGTCCTGCTGTGAACTTGTTCTCAACTGAAAAGCCTCGCCAATCGGATCGCCACCCGATCGAACCGCCGTTCGATCGACCGACCTGAAAGGTAGAGATACTTCTCTATTTTCAAAATGCTACAACGAAAAATTCAAAGCCATCATATACAAACACATCCTTGCCATACGAATGTCAATCCGACAGAATGGCCATCCGATCGGATGACCATCCAAACGGATTGACATCCGACCGAATGACCATCTGATCGGATTGTCATCCGATCGGATTACCATTCGACACTTGATCACTTTCACCGTTTTACGCACCGCTCTTCGCTTATGCTATCGTTAACTGTTCAGGCTAATCACTCTAGCATTCCCTTCAATCCATTCCATCGCTGTGAGTATACTCGATCCCTTTTTGCTTTATGCACTTTTGGGTGTTACATACGTTACATATTCTAAATCACAATCGATCACACAACGTAAACACTATTTATACGCTGACCGTTATTGCATGTTACTTGCTACTCGATGAATGTTTGTACGTTATGTTAACACAGTGATTGTTGCCTGACGCCTTAGCAACGATAGTACTATTTGTTTGGACTCAGCACCTGTCGTGGACAGGGGTTGTTAAGGTTACCTCTCACATGTTACAGTGGTGATATGTGTTGCGCATTCTACAACTCGCGGTCTATTTTATGCATATTTCATTGTCAATAACCTACTAGCTTCGCATTATACATGTTTCATGCTGGTTATGCGTAAACGTTTTCGAACTCTACTATACCTATTAAACTTGTATGCTCACATTTACACTATGTGTATTGACCTCTATTTTAACGTATGTGACAGGTGCTTAAATGCTTAGGATGTTGTGATCTTGCTTTTGTGGAATCAAGTAGGAGAGAGTCTAGAAACAAACAAACAATTTATTTATTTGAATCTGAGTTGTCGGAGCATGTTATTTGTCTTGAGATATCAATGTCTGTAATATTTAACTTACTTGATGGGTTATGGTATGGGACATAATATTAACTATCCGGTAACGTAGTTGTTATGTAATTTCTCTCGACAATCTGTTTCGCTCAGTGCCATGCCCCGATGTTTCCGCCATCGGTTGGGGTGTGACAAACTCAAACCCAACAACATGAATCCTTCAAAACCTCATCGGCTGCAGCGTTTTAACCCCATCCTCTTTCCCAACGGATCTACAATTTCACAGATCTGATTCAAACGCTTGAAAGGGTTTCAATGGCTGTTGTATTCGGGCGAAGGGGAACTATAACGATGGACAGTAGTGGTGGGTTTCAATCGGTATAGATTGTTGTAGAGAGGAGAGAACGAGAGAAGAACATACCTGACGGAGATGATGAATGACGGTGGGGAAGTGTTTCAGAGGCATGCGGCGAGGGTTGGTGGTGTGTGGTGGTTCTCGAATGGTGATGCTGGCGAACGATGTGTGAAGGGGTGACGAGTGAAGATGGAAGATGGAGGATGGTGTTTGGTGATGGAGAACGGTAGGTAGGGGTAGGTGGATAAGGGTTCCGGTCAGAAAGGGTGGTGCTGCAACGATGATGTGTGACGGTGGTCGGTTGTTGGCTGTACACATTGGGGGAAGAAGGTGGTGATGTTGCTGGCTGCCGGAGGTTGGGTGGTGGTGGTGGTTGTTGGCTGTATGCATTTGGGGAAGATGAAGTAGGTTCTTTGTGCTTTTATATGGTCAAAGCTTTTATTTAGTTTAATTAATTTAATTAATAATGAGTTATAATAAAACCATATTGACCAATTTACCCCAGAGGAAAATGACAAAACATCAAGATTAAATTTGAGGAATATGAGTTGATTTCATTTTTGGAGCAAAATAGTTACAGAACTGAAACCACAGGGACCCAGATGCAAAAGGTTTGAGATTTGAACTAAAGTGGTAAAACTGACCAAACCTCAGGGACCAAAATGGCAGTTTACTCAAACTAAAATGGTGGCAATACTGTAATTTTGAACTGGGGGCAAAATTGTATTTTTTAACATGGGTAAAATCGTAATTTGCTTAAAGCTAAAACGATGACAATAATGTAATTTTCAACCAGGGTCAATATCGTAATTTTGAACAAGGGCAAGTTTGTAATTTTAAACTAGAGTTAAAAATCGTAAAATACCTGGGGCAATGGGGGAGTGCCATGCAGCAGCCTGACACTATTTCCCCACACACTTTTAAAAAAAATTAGGATAAATTACACTTTTCGTCCTTTAAGTTTGTGGTGAGTTGCAATGGATAGCCTTTAACTTTAATAATTACAGTCACAGTCATTTATTTGGAAAACGCATTACACTTTTCGTCCTTTACCACTAATCAAGTTAAAATTTTCAGTTATGTCTATCCACTTAAGGGTATTCTGGTCATTTCATGTTTTATTTAAAATATTTATTAATAAATAAAACCAAAAAATTGACATATATACATAACATATTCTTCCCCAATTCAATCATCTCCCTCAATTCTTAAACCCTAAAACACCATAAACCCATAAACCTGTCCATCTCTCTTCCTCTTTTTCTCTATCCCTCTTTCTCAAAACCACAGGTCCGAAACTGACTCACTCTGGCAGGATTTTCGGTTTTGTGAAAGTTTGAGGCAAAAATATTTAAGTATTTTATGATTCACTTTTGTTGTTTTGTAGTTGTTTTGTACACTTTTGTTGCGTGATTCACTCTGGCAGGATTCAGTTTTGTAAAACTTTTGAGGTAAAATATTGAAATATTTTATGTGTTTATAAAAGTTTGAAGTGTATGCGGTTTTGTCTCCGGGATGGTTTTCTGTTGATTCCGGCTAGGGTTTTGCAGTTGTTTTCAGCTAATCCTGAGTGAGATATTGAGATATTGGTAGATTTGATAATTGTGTGCGTTCATATGTGAATTTATAACTTGTTTCTTGGGTCTCTGTCCCTCTTTCTCCCAATTCAGTCTTAATGGATTTTCCGGTAGACACGCTTACGACGGCGTATTCTCCGGCCACCGTCCCGGTGGAGCTCCGTTCGATACGTTGCCGGAAAAGCTTCTGATGTACAGATCTCCGTTATCGAGGTGTTTTTCGGTGGTTACTACACTGGATGTTGTAACTGGGGTTTCGGGAGAGAAAACTGAGGCGAAGACAGTGGTCGTTGGAGCAACACGACGGCTGACAGCCTGAGGTCTGCTCCGGTGCACCGCCGTCATCAAGGTCGTCAGAGAGTTTTGGGGAATGAGATTGGGAGGATGGCTGGTGATGATGATGTTAAATTGGGGGGTTTTTTTTTTAGTTTAATTTTTTTTTTTTTGTGAAAGGACATAAATGCCCTCACATGAGTTGCACATGATATGACTTAACGTGTAAAACAAACTTGGTTAGGGCCAAAGGACGTAAAGTGTAATAAGTTTTCCAAATAAAGGACTGTAACTGTAATTATTAAAGTTAAAGGTCATCCATTGCAACTCACTACAAACATAAAGGACGAAAAGTGTAATTTTTCCAAAAAATTAAAACGATGTCAATATTGTAATTTTTAACTGGGGGCAAAATTGAAATTTTGGGTTGAGGTAAAATCGTAATTTGACAAATTAAAGTGATGACAATATTGTAATTTTTAACCGGAGACAAAATCGTAACTTTGAATAGGTCAATTTCATAATTTTAAACTGGAAGTAAAATCGTAAATACCTGAATCAATGGGGAAAATATCAGGCAGCAGCCTAACACTATTCCCCCATATTAATGATGCCATTGGCTAGCCACCCATCTCAACCAATAAGAAAGGAGAACTATTTCCCCTCATTCTCAATGTAAATATAGGAAATTTGTAATAACGTATTATGCTCTAATTTCCTTTTACACTCTACTCTATATCACTTATGCCTTTATAGACTAGTGATATCTTGGGGGTGGGATAAGATTTTGGACCAATAAGTCCTGGGTTCGATTCCCACAAGGGGGTTTTCCCATATATTTTGGGTTTCCTCCTGAATTGGTGTAAAAGCATTATGCCTAGTGGAGATGAATATGATAGGTTGGTTCTGCTGGTGGCACGATGATACTGCAATGGTCTATCAGTGATCCAAATTTGCCGTTAAAAAACACCCTGCACTATATCATTAGTTAGATTTGACCAAAACTTAACTATGAGAAACCCATTAGAATTTGATAGTCATTAAACCTAATTAATGTCTTTGCTAAATGCAATTTTAGTTCTTGTGGTTTGAGTCATTTTGACAGTTTAGTTTAAATATTTTATTTTTTGCATGTGGGTCCAAAAAGGTTTCACCGTTGCCATTTTAGTCCATTGGGTTAACTTTATCCATTTTTCTGTTAACGAGAAGGGCAATTCGGTCATTTTATATGGCCGAATTGCACTTCTAGTTAACAGAATTACCTATAAAATGACCGAATGACACTTCTCATTAACATAGGAGAGCCAAGGGGTTTAACGACACACAAACACAAACCTGCCATCATAGAGCATTAGAGCCTTCACCAATAAACATGTCATCAATACGTGGTTTGTTGTTTCACTGTTAATCCCGCAATTCTGACAAATATCATTTTGTAATGTTAATCCTCGCCTTACCAATGCATCAACCGTTGGAATTTTACCTTCACTAGCTCGCCACATGGACATGTTAACCTTTGGAACATGACTTTAATTACCTTCACTAGCTCGCCACATGGACATGTTAACCTTTGGAACATGACTTTAATGAATTGCAACACGACGTTATTATCCATTTATTTGAAAAAATAATAAAATTCATAATACGTTTGATATATAATAAGAAACTAACTGGTTAATAATTTTTTATTTCATATGGTGCAATGGCAGGCCCATAACCCTCCAAAGTGGAGGTTGTGGATTCAAATCTCTTCGGGAGCAAAAATGTTTTGGGTTGAGCAATAGTTTTATAACACTGGCATTCAGGTGGTGAGTTTCCTCTGTAATGATAATTTGTTGTGTCACCGGTGGCATATGTGTTCGCGAGCGTAGATAGCCTTTTACGATTGGATTTACCCGGAAGATGGAGCTTTGTTAGTTGTTAGAAATAAAATAAAATCACTTAAACTAAGGGCATGTTTGGCTAAGCTTATTATAGTTAAAATGGACTTTTGGAAAAAGACTTTTGGGAAAAAAAGACTTTTTGAAAAGGAGTTTTTAAAAAAAGTGTTTGGATTAGCTTATTGATGTAAAATGACTAAAATGGGCATTTTTTTAGATATAAAGGGGTAAAGAAGGGGTATATTGGTAATTTGTAGTTTGAAAAGTTAAAAGCTGGCCAAGAAGTCACAATATTGTGACTTCTTGAAACCTCTTTTTTCTTCTTTGCAAAAAGTTATTTCTAAAAGGACTTTTGGCTTAGCCAAACACAAAAACAACTTATTGGCTTTTTGATAAGTCAATAAGCCAATAAGTTGTTTTGAAAAGCTTAGCCAAACATGCCCTAAATGTTGTACCATGACATATTAAATTGAGTAAATTACAAGTTTTGTCATTTATGTATGTCTCAAATTGCAGGCGCTGTCCTTTATCTTTAAAATTGATGAGTTTTGTCCTTAATGTTTGCAAATCTTGCATGTTATGTCCTTTATGGCAAACCCAGTTATATTTTTCAGTTAAATGAAGGCATGTGCAGGGCATATGAGGGTAGAAATGTCATTTCACCTCCCACTTGTCTTTCCCCTTATTTAAAAAAAGTTTTAGAAAATAAAAAAATTCATATATAAACATCTCTCTGCTCTCTACTCTCTCTCTCTCTAAAACACCCACCCTCACCAGTCACCTCCACCTCCCCCCCCCCCATCATCTCTCCATCTGCAAGTCTCCCAGCCCGACATCACCACCGCACAACCACTGTCGGACCACCATCTGCAAGGCTCCCAGCCGCCACGCTTTACTCTCCATCTGCAAGTCTCTCGTCGCCGGAGGTGTCGCCGGAGGAGTGTTAGCGCTTTCAATTCTGTTATTTTGTTGTTGCTTTATGTTAATTTGATTTCTGATCCGTTTTGATTAGTTTTGTTGTGTAGATATGTTTGTTTTGGGACTGTGATTATGTACGGTTGAATGATCTCTGTTAGATTGATTAGTTTACCTGATGTTATTGAAGAAATTTTGTTTTTGTTTCTAGAAAGTGACTAATTGTTTCTAGAAAGTGACTAATTGTGAAAATTATTAGCTAGGGTTTGGTCATTCTAGTATTGGAAAATAGGTTTGGTTAGCACTTAGCAGGAATCTACCAGTGAAGAGATTGATTTTGTTGTTTGAAAGTCGGTTATGTGTAATTACTCTGTTTGTCATAAATAGTGATGAGATTTATTTGTAAAGAAGTCCACTGCTTCTATGGTAGAAGAGTTGGGTAGAACAGGCAAGAACGAAACGTGACCGTGTGGTTCAAAAGTGTTCTTGTACAATTCATCTGTTTGATCTACTCTACTTCGATCGTACTAGCTTGTGTTTGTGTGCAATTAACTAATCATAAGTTTTAGGAAAGAACCTCTAATTTGGATCTGGCGGCTCCTCCTGGTATGACAGTGGTGGTCCGACAGTGGTTGTGCGGTGGTGGTGTTGGGGTGGGAGTGGGTGATGGCAGATGGTGGGGGAGGTGGAGGTGACTGGTGAGGGTGGGTGTTTTAGAGAGAGAGAGAGAGTAGAGAGTAGAGAGAGAGATTTATATATAATTTTTTTTATTTTCTAAAACCTTTTTTAAATAAGGGGAAAGACAAGTGGGAGGTGAAATGACATTTCTACCCTCATGTGCCCTGCACATGCCTTCATTTAACTGAAAAATATAACTGGGTTTGCCATAAAGGACATAACGTGCAAGATTTGCAAACATTAAGGACAAAACTCATCAATTTTAAAGATAAAGGACAGCGCCTGTAATTTGGGACATACATAAAGGACAAAACTTGTAATTTACTCTATTAAATTTTAGAGAAAAAAAAGCTTTTTTCTAGAAAAGTTTACAAAATAAACAGTAAAATGAAAGAAATGACAAAAGCTTTTTTCTAGAAAAGTTTACAAAATAAACAGTAAAATGAAAGAAATGACAAAAGCGTTATGCGACGTCGTTTCATAGACGAAGTAAATCAATAGCAGGTCCACAGCCCGTACATGTGGATGTGAGCAAGAGATTCTACACTTTATGGACGCATGCGCAACTGTCCATTGTTCTGTACCTTCATATACGTTAAATTACTAGTTTTATGGTAAGGCCAGTTGATATGGAGGAGGGCCAAGGGCCAGCGAGGCACGGCGCCGTCCCGAAACACCGCCCCTTGACCTGTCCCCATCCTCTTTGTCCACCCACAACTGATCTCAACGTCCCCCTCCAACACACACAAACCTATACATATATATATATATATAGGGTAAGGTTCATGCGAGAATAACCTTTATTGCGAGAACCGCGAGAACCAATGTGAACACAACAAAAAATAACTAAAAAAACCTAACCTCCCCCCCCCCCCCCCCCCCCCCCCAAGCTAAAATGCTAAAAATTAAATCCTCAAAAAACCTAAAAAAAACACATAATTTTTTTTTATATTTTTTACATTAAAATCGCTACTTTTAGTAGCCAAAAAATAAAATTAAAAAAAAAAAATTTACATTTTTTTTTGCTACTAAAAGTAGGGATTTTTTGATAAAAAATATTAAAAAAATTGTGTGTTTTTTAGTTATTTTTTATTGTGTTCACATTGTTTCTCGCAATAAAATATGGTTCCTAACGGACAGTGGCGAAGTTTGAAATTTTTTACGGGGGGGGTCGAAAACGTATATACCCAAAAATTTCTATAGAACCAGGGACTCGAAAACATATATACCCAAAAATTTCTATACGAAAACTACATATATAACACTACTGGCCGAAAAGTTCGGGGGGTCGGACGCCCCTCCCGGCCCCTTAAAAGCATCGCCCCTGCTAACGGATCCTTCTCCTATATTTATATATATATATATATATATATATATATATATATATATAGCCCCATCCCTCACCCCCTTGGTCCATCCCCTTTAGACTCATTCTCACACCCGCTTATGTGACGGATGACGTGGCGGCATATCCTCCCCACACCATACCTTCGAGTCTAAATAACAAATATTGACCTCACATAAGAGAAACAAATCTGATTATTAGCAGCCACACAAAAATGTCCGTTCTATTTATCAATAGTCGCATATCAATCGTTGGATGAAAAATATCTCGTTTCCTATCAACTTGTGTTCTTGTTCTACTTAATTATTGAATGATATTTCATGTTGATGAACACCAAAACTGTCAGAAATATGGATGACCCGATTCGGATTTCATGAAGTGGAGATAGAAACCCCATGCGTGTGATCTACCCATTTTCAACGGGTATCAGTTTTTGAGAGATATTTTCACTTTCAACCTCAATCTTAAATTCCCGCTAACTTAAATTTTATTTTTTCAGTTTGAGTTTTAAAACTTTCTCCTCATATATAAGACCAATGGTACATCTAATATTTTCAAAACAATTTTGAAAAATACATATAGTCAGAGGCGGACATCCGGTTTTTAACTGAACCGGTTTTTTTTTATAACCGGTTTCGGTTTCTAACCGGTTTTTTACTCAAAACAATAACCAGTCCAACCGGTTAGGGTTGGTTTTTAACCGATTTATGCAAAAAAAAAAAAAAAAACAACCGGTGTAAACCGGTTTTTATAAATGGTTTCGATTTTAAAACCGGTTTCGAAGATTAAGATCCCTAACCGGTCTACAACCGCCGGTTCTGTTCGGTTCTAGAACCGGTTATAAAAAAACCGGTTTCGGTTCTAAAACCGGTTTTTTTTGTACATCTCTAGGTAGCTGGGTAGTAAAAGTTAACGTTTTTTCAATTCCGCTACGCCTTTTTATATGAAACGTTGCCCTTATAAGAATTTTCCAGATCCGCCACTGCATATAGTTACCATAGATCATTGTTTATAATGTAAAGAGGAAAGTGCCAAAATGGTCCCTGGTGATTGGTCACTTTTGCCACTTTAATCCAAAATTCAAACTTTTTTAATTTAGTGGTTTCAATTTTGTTGTCATTTTCATCTAAAATCAAAATCTGGTCAGATTTTTTAGTTAATATCCAGTTTTTTTTCTCCTTTTTAATGAAGGGCAAAATTGTCATATTTTTTAATTTTTTATAATAAAACGTTAAAAGGTCATTTTCCCTTCATTAAAAGGGAGGAAAAAGACAAAAAAACTGAATGTTAACTGAAAAATCTAATCAGATTTTGATTTTGAATAAAATGACAACAAAACTGAAACCATATGATCAGATTTAAAATGTTTGAGTTTTGGACTAAAATGACATAAATGACAAAAGCTTAGAGACTATTTTGTCGGTTTACTTTAATGTAAATAAAGATGGCCAAATAAATATTAAAAAAATAAAAAAGTTATCTTAAAGGAATATTATTTTGTTTTGTTTTTTTTTTTTTTTTTTTTTTTTTTGAGCGGCGAATATTATTTTGTAATAAACTATTTGAAAACAATAAATATGACGAATCATTGCCATCTTGATGTGTCATCGCACCAAAAAAGTAAAAGTAAAATCTAAGAATAACGTGTAAGGAATAAAAATGCATATTTATTAGAACGTGTTTCTTAAATCATTATTAAAAAAGGGTTACATGGCTGCGTGGGATTCCTTCGCCCTACTCTGTACTGTGGGAATTCGGTTAGTATTGATTTGATTTATTATGTTACCAATACTTGCTATAGAGATCTAAAGAGAAAACCTAATTAATAATGTCATGATCTACCCAAAACTTATAAACACGTGTTTTACACTGATTGTCAAAAAAGATATCGATACATGTTTGTCATTGATGAAAAAACCCATAAAAAATACCGGTACCACTTTCAATAATTCCGATACTCTTACCCATGTTAGTCGGAATCATTTAGGTTCGTCACAGTACCGATACGACACAGGTGCTCACTACAAATTACGATACCAAAAAAATTTGTTTATTATAAATAACATGTGTTTCAAACTAAAAGTATATTATATCTAACCCGACATGATTTTAGATAAAAACTTGTATTAAAACGCGTCCAACAAAACGTATATTAAAATAAATTATAAAATCAAAATAACATAGCTAAAAAACATTTTTTTATCATAGTTGATTTTTAATATATACAATAATAATAACCATCAAAATACTATGTTTTTATCAATGTGTATATTTGAATTTTAACAATAGGTTTAAGTCATTTAATTTTATTGAAATAAACTATTAACAGTAAAAAATTAAGAACCATTATCGCAATGGTCTTCATATAATGTTGTCTTATACTAGTTTCGTTTTTGCCCCGCCCGCGTTGCGGGGCAATAAGCCAAATATTTCTCTCTCACAACATGTATATCTGTACAGAGGGCAAAATCGTTATTATATTTTAAACTGGAGATCAAATCATAATTTTAAACTGAGAGCAAAATCACAATTTTGAGCTAGGGGGGAAAACATAATTTTATTTTGAACAGTGGGAAAAAACGTAATTTTGAGCTAAGGGCATAATCGTAATTTTGAGCTAGAGAAAAAACCAACATTTTATTTTTAACTGGGGGCAAAAACGTAATTTTAAATGGAGGGCGAAACCGTAATTTTAAACTGGGAACAAAATTAAAAATGAGTTTTTGAACCGATGGCAAAAGCGTAATTTTAAGCTAAGGCTAAATTATAATTTTATTTTGAGCTGTGGGCAAAAACGTAATTTTAAACAAAGGACGAAAGCGTAATTTTAAACTGGGAATAAAATTAAATTAAAAATGAGTTAGTCCAATAGGGAAGTGACAGGCAGCTAGGGCTGCAAACGAACCGAACGAACACGAACAAGACCTTGTTCGTGTTCGTTTGTTAAGAAATATATGTGTTCGCGAACCGTTCACGAACACTTTTCGAACGAGATTTTATGTTCGTGTTCGTTTGTTAACGAAATGAACATGTTCGTGTTCGTTTGTGTTTGTTTGTTATAATGAACAAAAATGAACGTTGACGAACATAAATGAGCACAAACTAATGTTTATAAACACAAATGGAAACAAATGAACATAAACAATCGTTCATGAACAGAATATATAATATACTGACACTTATTAGATATTTAATTTGTTGGAATTTTGAAGTATTTAAATAAATATAAAAACTAAAAACACTAATGAACTATCGAACATAAACGAACACGTCACCGAACGTTCACGAACATAAACGAACGAACACGACCTCTGTTCATGTTTGTTCATTTAACTAAACGAACGAAATTTCTTGTTCGTGTTCGTTTGTTTAATAAACGAACGAACACAAACGAACTTCCAGCCGAACGGTTCACGAACTGTTCGCCGAACGTTTGGTTCGTTTACAGCCCTACAGGCAGCTAATAATTTTGAGCTAGGGGGAAAACATAATTTTATTTTGAACTGTGGACAAAAACGTAATTTTGAGCTGAGGGCAGAAGCGTAATTTTGAGATAGAGGGAAAAACAACATTTTATTTTGAACTGGGGGCAAAAACATAATTTTAAACGGAAGGCGAAAACATAATTTTAAACTGGGAACAAAATTAAATATGAGTTTTTGAACCGAGGGCAAAAGCGTAATTTTGAGCTAGGGGAAAAATTATAATTTTATTTTGAGCTGGGGGTAAAAACGTAATTTTAAGCGAAGGACGAAACCGTAATTTTAAGCTGAGAATAAAATTAAATTAAAAATGGGTTGATCCAATGGTGAAGTGTCAGGCAGCTGCATTCCCCTTAGGTTGTAATTGTATATGTATGTAATGTAATTTACAACAATGGGATATACTTTAATAGTTCAATCATAAACTGACAAAATGGAAGAAGAAAAGTAAACCCCTAAACAATGGTGGTCAAAATACAAATCATGAAAAAAATCCTGTAGCTAACATCTTGTGTTATTAAACTAGTATACTAGTACTAGTATACATGAAAAAATCCTGTAGCTAACATCTTGTGTTATTAAACTAGTATACTAGTACTAGTATACTAGTATATATATATACTAGGAGTAGGGTTCCTGCGGAAAGTGTGTTTTTCCTAGAAAGTCTAGGAAGCAATAAGAACGCGACATGTGGCATTGAAGGATTTTAACTAAAAGGGCAATTGTGTAATTTGAATATTATTTTAATTATGGATTATTTTATTAGGATAACTAACTATGGAAACTAAATATTCCATTTAAATCAAATTGACAGTTTCAATTTAAATTATACAAGACGCTGTGTTTCTTGACAATGTGTTTTAACAGCAAGCAGATTTCTTGACGCTGTGTTTTAACAGCAAGCAGATTTCTTGACGCTGTGTTTTAACAGCAAGCAGATTGCTGGAGGATTCTTGACACTGTGTTTTAACAGCAAGCAGATTTCTTGACATTGTGTTTTAACAGCAAGCAGATTTCCTTGACACTGTGTTTTAACAGCAAGCAGATTTCTTTACGCTGTGTTTAACAGCAAGCAGATTGCTGGAGGATTCTTGATACTGTGTTTTAACAGCAAGCATATTTCTTGACATTGTGTTTTAACAGCAAGCAGATTTCCTTGACACTGTGTTTTAACAGCAAGCAGATTTCTTTACGCTGTGTTTTAACATCAAGCAGATTGCTGGAGGATTATTGACACTGTGTTTTAACAGCAAGCAGATTGCTGGAGGATTCTTGACACTGTGTTTTAACAGCAAGCATATTTCTTGTCATTGTGTTTTAACAGCAAGCAGATTGCTGGACACACTGTCAGTGTCTTCGTCTTCAACACAACCCAGTGTCTTCGTCTTCAACACACTGTCATCAATCAACATTAAAATGGTAAAACACATAAACCTAGAGCCCACTCTAACATGTCAAACATTGAGGTCCATTGACTAAAAATAAGAACCCGATTCAATGATAGATAAAAAAAAATTGAAACAAGTATGAAAAACAACCGATATATGACCAATCGGAGAAGAATATTTGCAGGAAAAATGGCTGGTTCTTCTTTGGTTGTGTTTAGGGAGAGAGAGAGAGAGAGAGAGAGAGAAAGAGGGGAAATCCTATGATTTTAGGGATTGGTTATTGATATGGCAGTTTCTTGACTAATTTAAAACACTTCCAATTACCAAAATACCCTCACTATATTAAAAGTCTCTAATTATATAACTCAAATATTACGAAAATGCCATCCATTTGATCTAAGCCATTAAAAACACCAATCGGATGGCCCAGATCGCTTCCTAGACTTTCTAGGAAAAACACACTTTCCGCAGAACTCCTACTCTATATACTAGTACTAGTATATATTTAGTATATATATATACTAGTACTAGTATATATTTGAACCGGGGTGTTGCCCCGTTTTTTTTCACTTTCTTTCGAAAAACGTATTGGCTCAGATTAAGTACTCAGTTTTCCGTGACTACAAAACATGTTGCAAGTAGTGAACACTTGATTTGCCATCCTTACCAGTTACCACATCATCTAGCCGGAAAATGGTCAAAGCGACAATGAAACCCATCATGGTAAAACCTATGTTTGTTTACAAATGTTATGTAGTGGCATTGCCACAAGTTCCAACAGTTCAAAAAGAATCCTATTATAACAAAGTGGTTTCCTAAAGTTAGGGCCTAATTCAAATTCAAACTAATGATATACACACAATGACATAATGTTACATCCAAAAACATCTAGCTAGTTAGTTTTCCCCTTTCACCACATCCTTCAATTCAGCCAATATTATCCTTGTGCCACCTGTTATAAATTCAAAACATGAACCATCAAACAAAATTCTCAGATTTTCATCGGTTATAAAGTCAAACATATCCTGAATCCCTAGTCGGCGTAAGGAAACATATAATCGGTCAATAGGTGCAACCTTTTAGTACATGTCCAAACATGTTGGGTTGACCTGAACATTTTTTTAAGTACATGTTATAAATAAATATGAATCAGTTAATTCGTCGATTACGCTTACAAAAAAAACAACATACGACTACAATAATCTGTTTTATGACTTAGTTATATGATAAAACACCTTCAACCCATTTCCCTTTTATGATATTACTCATTTTACCAAAATTGACACCAGTATATATACCAAATTATGGGCTAATGTTTACCTTGTTAGTAAGTTTTTCTTTCGCCTTCACAAACTCCAAGCATCTGAAGGACAAAAATACGAAACATTCGAAAAACATCAAGAATGAGTATTTAAAATCAACACAATATAGTAGGTATGAGGTTATATTAAATTCTAATCTTACCAGTTTGTTAATTCTGCAAATTGATCTTTATACTTATTCCCACTTCTTATATCCTTTTCTTGATCCATGTCCCGAGACCGGTTAACATCACGTGCCCAATCATATCCTCTGTCTTTACCTTAATCATGATCTTGAGACTATTCCTTATTTTGGTCCCTAGAACGACCACGTTCACGACCATAGTCTCTATCTCTACCCGTCAAACTCCATATCTATGTTATTATTGCGACGAAAATTGTCACGGCCAAAGTTTGTTCTCCCACCTCTAGTCTAGACTTCGTTAACTTTACAACCTGTCCATCGACAGTCTAATAAAGATCCATTAAATCAAACAACTAAATATATATTGCTGAAATGCCCATATTGAAGAAATATTTTAAAAAAGTACTATGCATAGCAGAGTTGGAAATTTAGCAGGTTGAGCAATAGGTCAAATGGGTTTGAGTGAAAGCAGTAGCTTTTGACCCATTTTGTTTGAGATTTTGATTTTACTTTTTTGATATATTACCCATGTAATACAACCATAATTGACCTTTTTTTCCATATAAACCGGTTGAGATTGTCACCTCCAGTGCATAACATAATGACCAAAAACATCAACATATAACTAACTGCAAATACCCTTTGTTTAGAGGCTCAGAGGGCGTAAATGAAGGTATATATATAACCGTGGCTGCATCTGACGTCTCTCAAACACACCACGCCACGGTTAAATCCTCATCTCAGTTTACACCCACACAATCATCATCGTCTAATACATATGTAATGCAACCAGTTCCTTTACGAAAAGAACACTACAGACCACCAAGTTGGATAGACTCAGAGGGTGTAAACGAAGTAGATAACTGTGGCTGCATTGGAGGTTACAGATGAATATCTATGTAACAACCCATCGTAACCGCACCATGATATTGTCCGCTTTGGCAGCCAGCACGCCCTCAGCGTCTGCCCCTCACGGTTTTCAAAACGCGTCATGATGGTGAAGGTATCCAGCTCCTTATAAGGAAGCCTTTGTTCCCCTTCACAACCGATGTGGGATGTCACAATCCACCCCCCTTACGGGGCCCAGCGTCCTCGCTGGCACACCAGTCCGGTAACCTGGCTATGATACCATCTGTAATAGCCCATCATAACCGCACCATGATATTGTCTGCTTTGGCAGCCAGCACGCCCTCAGCGTCCGCCCCTCACGGTTTTCAAAACGCGTCATGATGGTGAAGGTATCCAGCTCCTTATAAGGAAGAATTTGTTCCCCTTCACAACCAATGTAGGATGTCACAATCTACCATCTCTCAAAAATGCCACGCCACGCCATGGTTAAATCCTCATCTCGGTTTACACCCGTGCAATCATCATTGCCTAACTCAATAACCAAAACGCCAAACAATGGTTGCATAAAATCGATGCCAAAAACAGAATCATAGACCAAATGATGTAGCTCCATTATTATCAAAGGAACTCTACAAATCACAAATTTATATATATACAATATGCGTGGTCTTTAGAAATCCTAGCTAACAAAGAAAACACATAAGCGAACTCACGGTTTCAAAATTCAAATCCAGAACATCTCAGATGAAGACACCCATAGTCATCGATAATCGTAGATAAAAGAAATCACCACCCATCAAAGTCGGTTAGAGTCTCAACATAGGAAACCCTAGCCATCATCAACACCTAACAACGAAAAGCCAAAAATAGCCACGATCCACAACAGAAAACAAAGAAGGAGATCAGAGAGGGGAAATAATAGTCGCTACCATAAGTTCCCTTGAACGGACGCCAGCAACAACCAACATCTCAGGCCAAGAAAGCCTAACCATTATTGACTGGCCACAGTGAAAACCCCCAAAATCCAAAAGACATGCGAAGATCTTGAGCTCCGGCGAACGGTGCCCTAAAATCCAGTTGTTATGCTAGAATCGAGGATTCTATAGAACGCCATAGGAACCCTTGGACTGACAAACACCGCCGGTGATGGTGGCTCTCTAGCCTACGGACCAACATAACGTAGGCGATGGGAACTTTCTACTCTTTCTCTCTCTCTAGCCCCCACTCGTCTCCGTTGTGAGCCAAGAACTATGACCGGCAAATGTAGGTCATGAAAACCGGAAAACGGGAATTGTTCCTAAGAGCATACCCAAAATGTTATATAGTGTAATAATAATAATAATAATAATAATAATAATAATAATAATAATAATAATACCAAGCGAAGCCATATTATAAACAAGTTATGAATACTTTAATTTCTGTTGTTGTCTTTAATTACTTTTTCATATCTTCTAATAAATAATGAAGGGATATGACGCATATTCAGTGTCATTCCTACGTTTTCGGAGGTCATAATCGAACTACAAAGTGGTGGCTCTTTTGCAAAATTAAGAGATGGATAATGAGCCCTAATTCTCTAAACAACAACTTGATTTAGAAAAATAGTAAATTATGAAAGAAGAATAAGCCCTAATTCCCCAAACAACAACTTGATTCAGAAAAATATCAGATATCCAACCTGTGCCACTAAGTTCCAAGAATCTGAGTGTCTGAGACTCTGAGTGCCACTGAATTCTGAGAACGGAGAATCCACGTCTGCCACAATATCAAATCGACAATAAAGCTTTTACCATAATATCAAATCAAGAACTGAGGTGAGGCAGGGTATATCAAATCGAGAACTGAGGCAGGGCATATCAAAACTATATCAAGACTCAATCGACGATTAAGGAGAACTGAGGGTTTGTTTGAGGACTAACAATACTCAATCGAGAAGAAGATATATAGGTTAATTACTTACCTGTAACCTGCAATTGACGATTCAGGCTCCTGCTGTCACAACCCCCGACCCCACCCTGGGAGCGGTTACCGTGAACCAGTCAGGTGGTACCGGTGTTTATTAAACACACAGCGAAAAAATTTTCATCAGGATCGTAATTAGGAAATAATTTCTGAGTTTTTAAAACACCAAACTTTTAATATTAAACAAATGGGCTAAAACCCATATTCCATTTTTATAGGGATAAACCCTAATTGATAAAACATAAATTTCTTATTTTATTCAAGTAATTACAGCCACTTTATTTAAGCCTTCAGTGCTCCATAGCAGGCTTCTATTACTTTCACAGTAAGTTACCTGAAACGCGTTTGAAAACATTTTATCAGCGAAAAATACTGGTGAGTTCATTCTATTTTATAAAAAGACACATCGTTATAACTTTACAGTATCAAGAAGGAGATTACAATGTTTATATCTATCAAAAACTCAACAATATGTTGGTGCATCTAGTGTCTGTTAACTTCGTCTTAATCGAGTCTTACGTCTAGATAGGATGAACGAGCACACAACAGGGTTGAAATTAGGGTTAGAACATGTTAAAGTGGGTGATTCCGCCTGAAAGCGTCATGGTGCAGTTCAAGCGAAATCAACACATGTGATTTCGCTTGAAACAGTCATGTCATTTGGAGCGGAATCTCATCTCTATAAATACCCATGTGCTGTTGTCATTTGGAGCGGAATCTGATCATTTGCTCTAAGTCGAGGTGCTGTCCGTTTGTCATTTGAACGTGTAAAAAGCTCAGGATTGATCAATAAAAGGATAATTAGAAAGGAACAAGCTGTGTTGACATCTTTTACATTGATTCCGCCTTTGTACTTGATGATGAACTACTCATACTGACTGTTTAGGGTCATACGTCGATCCAACAAGTGGTATCAGAGCTCAGGACGAGGAGTTCATACCAATTCAGCTTGATTTTACTGGATTCTCTTACTTCTACTCATTCTTTTCTGATTTGGACGAAATTTTACGGACAAAATGGCTTAAAACTCTCACATATCAAGCGAAACATAGTGTTAACTAATCCTTGAAAGTTTTGGACCTTAATTCGAACAAAATATGATAAAAACTTGTAATTTCGCTTGAAAATCTGTTCGAACTTGCTGACATCATCGTTATTTCGCTTGAAAGTATCTGTGTAATTCGAGCGGAATAACATATTTGGTTAATTTCGCTTGAGATATTGTCTGATTTCGCTTGAAAGTTCAAGCGAAATAAGTGATTTCGCTTTAAGTGACCTGATTTCGCTTGAACTTGAATTGCTATTTCGCTTAAAAGTTGTTTTCGCTTGAAGCTATTTCACTTCAACTGATTTCGCTTGAATCTGTATTTTTCAAAACCAAGAACTTTCTAAGTGTTTGTTGATCATTTCAGGTACATGAAAATGGATGATTTCAATCCGTTTTGTGATATTTTTGCCTTTGCTGGAAACGGTGGGGATGATACTTCAAACGACACATCGAACAACACAAATGAGAAAGCTCCGAGTGCGAGAAAGACTCTTTCGGATACATTAAGTGTTGAGAGTGCGTATGGGACGTATAACAAACCTCCAAAGTGGTTGGCGATAGAAGATTATAATAGGTGGGCTACAAGATTTGATGAGTGGCTTCAAACTTTTGCATATCAAAGCTGGAAAAGTTTAAAGAATGGTTACGTTAGAGGAGAACGGTTTGGTGAAAGTTTGACAGATCCTGATGATATTGAAAGATATATTGCTGAACAAAAGTGCATTGCGTTGATTCATCAGTCTGTGAGAGATGATATAATTTCGTTGATTGAATATGAAAATTCAAAAGATCTTTGGGAGAAACTGAGGGTAAAATGCGTAGGTAGTGCTGAGATAGTCAAAAATAAAAAGAAACTGTTAAGAAAAGAGTTTGATTTATTTGGTTATTTAAAGAACGAGTCTGTTTCCAAGATGATTGAGAGATTCGGGCATCTAAAACTGGAGCTGGCAAGACACAAAATTGTATATACTCAAGAAGAGTTGGTTGACAAACTGTTCGAGTCACTGCCGAATGAACAAGACTGGCAGTACTTTACAATAATGTTGAAGAATACAATCAAGTCTGAAGAGTTGACAGTGGATCTGCTTATCGAAAGACTGGAGAGTCACGAGTTGGAGATTAAGAAATCTAGCAAAGTCAATAACACATCTTATCAGCAGAATGTGGAGTTGTACTACAGAGGAAATCTACCAAAGACTGGTTCTCCAATAACAACATTTTTTGTATAGAGTTCAAATAATGTGAATCAAGAAACTTCTCACAGTGGTTTTCATAGTGGATCTTCTTCAACAACTTCAAGCCAATCTGCATCAAAGAATCTGTTCCAATGTAACATTGCTGTGGATCTAAAGAACGCTCAAAATTTCAGTGAAGAGTCAGCAAAACAACAGATGGTGTTCTTAGCATCGGTGTTAGAATCGTACGAGAGTCTCGTGGTGGGCAAGATTGGAAACACCAACCTGACTAAGGAGGACTATGATCAAATAGATCCTGAAGAGATGGAACTGATCGATATCAGGTGGTGTATGGCCAGTGCAGTCCGGAGAGCCCAAAGGTTCATGGAGATTACGGGCAGACATTCAATTGGCGGACCGTCCACAAAACTTGGCTTTGACAAATCAAAAGTCACGTGTTTCAGGTGTAAACAAAAAGGACATTTCAAACGTGAATGTCGTAACGCTCCTGCTGATGATACTGCAAATCCATTCCGCGAAGATTACTATAAAAGAGCAATATATCATCAGAATAAATCAGAACCGCCCAGAATGAAGCAGCTTGAAGATACCCCCAAAGAAAAATCAAGAGCTCTTGCTGTTATTCATGATGATGAAGGTTTTGATTGGAGTGAATTGCTACCAGAGGAAGATGCAGTAGGATACGCTTTCGTAGCAGAAAAGATTATTCCTGTCAAAGACACCAGAACTGAAGAACAAAAATACCTCGCAAGAAAGCAGAAAGCAGAATTCAAGATGATCAGATTATCTAAGGTGTTCAGCGAAGCCAAGAAAGCAAAAAGATGGGATGCTGATAGAGAATGTTATCTTGATCCTCAAGGAAACATTGCTATTGATACGAAAACTCTTAGTATTGAAGCTTTCATTGAGGAATTTGCTACAGAAGAAGATGCCAGACAGAGAGAATGGTGGGGAGGAGGAGAAGCCGTTGAAAAAGAAAAAGGGATAGAGAAAGAGTCTCAGTCTAAGAAGATTGATGATGGGATTATCGATACTTCACAAGAATTTACCGCTGAAAACTTGGGGAAAATGGCTGACAAAGTGCTTGCTGCAAAGGAACTTGAGGTAGACTCTAAGTCTGAAACTGAGTCTAAAAGCAAGGTCAGTCCAAACAGTTCAACAAGTGAGACAGGTAAGAAATTCAAAGGTGATAGTGACTGCAAAAGTTGCATGAAAAACTGCAAGTTTTGTAGTACATTCACTTACCTTAGTGATACAAAGGTTCAAGAACTGACAACAAGAGTCAGAAAGGTTGAAGATCAGATTCTAGATCGTGATAAAATGCTAAAAGCTTCAAATGATCTAGTTAAAAAGTTAACTGATAAAAGTGAAAATGATAAAATTGAAGTAGTAAGAATTAAGAAAGAAAATGAAAAATTGGTTTTTGAAAATCGTAAAATTTCAGAAAATTTTGACAAACTAAAACGAACGGTAAAAGATTCTGATGAACGAAACGGTAAAACCAATAAAGAAAATGAGCATTTAACTGTAGTTCTCAGACACAAAGAAGAGCAAATCAACCAACAACTGGATGAGATTGCTAAATTGAAGCTTCAGTTTGAAGAAGCTAAGATTGAGAATGAGCGTATCAATTTGAAACTGAACAGTTACAGCTCTGCAAGCTTTGTTTTACAACACATTGTTCCCAAACCCATTGGGAAAAACAAAGCAGGCGAAGATGTATACTTTGATGGAACCGGGGTTGGATTTCACCAGGTTCCACCACCAATTTTAAACAATTATTCAAAGAAAAAGTCCGGGTTGGTTAATGATGAAGATGAAACAAATGAAATAAAACTTCCAGAGTCAATTGATGTTACATTTTCTTCATCTGATGATAGTGTTCAAACTGATATTGTGAAAGGCATGGCTGAAAGTGTTTTGAAGTCTGATAGTGATTCAGTTGAGGATGAAAAGTGTTTTCTGGACAAATACATTCCGAAACCAAAGTCCAAAAACAACTTAAATGAAGAACCTACTCTTGTCATGTACAAGATGTCAGGATCGGATAAGTTGTATTTGGATTCTGAGTTTCCTCTGGAGAATGTTAATGTGAACAAATTGAAAAATGTTTTCAAACTGGTTGAAATTGATTTGTCTGAAGTAGAAGGTTTGAATCAAACGAAGGGGCAAATGAATTTTGAAAAAGATAAAGCTTACTACAAGAAACCTGTTGTTCCACTGCGTTTTTATAACAACAATCAAAACAGATGGTCGGGTGGTTATCAGGGTGGTAAGAAATATCAGAGAAAGAATTTTTAAAACAATAAGTTTGCTGAGAAAAAGGTGTTTGTAAAGAGCTCGAGTTCTTATTCCGAGCAAGAGTCTGAGATTTTTTCAAAGTCGAATGAAGAGTTCTTTGAGGAGAGGGCCTCACGATCTCAGACTGAAGGCACAAGTCGAGTAGTTGATACTCGTACATGTTTCAGATGTAACAAAGTTGGGCATATTGCACGAAAGTGTACCAACTTTAAGCCTAAGTCTGAAGTTGCTGAGAGTTCGAAAAAGAAGGTTGATGCAAAAGGTAAAGCTCCAATGGTTGTTGAGAAAATTTTGAAAAATGAGAAAACAAAAGTCAAAATTGAACCTGTTAAGAATGTGGTAACTAAAAATGACAAATTCTATAAACGGGTTGCTTCATCTCAACAAACATGGAAGCCAAAAATTGTTGACAAGAAAGAAAGTTCATCTAAACCAAAGGTTTCAGAGTCAGAAAAACAATCGTCTTCTACCATTCCGGTAAAGATGGATGTTCCTTTGGATTATTATGAACAATTGGAGAAACAATCTTCTACTCAACCAGAGAAGAAGAATGTTCAAATGAAAGATCAACCAACCGGTCAACCTAAGAAAGATGAGTTTTTCTTATACAAAAAGGTTGAGGTTGGATCAGAAGAAAGCTTAAAGATGAATGACAAAAACTTTCCACCACTTTACATAGGAAAATCTCACATTAATGTCAAGTTACCCGAGTCAAAAGAGGCTTGGGTGGCAACAAAATCTCACTAAATGTTTCTGATATGTGCAGGAGCTTCCAAGATCCGTTTCATGATGGATTATGGAAAGTGGAGCTTCTAGGCACATGACGGGGAAGAAAGCCCTGTTGTACGATGTTAGAGGGTTTAATGGAGGATACGTGGGATTCGCAGGCAATCAAGGTGGTAGGATAATTGGTGAAGGAACTTTATCGAATGGCATTGTAACGTTTGAAAGAGTTAACTACATCGCTGAGCTTGAAAACAATCTTCTGAGCATTTCGTAAATCTGTGATGGGATGTATACAACGCACTTCACAGACAAAGAATGTTTGATCTTGAAACCAGGTTTTGTTATCCCTGAAGAATGGATTATCATGAGGGCACCTAAAGTGAATGATCTGTACGTGTTGGACATGAGTGTAGCAACTACAACCACGGGTCAAGCACACTGTTTTCTGTCAAGAGCAACGGAAAAAGAATCAAAGTTATGGCATTGAAAGATGGGCCATATTCACTTGAGAAAAATGAATCACCTGGTACACAACGACTTAGTTACTTGTGTTCATGTGAAAGGTTTTCATCTGGAAGGGGAGTGCATTAGCTGTATCAAAGGCAAGCAAAAGAAGAAATCACATCCTAAAAAGAAAGTCAATTCAGTTTCCAGACCGTTAGAGAGACTTCATATGGATCTGTTTGGTCCAGTGAACGTCAAAAGTATTACAGGGGATCTCTACTGTCTAGTAGTAACAGATGATTATTCTAGATTTTCATGGGTTTCATTTCTGAAGACGAAAGATGAGACATTTGGTAGTTTGATGGCGTTGTTCAGAAAAATTGAAAACCTGTACCAAAGGCGTATTAGAAGAATCAGAAGTGATAATGGTACTGAGTTCAAGAACAACAAGATGGAAGAATATTGTGATGAGAGAGGTATATTGCATGAATTTAGTGCTCCTTATACTCCGCAGCAGAATGGAATCGCTGAAAGAAAGAACAGGACGCTAATCGAAACGGCCAGGATGATGCTTGCTGATTCCAAACTACCTGTTAATTTTTGGGCAGAAGCAGTGTCAGCCGCTTGCTATACACTCAACCGGGTTCTCACAGTGAAGAAATTCAACAAGACATGATTCGAGCTGATCAACAATCGGAAGCCGAACCTGAAGTATTTAGAACCGTTTGAGCCTCCCTGCACAGTTATAGAGCTTTCTGGAAAGTTTGGTGCAAAGAGCTTTGAAGGAATTTTCGTGGGTTATGCTAGTCCATTGAAACGAGTCTTTGTTCCAAGCTTGAAGCAGATCATCGAAGCACAACATGTTGAGTGTCAGGGGTATACTATGTCGCCTCAGAATTTCGGTGACTCATGGCGTTTTAATTACGATAAATTGTGGGATTCGTTTAACATTGAAGAAGAACAGGATTTCTTTGACGAGTTAGATATTTTGAGAGAGTATGAAGAAGAATCGCAGGAAAGATTCCCAGCAGAAACTTCCAGTCGTTAAAAAAAAGCTTCGAATGATGATGAAGCAGGACCAAGTAATGCTGGTGAACATGATGATATTCAACAAAATGAAGTTGCTTATGATAATCAGACGGCAGTCAATGATAATCAAGAATCTGAGAACATACCAGTATTTGATCGTGGTGATTCAGATTCTGAGGGGGAGCAAATCCAGATTTCAAGTCAAACAAACCCAGTCAATGAACAAGGTACAAATCAGAATATCACAAATTTGGAAGGTGAGGTAGATGTTCCAGGCGAGGTGATGCCGAGAACTCTTTCATACCATCCAAAGGAGCTGATCATTGGAGAATTGCAATCAGGCATTCGCACTAGACGTCAAATTGACCAAGGCCTTACTTGTTTTTATTCTACAGTAGCACCTTTACAAACTGAGTTTTCACTTAGTTGTTTTATTTCGCAGATCGAACCGCGAACATATAAGGAGGCGCTAACTGAAGATTCTTGGGTCAATGCTATGCAAGAAGAGTTGAGTCAGTTTGAGAAGTTAGGAGTGTGGAAGTTAGTAGACTTGCCTGATGGTCAGAGGAAGATAAACACCAAGTGGGTATTCAAGTGCAAGAGAGACGATAGAGGAGTTATTATTCGTAACAAAGCTCGACTCGTAGTCCAGGGTTTCAGTCAGCAAGAGGGGATAGATTTCACTGAAGTATATACTCCAGTTGCTAGACTAGAAGCAATCAGAATCTTTCTAGCATTTGCATCTTGGAAAAATTTCAAAGTTTATCAGTTAGATGTTAAATCGGCGTTTCTCTATGGGAAGGTAAAAGATGAGGTATATGTCGGCCAGCCACCGGGCTTCACCGATCCAATCCACAAAGACAAGGTCTACTTGCTAGACAAAGCGCTATATGGTTTACACCAGGCCCCGAGAGCTTGGTACGAGACATTGTCTCAACACCTGCTAGCCAACAGCTTTATTCGTGGAAAAGTGGATGCCACTCTCTTCACTAAAGAAGTCGACGGACATCTTCTGATTGTTCAGATATATGTGGACGACATTATATTTGGGTCTACAAATGAAAATTTGTGCAAAGATTTTGAACAAGTTATGAAGCAGAAATTCGAAATGTCATCGATGGGTGAGATGAAATTCTTCTTGGGACTTCAGGTTGATCAACCTGCCTCGCAGCAAGATTTCAATCTAATCCGAGAGCTTCGCACATGGTGATAGTTAAAAGGATATCACGCTACCTTAAAGGAACTCCATCATTGGGGTTGTGGTATCCAAGAGAAGGCGATTTCACGCTCGAAGCATATTCCGATTTCGGATGCTGCAAAGTTAATGCTAAATCAACAACAGCGGGGTGCCAGTTCTTTGGATCACGATTGGTCACCTGGCAATGCAAAAAGCAGACCTCTGTGGCTTTATCCACATGTGAAGCGGAGTATGTATCTACTAGCAGCTGCTCCTCACAGATCTTGTGGATCCAGCAACAGATGCGCGACTACGGTTTGCAATTTCTAAACACCCCTATCTTTGTTGATAATGAGGCAGCGATTAACATTACTAAAAATCCAGTTCATCATGCTAAAACTAAACACATTGAAATTCGACATCACTTCATCCGAGATTGTTTCGAGAAGAAGTTGATACGAATTGAGAAAATCCACACTGACGAACAAAAAGCTGATTTACATACCAAAGCGTTTGATAAAACTTGTTTTAAATACTTGTTAAAATTGAATGGTATGAAGCTTTTATCGGTGTTGGAAGAGATTCTTGGCGTTGATGAAGGAGACATTGTAGATGATGATGTTGAGAAGCAATCTGCAATGGTTTGTCGATTTTTTACTTGTTTTGGTATTTAGGGGGAGAGTATAGGGTAATATTTTCAGAAAATACAAAAACAATAAAAAATGTCAAAAATACAAAAACATGAGATATTTTCAAAATACAAAAACAATAAAAAACCAGAAAAGAGCTTGTGTAAAAAGGGAAAATGATAGTACATCGGCTTGACAGTTACGGTATGCTAAAGATATGTAATGTTTAAAAGCGTTAAACAGTCTCGCTGATGATGTGCCGATAGGTTTTTACACATTTAGTAGGTTTGTTCGGGATATAAACCTAAATCTTTACTTACTTATTTCGTGGGGAACACTACTTGGATATATAGGTAACTCCTGAAATCTTGTTTGAAAGATCCCTCTTTCTGAGATACTAGGTCTTTATACTCAGTGATATCTGGGTATTATCCCGGGACTTCTGATAATGCGGAAGCAATGGCCTAGTCCCCGAATAATACTTTACTGCATGCTTGAAATATAGCGCCGCCCTCAGCATAAAATGATGAGACAATAAAATTGCTAATCAATGCTGCTGTAAAAAAAGATCCTCTAAAGGGGACACACCTAAAGTCGAACCGTCATCTCTTTGCTGAACGGAAGTTCTGACCTGAGCTCTCACGGTTTCGCATCTAACCCTTTACAGATATCATCTGTGGTATACTCACCTGTAAGACTGAATATTGGGATTTGGATACAGGAGTATATTCAAGAGGTGGGACACATGAATGAGTTTAAGTCTCTAAAACACTTAATCCGTATCCTGGACAAATTGAAAATTGTGTGTGAATTTAAGTGGATCAGTATATCGACAATCTAAGTGAATTTTTTAATTCTGAGTATGAAATTAAAGCTTAACGGTACTTGTGACTTGTCGAATAGCTGATATGATTCCCTAACACGCTCACAAAAATATGTTTGTAAATAGTTTACTTTTACTGCATTTTATTTCTGTATTTCATTTCTAGTTTAGAAACTTTATTAAAAATTCAAAAAGATTTTACATTTCTACTTTATTTTTCGACAAACCAAAGTGGAAAGTTGATCTTCAGATTCGAATTTGAAGCAGATGCAGGAAGTTTCTGAGCTGGAGGATGAGTCGTGAGCTTAACATGATAAGTTTGTAAAGTTGAAAAGTTAAAGCAAGTTCATTAATTTGAGACTTGTGAATTTTCAGAAAATTGTTTGAAAAAGTTGAACAAAATGTTAGTGTGAATTATCACAGATCAACCAAGGTCATTAAGTTGGACTTGGTAGATTAATTGAGTAATCAGGGTCATTAACTTGGACCTGAATACTTAAGTGGATTTCTAATTCTAACAAGATCATCAAATTGAGAGTGAATGGTAAGTATGAATTGAAACTGTTATTGTCATATATCTTATATTTAGGTAGAGATTATGCAGGAAACAGGAGTCAAGTTCCCCATGACAAAGAAAATGTCAAAGTTTGAATCAGAATTCGAGCTCTAGCTTATCGAGAGGGGGAGTCTGCGAAAGGGGGAGTCAGAATTCTGGATCAACACTCAAAGGGGAGATTGAAGGTTAAAGTTTGAAGATAAAGATTGAAGGGAGCTTTTACAATGTCAAGACAATTTGGAAAAAGACAAAGACTAAAGACTCGACGCCGAAGACTTCGTCAACATCCAAGGGGGAGTCTGTTGGTGCATCTAGTGTCTGTTAACTTCGTCTTAATCGAGTCTTATGTCTAGATAGGATGAACGAGCACACAACAGGGTTGAAATTAGGGTTAGAACATGTTAAAGTGGGTGATTCCGCTTGAAAGCGTCATGGTGCAGTTCAAGCGAAATCAACACATGTGATTTCGCTTGAAACAGTCATGTCATTTGGATCGGAATCTCATCTCTATAAATACCCATGTGCTGTTGTCATTTAGAGCGGAATCTGATCATTTGCTCTGAGTCGAGGTGCTGTCCGTTTGTCATTTGAACGTGTAAAAAGCTCAGGATTGATCAATAAAAGGATAATTAGAAAGGAATAAGCTGTGTTGACATCTTTTACATTGATTCCGCCTTTGTACTTGATGATGAACTACTCATACTGACTGTTTAGGGTCATACGACGATCCAACACAATATTTGTCACACGGTGGCAGTGCTGTCTTGACGGTGGTCATATCACTCATTGGCTAACTTTCGTCCAATAGTGAAGTTTATCAAGCAATGTATACAAAACCCCACATACTGACAGTAATTGTAGAATACAAAGACTTAATCACTGTAAGTATAATTGAGAACATTTAGGGTTTTGCAAAGCGTTTTAAATAAAAATGTATCACAATAATGTGATAAAAAGAAGAATGACTCACTTTGTAGACTTAGGGTTTTAACTACCAGCCTCCTGATATAATTCTTGGTATGTTTCCTGAGTTCCTAATAAAATATACAATGCACACGTGTTAGTGTAATAACCCAACTTAACTTTATCGATACATCACGAGATCAAAACCCCAACGTAGTTGACAAAGTGTAGCCTTATACAGGCAGCACCTTGACATCATTTGTTGGGTTCAAGATCGATCGGACAGGGTATCGAATCGGTGATCAGGGGTTAAAACACTTACAACGGGGCAGAGATTCGCAGAATTAGGGGTGCACTACCAAAAGAAACAAAGAAACAAGTAGAGAGTTTCGTCAAAATTCAGTCGAAACAGTGTGAAAGCTTCTGTCCCAAGCCATGCTGCTTATAGCCAACCTGGACCATCCCCGCGCGTCGCGCAAGGGACAGGGAGTTGACGATCGTCCCAATATGGTTGTTGCCCCATGTACTAGCGGTTATTTTCACGTCTGATGATACGTTTCGTCACGAACACCATTAGAAATATTGCAACGACACAAACACAAAAAGGTTAGCACACATGAAAGTATATTGTTACAGACTCATCTTTATAAGCTCATGATGTCGCACTTAATCTTGGACTAGGCTAGTCTTTCTATGACCCTCGTATCGATTCAAGCAAATAGAGAAAAACACAATATTATTTGAAGCAATAATACTTTGTATTGATTATGAATATTTTATATCAACTCATAATTTCATTCATAATTCAATATTGAATACAAAGAGGTTTATATATATTCTACTAGTTACAATAATAACCCTCTAACTTATGATAATTGAATATTTAGCTTAACATTCCCCCATAAGTTGAGGGCGGGTAACGACCTGCAACATGGATCTTAAAAATTCAAATCTTTGAGTTGATAACGGCTTCGTGAAGATATCGGCAATTTGATCATCTGTTTTAATAAATTCAACCTTCAGATTTCCTTGACTGACTTGTTCACGAACAAAATGAAAATCTACCTCCACATGTTTAGTTCTAGCATGAAACACCGGGTTTGCTGAAAGATACGTAGCTCCAAAATTATCACACCAAAGAGTGGGTTTATTCAACTTAACTCCCAGTTCTTGTAGAAGAGACTTTAGCCAGATTAGTTCAGCAACCGTATCAGCAACAGCCTTGTATTCGGATTCAGTAGACGACCTAGAGATAGTTTTCTGCTTACGAGCTGACCATGATACTAAGTTTGAACCCAAGAAGATAGCATAGCCCCCCGTGGATCGACGGTCGACCGGGCAACCAGCCCAATCGGAATCCGAATATGCTGTAATAGGAACCAACTGCTCACCCCAATGTGAATCAGCAAAGGCATGTAATGTAGACGTTGAGTTTGATGTAAAACGAATGCCCAGTTGAGACGTTCCCTTGAGGTAGCGAATTATACGTTTGACAACCATCCAATGGGATTGGTGAGGTTCATGCATGAACTGACATACCTTGTTGACAGCGTAGGCAATGTCAGGCTGAGATAAAGTAGCATACTGAAGTGCTCCAACACAATGACGATATCTAGTAGAATCGGACATAAGTGGGTCGTCCTTGTTTATCGTATATGCTTTGGCATTTGTAGGTGTGGCAAGCGGTTTCGAATCTTTTAACCCAACTCGGGCAATGAGTTCCTGAATATACTTCCGTTGAGATAGGATAAGACCCGAAGAGGTGTGAAGCACTTCAATACCAAGAAAGTAAGCAAGACGACCCATGTCAGTGAGAGACACCTGCTAACCAAGTGAAGCAATAATGCGATTAACAGTGTTGGGATCATTTCCCGTAATGATGATGTCGTCCACGTAAACGAGGAGATAAACCTGTGTACCCGAGTGGTTAAGTATAAATAATGATGGATCAGTTTTGGAACCATGAAAACCAAGATGATGTAAGACGTTTGAGAATTTGGTAAACCATGCCCTGGGCGACTGTTTTAAGCCATAAAGGGATTTGTGCAACTTGCAAACATGATGAGGATGTTTAGGATCCTCTGTCACACCCTAACTGATGGCGGAAACATCGGGGTGCGAGCACTAAGCGTTCAGATTGCTCATGAGATTCTATAACACTAAGTAGTTTCATTGTAATTTAGATTGATTCAAACATTGTCTAAAACCAAACAACCATCATCAAGTATCATAGTACATAAAGTCTCAAATATTGTTCAAAACTTATTGAGTAAATTACAAGTTTTGTCTTTTATGTTTGTACCAAATTACAGGCGGTGTCCTTTGCCTTTAAATTTGATGAGTTTTATCCTTAATGTTTCAAAATGCTGCACATTATGTCCTTTAACCCTAACTTAGTCAGATTTTTTTGTTAAATATGGTCATATGACTTGCACATGAGGGCATGTTTGTCATTTTATCTTTTAGGGGCTATTTTACAATAAATTATTATTCAGGGACTATATGTAAAACATTGAAAAATAAAAAAATATAAAACTCTTCCTCCTCTCTCTCTCTCCTCTCTCTCTCTCTCTCTCATCACTTCTCCCTCAAATTTTGACAATGTGAAACTGCTACAAGCCCAGCATCACTCATCTGCAGCCTTTCCAAATTGTGCTATAAAACATTAGCTCCCCTGGTTTTCACTCTGTAGAAGAGTTGAGTTCAATTTGAGGAAAATTGAGCTTGAATGAAGTGGGAAACCGGTAAGCAGTGAAGGTAATTTAATCTAATTTTGATTTTCTGTCAACAGGATATTTAATTTGAAACGATTAAGTGTATGTTTCAGCTTGTTCAATCTCAAAAACGTCAACCACCGTATTTAGCGATGCGATGGTGATGCCATCAACTGAATCACAACCAGCTGCAACAAAATCTATAACAGAGATGACCGAAATAGGATCCGTTAAGTGCGATTGTTGCGGATTGACAGAGGAGTGCACACCAGAGTACATAGAATGGATACGAGAACATTATCAACAAAAATGGATCTGTTGATTTTGTGGAGAGGCGGTTAAGGATGGGATCGTTAGGAGCAAACGGTTGATAACAACCGAAGAAGCGATGACTCGCCACCTGTCGTTCTGTAGATCGCCGATCTCGTCAGGTCCGCTGCCTAATCCAACCGCTCATCTTATTGCCGCCATGAGACAGATTCTCCGGCGGAGTTTGGATTCTTCGGTGAGGTCGGTGCCGTGTAGTCCGACTACGACGAAGATTTCTGATGGAATTACAATGCTTACGAGATCAGAGAGTTGTTTTTCTAATCTTACACTTGTTGATCGGAGAGTTGTTTTTCTGATCGGAGAAGTGATGAGAGAGAGAGAGGAGAGAGAGAAGAGAGAGAGAGGAGGGAGAGTTTATATTTCTTTTTTATATTTTTCAGTATTTTACATATAGTCCCTGAATAATAATTTATTACAAAATAGCCCCTGAAAGATAAAATGACAAACATGCCCTCATGTGCAAGTCACATGACCATATTTAACAAAAAAATCTGACTGAGTTATGGCTAAAGGACATAACGTGCAGGATTTTGAAACGTTAGGGACAAAACTCGTCAAATTTAAAGGCAAAGGACACCGCCTGCAATTTGGTACAAACATAAAGGACAAAACTTGTAATTTACTCAAACTTATTTATCTAGATGAGTTTCTAAGCATCATCATAGCTTGATTCCAAGGTTCCTAGCGTCCTGTCAGCCTGCAACATGTATTAAAATAGGGTCAGTACAGAAATGTACCGGCGAGTATACAAGTTTGAATAATAGCATACTAGATTAAAAGCCTCATATCCATCTGTCAATGTAACAAAATAGTTTCAGCCATGCTAGTGTTCGCAGTCCAACAAGTGATAGCCCAAGTATCCCGATGCTTTATTGTTTTCCCAAGTCTCAAGGAAAACTAGAATCCTCCTAACAATACCCCCGAGAATAATGGGGAGGTGCATCTCCTATAGCGCTACTATTGTTAAGGCGGAACTACACACCCTGGATTAAACATCCACATAGCATAAATAGAGTACAGGAATCACAAGTTTCACACAACATACGATAGAGTTTAGATTCCAAAAGTTTCAAGTATCATAGTTTAATAGAATACATGTTACATCCCAAAGTTTAAGACAAAAAGGGATCGAGTATACTCACAGTGATTGCTTAACAGCCTAACTGTTATTGGATCAATGAGAGCTCTTTAGAATTAGCCTGATTAGATTACAACAGATAAGAGTCGGGCAGAATGACGAGCTTCAACAAAGTGTCGGATCAGTCATCTTGATCGGAAGGCTGTTCGATCGGATGGCCATCCGATTGGGATGACTATTGTGTGGGGAGGGGACGAATGGCTATTCGATCGGATGGCTATCCGATCGGATTGCCATTCGATCCAAAGTTCTGAGTTTTCAAAGTCTCAAAAGATTCCAAGTGTTGGAAGGTTCTAAAGCACGTTGTTACTTTGATCGGATGGCAGTTCGATCGGATGGCTATCCGATCGGATTGCCATTCGACGATCAAAGATTCAAAGTTACAAAAATGTTTAAGGTAATGACACTTGATCGGATGGCAGTTCGATCGGATGGATATCCGATCGGATTGCCATTTGACGATCAAAATATTCAAGTATCTAAGTGTTAGGGGTAAGAGGCATGTGTCACTTGATCGGATGGCAGTCCAATCGGATGGCTATCCGATCGGATTGCCACTCGATCAGGTTGTCCTCGTCCCGTTCCTAAACTTGTAAAGTTTCTAAGTTTCTGTTTAAGCAATGACGACGTGGTACGTATTAAGACAACGGTAAACCCATCAGTGTACAGCCGATCTGATCGTGTGGGAATCACCCAGTCCGTTCATTCACCCGTTCGTGAAGGTGTTCATGTCAGAATTCATACTCCGGTCATCTTTTCCGGCAACAATCCTTCTCCAAACCAACTCCAGACTGATTATCAAGTCTACAGTTTATTTGATTCCAGATCTCACCGTTTTAGGTAAAAGTTTTAAGAAAAGGATGAATATAAACATAAGTTTTAGTTGAAAGGTATAGATTTAGTGTAAAAACACATGAAATTCCTTAAATCTGAGCTAGATCTTAAACATAAATGACATCACACCATGGTTTGTACAAACCACCATGATGACGTCACCCTCAAGAGCTCAAATCGTAGAGATTTCATGGTGAAAAGTGAGATTTGAAAGGAAAATCATGTAGAGAATGGTGCATAGATCAAACATGTACAAGAATCTAGTGTAAAACGTACCGAAATCGCCAAAAAATGGAGGAAAAGAGGAGTGTGTGCGTCTGGGTCGAGTGAGGCTGTCGCATCAGTGAGAATGATGTGACAGGCCTATTTATAGTGTGAGAGTGAGGGAGTGAGGCGGTGTGCACGGATCGGATGGCAACTCGGTCGAATGGCCATCCGATCGGTTGGTCATCTGATCGGATGGTCATCCGATCGGTTGGTCATCCGGTTCAAAAGGAACGGTAGCGGTGGTGGCGAGATTGGCTGAAGGGTCAAAAAATTTTCAGGGTTTAGGATGTGGCCGAAGGTGAGGAGGTCGGTAACGAGTCGTGGATGTTTGCGAAGGAGAGGAAGTAGGTTGAGTGGTGGTGGTCTGTGAATAGGGGCGGTTTGGACTGGTTCGGAGATAGGAGATGTGGGGAGCGATGGTTCGGTTGTAGGGATGGATGGATCGGTTGGTGATGAAGAGTTATCGAAAATAGTTAACGGTGGATCAGGAATTGTAGAAAAGGAAGTGGTGGCTGTGGAGGATGAAGGAGGGTCGATGGAGGGTTCAGTAAGGGAGGGAAAAACATGCTCGTTAAATCGAACATGGCGAGCAATGTAGATGCGCTGAGTAGTTTGATCAAGGCATTGATATCCATGATGAGACGGGCTATAACCGAGGAATATACAAGGAGTAGAACGAAAGTCAATTTTATGTTGGTTATAGGGGCGTAAATAAGGAAAACAGAGACTAGGGATGGCAAAAAAGCCCAAGCCCGACGGGTATATCCGAAACCCGAAACATACGGGCCGGGTATACCCGAAGCCCGACGGGTATGGGCCGGGTATGGGATTAAAAATATAAAAATATTCGGGTACGGGTATGGGATTTAGCGATACCCGGCCCGTTTACCCGAATAATACCCGAAGAACATATTATTTTAAATTTAATTTTCCATTTATATAAACTTTAGTACATACACTTATTCATATTATTTTGCTTTGTTTTTTGTCTTCAAGACCTTAACATACAAACACAAGATTTTATGTTTAGTTATGTTGTTTCTTTACAGATTAAAAATGTGTGTTAGTTTTAGAATTTTCTATACACATTTCAAGTTGTTAGGGAGATTACTTGGGTTCTGATTCATGTTTGATGTTCAATTAAATGCAAAATTTATAAACTGAAATTATGTGTTCCAAAGTAGCAGTACATTAATTAGTTAATTATGCAGATATATGTTTTAAATATTCATTTGAATATGATATGTTTGTATGTTATAAGTCATATTTTCCTTTGTTGTAGTTATTAAAGTAGTAAATTATATAAACATTAGAGTAAAAAATGCACATGAGAGCTTCAATAATATTTTTAACAAATTAATGGGTATACCCGTTACCCGCGGGTATACCCGATACCCGATGGGTAAATACCCGACAAATACCTGACGGGTAACGGGCCAGGTACGGGTTAAAGAATTACAACCGGGTACGGGCTTGGGATTACTAATACCCGGACCAACCCCGGCCCATTGCCATTCCTAACAGAGACATTCGAAGACTCGAAGAAATGAGTAATCGGGAGGACGTTGGAAAATAAGTTGATATGGGGATTTGTTCGAGGAAAGACGAGAAGGTAGACGATTGATGAGGTAGACGGCGGTTTGAAAGGCGAATGACCAAAAAGTTTGAGGTAGTTTGGATTAAGCCAGTAAGGTGAGACCGGTTTCCACGACGTGGTGGTGGCGACACTCGACAATGCCATTCTGTTCACTCGTATAAGGACACGAGCGACGATGTAAAATACCATGGGATGTAAAAAACTGAGTAAGGTTCCGAAACTCGCCACCCCAATCGGTTTGAACACTTTTTAGTTTGGTGTTAAATTGGTGTTCAACTAGGCGAATGAAATTTGTAAAGGTGGTAAAAACGTCGGATTTTTGCATGAGCGGGAAATACCACATATAGCGGGTATGATGGTCAACACATAACAAAAAAATAACGATAACCGTCAAAGGACGTGGTAGTGTGGCCCCAAACATCACAATAAACCAAATCAAGTATGTTTTTACTACGAAAAGATGAAATAGGCAAAGTAAGTTTGGACATTTTTCCCAATTGACAAGAAGTACACAAAGATGAACAAAGTTTGTTAGAAACAGGTAAAGAAAAAGTTTTAACAATATGCTGAAAAACTCGAAAGTGGGGATACCCAAGTCGTTGATGCCACATAGTAGATGGAGCTCGAAAAGCAATGAACGCCATCTTGGAAATCGGTTGAAAGAAGGGTAGGCGAATGGTGTAGAGACCCTAGTCACTGGGGCCCGTAAGGAGGATAGCACTGGTAGCCTCGTCCTTCACAACAAAAAAAGAAGTGTGAAATTCAAAGAAAACGTTATTATCTTTGCAAAAATTTGTTAACGGAATGTAGGTTATGTTGTAGGCCCGGGACATGAAGTATGCAGTTAAGTTGTAAGTTTTTGTTTGAGGTAAAAAAGGATTTTGAACCGACATGAAGAATTGGAAGAGAGTTACCGTTAGCAACATAGAGGGAGTCGTTACCGTAATAGACGTCCGAGTTGTCTATACTAGCAAGATCAGGAGTACCATGGGAATTAGCACCTGTATCCGATGTCCAAGTAGTATATGAGCCCGTCTCCGAGTTAGCATAATTGGCTTGAGGTGATCCACAAGAAGAGCCGGTGTGATTCGGGCACTGTGAGGGAATATGACCAATACCACACCTATTGCAATGACCGTAAACCATATTTTGAGTGGACGCCCAGCAAATTGGCGAGAGCCTTGTGAACCACCACGGCCACGACCCCCGCGAGAAAAGCCACGACCGCGACCATATCCACGGGTTGGTCTTGAAGAAGCAGACCGATTTGCATAATTCACCTGAGGAGCCGATGGTGAGGCCGACGGTTGAGTTGTGGAAGCAAGTTGGTTTGCCAAAAGTTGAAAGTTGGTAATCCGCTGCTGAATCGAAGCTAAATCGGGGGCCTGGGAAGTAGTTGTTGCGGCAGTGGTAACATTGAAGACTTGTGGAGAGGCCGATGATGAAGAAATAGTGGATCGAGTGATATATCATGATCACCAATAAGGCCGTGAAGCTCGTTAAATTGAACCGGTGGGGAGCGGGCAAGAAGATTGGTTTTCAAACCATGGTATTCCTCACGTAAACCGGCTATAGTAAGCATGACGAGATCTTTGTCTTTGACGGGTTCACCAATACTTGCAAGAGCCATTGCATATTCTTGAGCACGGCTGAGATAATCGATACCTTTTTCACCATCTTTCATTGAAATCTTTAAAAGCTACGTTTTTAGTGTGAACTCATTAGATGAATTCGAGGGAGCATATGCACGTGCTAGACTTAACCACACTTCCCGAGCCGTGTCTCCTTGGATGTGTTGAAACGAAGACTCGGAAACGGTGGATATAATTATCATGGGGACGTGTGCATCATTAGCAATCCAGTTTGTAAAATTAGGGTTTGTAGTAGTAGAATCACCAGTTGTAATTTTCTCTTCCGGGCAAGATAATGTGTTGTCAACATAACAATATAATGCATTAGCCTTTAAAAACGGTTCCATCATGGATTTCCAGTAGCCATAATTGTTTGGTGTAAGATTGAATGCAAACTTGTGGAAATTATGGGATGCGCGTTCTTGAATACTGAAGGCAGTAATCGTTGTCATGATGAGAAAAAAAAAACAGTGATTTTGATACCTGAGTTAGACGATTATTGATTCAATGTTGACAGCCGTTCGAACTCGAACTAAATGCTTTTTTTTTTCTTGCGCCAAACAACTACCGTGATTTTTCTCTTCTTGATGTGCGATCCCAACTGAAGTTGTCAAACAAAAAAACAAATCGGCTTAATGCCTTCTGCCATCAAAGTTGCTTTCCCTAATATCTTTTGATGTTTTCGAAAATATTAGGAATCTTCCACTGTTGCCTCCAATTTGCTTCTGACGTTATTGACTAACAATCTAGGAATTTTTAATAGCAATAATCCTCCACTACCTTTGATGCCAAGGTTATTTAGGGTTTACAAGCTGAATGGCTCTAAATACCATATCAACTCATAATTTCATTTATAATTCAATATTGAATACAAAGAGGTTTATATATATTCTACTAGTTACAATAATAACCCTCTAACTTATGATAATTGAATATTTAGCTTAACATTTTACAAGTTATTTATTGATTATGAACATTTTACTAGTTATTTTTCGAGCTAATTTGTGCCAAACATCAATAAAGTGTATTTGTCAAATGACGATTCTATATCAACAGCTCGATTATAAAAACGAAGGAACTAATCAGTGGCAAAGCTTGAGATATTTCCAACGAGGGGGTCGAAAACGTATGTATCCAAAAATTTATATAGAACCGGGGGTCAAAAACGTATATACCCAAAAAAAATTATACGGAATCTACATATATAACATTACTAAGCAAAAAGTTCAAATGCCCTCCCCTACCCTCCTCAGTTCCAATGACTATCAAGAGTTCATGATCTTGATGATTTATTAATTATTACGCAGTTATGTTCTAATATCATGAAAACTATAACATGATCTAACTAAAAGTGTTTGCTTTTTATTTTTTTAACTAGGATTGTGACCCGCCGTAATGATGCGGTGATTCTTTAGTTATAACTTATAACTAAGTCGATCTAGGACCCGTACGTTATCTTAAACCTGTCAAACGGGGAAAAATACACGATGTAAAAACGTTCACCCACACACGCACGTTGCGTCGTGTTAACTCACAAAATTTAGAACGAGTAAAAACGTTAAACCAAAGACGCACATTGCGATGTGTTAAGTCACAAAATTTAGAACCAAGCATAAAGCGAAAATTTGCGGAAAACGAAAACTATAAAGGACCAAAGTTGAAAGTGAAAAAAGTTATGAGGATAAATTGCAAAAGATAAAAAGTTTTGGGTTAAAAGTAAAAAACAAATAATTTTTGGTTAAAAGTAATTTATGAACTACCTTTGGGTGGAATGTAAAAAAATCATTTTTTTTGGAAAAACCCAAAAGCCAAGGTTACAACAACCATATGCATAACCATTTTTTCTTTGAAAACCCTCCAAAGCACACCCCGCGTTGCGGCGGGGTGTAAAACGGTGTCAAATAGTACTAATGACACACTACCGTCATCGACCACCAACACTGACTCGACCTAGGATCTGCGTGTTGCGACGAACCTGTCAAACATGAAAAAATAGAGGTAAAAACGTTCAACCACACATGCACGTTGTGCCGTGTTAACTTGCAAAATTTGTAACAAAACATAAAAAAGTTGAACCACAGTCGTACGTTGCGTCGTATTAACTCAAAAAATTTAGCACTATACGTAAAACGAAAATTTGCGAAAGATGAAAACTATAAGTGACAAAAGTTGTGAAGTTAAATTGCAAATAATGAAAAGTTTTGTGTTAAAGTTAAAAAAACAAATTATGTAGGGTTAAATTTGCAAAAGGTAAAAACCTTTGGAATAAAAGTAAAAAATCAAGTTTTTTTTTTTTTTTTTTTGAAAAACTTATAAAGCACAATGTACAAGTTCTATTGCATGTTTTTGTTGCTTATTTATAGTAACTAGAATTGAGACCCGCCGCAATGCGGCGGGAATTCTTTAGTTATAACTAAGTCGACCTAGGACCCGCACGTTATGTTAAACCTGTTAAACGGGAAAAAAATAGACGATGTAAAAACGTTCACCCATACACGCACGTTGCGTTGTGTTAACTCGCAAAATTTAGAACGAAACGTAAAAACGTTAAACTAAAGACGCACGTTGTGATGTGTTAAGTCACACAATTTAGAACCAAGCATAAAGCGGAAAATTTGTGGAAAACGAAAACTATAAAGGATCAAAGTTGAAAGTAAAAAAAGTTGTGAGGATAGATTGTACAAAGATAAAAAGTTTTGGGTTAAAAGTAAAAAAAAAAAAACAAATAGTTTTGGTTTAAAAGTAATTTATGAAATACTTTTGGGTGAAAAGTAAAAAAAAATCAATTTTTTTGTTGAAAACCCCTAAAGCCAAGGTTACGACAACCATATACATAACCATTTTTTCTTTGGAACCAAAGCACACCCCGCGTTACGGAGGGGAGTAAAACGGTGTCAATTAATACTAATGTCACACAACCGTGATCGACCACCAACACTGACTCGACCTAGGATCTGCGTGTTGCGACGAACATGTCAAACATGAAAAAATAGAGGTAAAAACGTTGAACCACACATGCACGTTGCGCCGTGTTAACTTGCAAAATTTGAAACAAAACATAAAAAAGTTAAACCACACTCATACGTTGCGTCGTATTAACTCGAAAAATTTAGAACTATACGTAACGAAACGTAAAAACGTTAAACCAAAGACGAAAAATATAATTGACAAAAGTTGTGAAGTTAAATTGCAAATAATGAAAAGTTTTGAGTTAAAGTTAAAAAAACAAATTTTGTAAGGTTAAAATGGCAAAAGGCAAAAGCATTTGGGTTAAAACAAAAAAAAATCAAGTTTTTTTTTGAGAAATCCCCAAAACACAAGTTACAAGTCTTTATGCATGAAAAAGTTAGTTATTTATATATGGAATAATAAAATAAAATATAATTAAAAAAAAGTTGCAAGATTATATATCATGAACACCTAACTAACACTGTGTCGATATTAAAACATGTGAGAAGAAACTCCCAAACGACATGCGTCAATGTCGCACATGTCTAATCCACTTTACAGTGACAATTATCAGTAGAAAAGTGGGAAATTTCTCCACACCATTCACAAAACATGTGAAACAGACAAACCAAATGGCCACTTATTGTTGCCCAGCCTCTTTCAAAATCTCCTGTGACTATTATCACTATCCCAAAAATCCAATCATTTCTTTACCATACATCCTCTTTCAATTTCAGCTATTTCGCTCATTGTTCTTTCTTTGGGCATCTGTACATGGCTGCTAATTAGTCTGATCGTCTCTGTAATCTCTCTCTCTTTCTCTGTTTTTGTGTTATTATACACACACACACATAGATACATGTATGTACAATAGGATTATACAGGATAACGGTGTGATCTTTTTTTCATTTCTGGGACTTTCTTGATGTTTGTTGTGGATTGAGGGTTATTTTCTGATGTGGGTATAGGTTACTTTGATGGGTTGTTTGTTGTTAGACTGTTTTAAAGTTGCTCACAAGATGTTTGATGTTTTGCTCGAATGAGTTTTGAGAATTGTTTTTTTTTTTTTTTTTTTTTTTTTCACTTGAACTTTCTTGCTAGCTGGTAAAGATTCAAGTTTCTGTATATTAACTTGTGAATTTACTACCCAAAAATTGCTCAAACTTACTGCTATCATCTATCTCACTCAAAATTTTATATCATTGTTGTTGTTACTGCTTGCTAATATTATTAATGGGATCTTTGGTGTTTATATACTGGCAACACGGAAACTAAGATTCTTGTGTCTTTTTGGCCATAGTTGTCAATAGCAACTATAGCGCTCGCTATAACGCGCTATGTAGCGTATAGGTCATATGTCGTTGTATGGTATGTAGCGATAAATAGCGACATTTTTAAATATTTATTTAATTTTTCATTATTTTCTCATTTCCACTGCTCGATACCTCAGTTTTGGTCTTATAACATGTATTTTTCTGTATGTTCCTCATCTCCACGGTTCGATAACATGTATTTTTCGGTTTCTCTACTTTATTGCTAAACATGAAATAGCGGGCGCTATTTCGTCGCTATCGCTACATAGCATATAGGTAGCTTGTCGCTGTTAACCGCTACTGACATCTATGTTTTTGGCATATCAGGGTGTATGAGACCGGCCCTTTTTAAGAAAAAAATGGATAAGACTTTGGTTTGGACATTGGTGGTTTTGGTGGTTAATTTCAGTGGATGTTTCACTGAAGGAGTCAACAATACCACTTTTCCTAAACGACCAGATGTCGTATCAATTGCGTCTATCTTGACATTTGATTCCATCATCGGGAAGGTAGCAAAGATCGCTTTAGAAGCTGCAATTGAAGATGTTAATGCTGATCCAACTGTTCTTAATGGAACCAAGCTAAAACTCACCCTTCATGACTCAAAATACAATGGATTTCTTAGCATGATGGCAGGTAAATCTTCTACGGTTTAACTTTTAAAGTCAATGTTGACTAGTTCAAGCTCAAGATAGTACGGAATTTTTAATTAAAATCTTGTCGTTTTGATTTATTTCTTATATTAACAGCTTTACAAGTCATGGAGACAGATGCCGTGGCCTTAATCGGCCCACAAAGTTCAGTTTTAGCGCATGTGATTTCCCATGTGGCAAACGAGCTTCAAGTGCCGTTATTATCGTTCACAGCCACTGATCCTACGTTATCTTCCCTCCAATATCCGTTTTTCGTCCGAACAACACACAGTGATCTTTACCAAATGGCCGCCATAGCAGACATAGTCCGATACTACGAATGGCGACAAGTTATCGCAATTTACATAGACGATGATCATGGGAGAAACGGAATAATTTCGTTAGGAGATCAATTAGCCGCTAGAGGATGTAAGATTTCCCATAAAGCGCCTATTAAACCACTAGCCACGAAAACAGATATTAGTAATGTTTTAGTTCAAGTTGCTTTAATGGAGTCTAGAGTTCTTGTTGTCCATACTTATGCTAATTGGGGATTAGATATACTTGAAGTGGCTAAAAGTCTTCAGATGTTGGATAATGGGTACGTTTGGCTTGCGACAAATTGGCTTTCGACGGTTATTGATATTAGTTCTCCACTCCCTACTAATACAGTTGATGTTATGCAAGGGTTTATTACTTTAAAATCATACACAAAAGAATCAAACCGCACAAGAAAGTTCGCGTCTGAGTGGCGAAACTTAACCATGTTCGGATTAAGTACTTATTGTTTATACGCATACGATACCGTTTGGATACTTGCTCATGCACTTGATACGTATTTTAATCATGGTGGAAACATTTCGTTCTCGAAAGACGTTAAGTTAAAAGGAATAAAAGGAGAAATCTTGAATCTTGATTCTTTAAGTATCTTCGATGGAGGAAATTTACTGCTTCAAGACATCTTAAACGTTAAAATGCAAGGCTTAACGGGGGATTTCGAGTTTACGTCTAACAAAGACCTGGTTTTCCCTGCGTTTGAAGTTCTTAACGTGATCGGCACCGGTGTTAGGAGAATCGGGTATTGGTCAAACGTTTCGGGTTTGTCAACTACTCCTCCGGAAACAGTCAACATGAAGCCACGTCAGCAATCAAGTTCTTCTGACGCATTACACGCCGTGATTTGGCCCGGTCAAATAATTCAAAAACCGCGTGGATGGGTTTTCCCGGAGAACGGAAAGCAGTTAAAAATCGGTGTTCCGAAGAGAGTCAGTTTTCAAGAATTTGTCGGACAAGCAAGGAACAGTGATGCGTTTAAGGGATACTGTATCGATGTTTTTACGGCTGCCGTAAACTTACTTCCGTATGC
This sequence comes from Helianthus tuberosus, assembly GCA_030545235.1. Lineage (NCBI taxonomy): Eukaryota > Viridiplantae > Streptophyta > Magnoliopsida > Asterales > Asteraceae > Helianthus > Helianthus tuberosus. Next base: position 129,194,925 of record CM060429.1, on the reverse strand, counting down.
CGTTCCTTATAAGTTTCAATCGTACGGAGACGGTGTCAAGAACCCTAGCAACACCATGCTTGTGAGCTTGATAAACACTGGAGTGAGTTCTTTTTGTTCTATTTATAATTTCCGTTTTGTTACGTTTAAAGCAAAAAGATTCATAATGTTGTAAGCCAACATGATTCTAGGTAGATTTTCTTGTTAAATTTTTGTTGGAATTTAATAAATTTGTCGCAGGTTTATGATGCTGCAGTGGGAGATATTGCTATAACTACTAATCGGACACGATTAGCAGATTTTTCGCAACCGTTTATTGAATCTGGGCTGGTTGTAGTGGCACCGGTTCGGAGGTCAACCTCTAGTACTTGGGCTTTTCTTAGACCGTTTTCGCCTTTAATGTGGTGTGTTTCAGGAATATTTTTCATAGCTGTGGGAGCTGTTGTTTGGATTCTAGAACATCGTATAAACGATGAATTCCGTGGTCCTCCCAAAAAACAGCTTGTTACGGTTCTATGGTAAGTGTCGTTTTTTGTTTTTGTTCTAAAGACTGCACCAAAACTACATAAAGTTTGCTGTTTTTTGTTCTTGAATCACCACATGGTAAATGCGGTCCAATCCCCTTACTTTAGGGGGTGTTTGGATTTGTGTTTTTAAACAATCAATTTTAATGTTTAAAGAGTAAAATGCCATGTTCGTCCCTGAGGTTTGGCCAGTTTTGCGACTTTCGTCCAAAGGTTTGTTTTTTCGCATCTGGATCCAAAAGGTTTGAAATCTTGCCATTTTCATCCGGCTTGTTAACTCCAGCCATTTTTCTTCGTTAAGTCAAGGGTATTTCTGTCTTTTTTGCTAACTTAAAGGGCAATTCGGTCTTTTTCACCTTATGTAAAAAGACCGAATACCGAATTGCCCTTTGAGTTAACAAAAAAGACGAAAATACTCCTGACTTAACCGAGAAAAATGGATGGAGTTAACGAGCCGGATGAAAATGGAAGATTTCAAACCTTTTGGATCCAAATGCTGAAAAACAAACCTTTGGACGAAAGTCGCGAAACTTGCCAAACCTCAGGGACGAAAATGGCATTTTACTCATGTTTAAATAAACAAATTATGATTCTGATTATTAAGGGGGTTAAATAATCAATTTTGGATGTTTTTTTGCAGGTTTAGCTTTTCAACTTTGTTTTCCTCCCACAGTAAGTGTTCTTTTATATTCCGAAAACGTTACTTCTTGCATCTCTTAATAATTCACATGCTCCATTTCATACATGAATCATCTTTTCCAAAATGAAATGAAACGTTGTATAATCTTACGTGATCATGTTTTATGCAGGAGAGAACACGCTGAGCACTCTCGGTCGTATGGTTTTAATCTTATGGTTATTTGTGGTTTTGATAATAAACTCAAGCTACACTGCTAGTTTGACCTCAATCTTGACCGTTCAAAAACTTTATTCACCTATTAAAGGAATCGATAGTTTAATGGCAAGCAAGGATCCCATTGGGTACCAAGAAAATTCATTTGTCCGCAATTATCTTATAGCTGAATACGGCATTCACGAATCTCGGTTAATTCCTCTTTCATTGCCCGAAGACTTCGACAAAGCGTTGAGAGACGGTCCCAAAAATGGCGGTGTTGCTGCCATTGTCGATGAACGTGCGTATGTCGAACTCTTTCTTTCAACTCGTTGTGATTTCAGCATTGTCGGTCAAGAGTTTACCAAAAATGGATGGGGATTTGTAAGTATTGTTGGTCAAGAGTCTTCATTGAACATTCTTTTTCCACCCGTAAAGATTTGACTTCAAAGTCAATCATAATATTTTCCGATCATATTTTGTCACAGGCCTTTCCACGGGACTCTCCGTTAGCAGCCGATATGTCCACGGCTATTTTAAAACTATCGGAAAGCGGTGAGCTACAAAGGATACATGACAAATGGTTGATGAGAAGCGCGTGCAGCTCCCAAGGAACAAAATTCGAAGTAGACCAACTTGAATTAACAAGCTTTCAAGGCCTATTCATAATATGCGGATTAGTTTGTTTTCTTGCTCTTATCATATACATTGGATTAATTATAAGGCAATTTTACAAACATTATCCAATGCTTTCTGAGTCGACCGGGAGAAGTGTTCGGTCGGGACCTCTTCAGACGTTCGTTTCATTCGTTGATGAAAAAGAAGAGACGATAAAAGCCCGCTCAAAGAGAAAATATTCAGAAGGAAGTTCATGCCGGACAGATGTAGATAATGCGTCAATTGAAATTCAGAACTACAAATGCAGCAGGTTAGATTTGTCTTTGGACAGCAAATGATTAAAATGTTGTAATGTGGACTGTAATTTGATTTTTTGACCATAGCAAGTTACCTAAAGTTACCACATTTTTATTAATATCAAGCTATAGAAATCATACAAACCCTAGAGATGTTAGTTTATATGTATAAAAAAAATTACATTAAATTACATATATATGATCATACTTGTTTAAGTTACTTAACGCCTTTAATGAACGACTAAAATGGGGTTTTCTTGTAATATCGACGTGTTATACTCTGTTTATGACTTTTTTTTTTCTTGTTGATAGGTTTTGGTTTGATTCGGTTAAAAGCTCTAACTGAGCCTAATTTTTGATTGGTTCAATTCCTATAGGTGTCTATAAAAGTATAAACTCGAGTATTGTTTAGGCTTGGTACGCACTCTTACATGTTAATTAGAAGTCAGTGTTGGCAATCTAGACAACTAACTCACTCTTGGTTGTTAAGTTGTTAAGCTCAGTTCACTTGTACTCAAGCTGGAATGAGAATAGGCAGACTTGGACCTAATCGATCATACCCTTCGCTAAAAGGTTTGGTTTGAACGGATAAAACCTGAAACTATGTGTTTGGTTGAAATGTTTTTACGGAAGACTCTAAGGTGGTGTTTGTTTTTTCTAAAAAAAAAAATATGTGCAGCCTCTCATGTCCGCGTTGCACAGACATTGCCATCTGCAGACTGTTTGTTTTTCCGAAGACGTTCCATTAAAAACGTCTGCGTTAGCTCTTCTTGGTGCAGACTTGACTCAACCACTTCTAAGATCTTCTAAGGTTTGCAGAGGGTTAAACACCACCACCACCGTCCATCATCACCACCACCACCATCGTCCACCACGTCCACGTCCACCACCGTACACCACCAGTTTAGTTCAGAAGTTTACATACGTTAAAAAACAAACAGTCTTCTTCTTGCAGACTGCAGAGGTTTGTTTCACATCTTCTTCTATAGATGTCTACATATGTGGTTCGCAGACTGCAGACATTATACCTCTTGAAAAACAAACACCACCTAAGCGTATTCCTTGGATAACACGCAAGATGTGTCCAACTCAAACTTAGTTGGGTCAAGATATGCTACAACCCAATCATTAGCACCCACATCAATAGTTAGTTCACCCATGAATGCAACTAAACTCATTACTTTCATCACCTATATCTAGTGGCGAAACTTGAGATTTCTGACCGGGGGGGTCGAAAACGTATATACCTAAAAGAATTATAAAATACCTAAAAAGTTTTATACAAAAACTACATACCGGACACTACTGAGCGAAAGTTCCCCCCCCCCCCCCCCTCGCGACCCCTTCTATCATGCGCCCCTACCTATATCAGGGGATGACCAAAGAAACAATAAATTTGCTATATTATCTAGAAACAATATCTAGGTAAAGAGAGCAAAAGGTGAATGCTTTTAGTGTACCAGAAGATTTCAATTTCCATCTCGACTCAATACTAGGATGATAAAAATTGTAACGCCCCAAAACTCGAATTATTAAATTTGCTAGTATGTCTCCATGTTTAATAAAATGAAATGTAATAACTAGGTTATTAAACCTAGTTAAATGCTTAGTAAAACAAGCAAGGGAATGAAATGGGTGACTATTGTGAGCAAGTAACAAACTTGAGGGACCAAAGTTATAGAAAAGGGAAACTCATGTTTATAAACAAAAGATTAACACACAACACACACATAGTGTGTGTGCGTGGAACGCTCAGGAGAAACACAGGGAGCCAAACCCTAGTTCATCCAAGAACCATCAAATTGAAGGGTGAATCGAAGCTCAAACCTATTAAGGAACATGAATTAATGATCACCTACACAAAGGGATTACGAGGTATGTCTTAGAATTCAATTTGGTGATTTTATATGAAGTGGGTTATGATCAATTCGTGAATTGATATGAAATTAAGCATGATTGTGTAATAGAATCACCAAATAGAACTTGTGTTGTGTATGATTTTGAGTAATTTCATGTTTTGAAGTGAAACCCATTTGAGATGATGAAGATGGTGACATGAATGTGTCACCCATGCCTAATCCTAATGCAAATTTGATGTATTATGTAGTGTGTGATGCATATATGTTAGTTTAAAGTATAGTATGAAATTTATTTGATTATAGTTGTGTTGATAAGACGAATGCAAGAAGTGGGACTTTAAGGCATGAATGGGTTGTACATTATGCTTAGTATGTTGTATGCACTCCAAGTGTTTGACGAAATGTCTAGGTGAAATTAGAATGTGAGATTATTTGAAAATATTTGATGAAACTAAATCTGTCCAGAAAGTTACAGCCGAATTTAATCGGTTGTAACCGGGCCAAATCTTCTAAGAAACTGATGTTTAATGAGTTTGTGATGAACTTCCAGGAAAAACCTTTCAAACCCAACTGAAATTGCATTTTTTTTCGACGAAAAATGAACGTTTTATGAAAGAACTTTTATGGCACATATTTCCGCTGTGACTTTTCAATCAAAACGTGTTAGGGTCTTACAAGTTGGTATCAGAGCCCTGGTTTGAGAGAAATTAAGTACGAGGAGGTAAGTACTTGAACTCAAACCCGTGTGCTCTTGTGACATGGAATCCGTACAATCCAAGACTCGATCAAGGTCCAAAGGTAGAAGTGAATGTAAGTATGTACTTATGTATGCATATAAAGAAACTAACAGTATGTTATGTGCAAGGTAAGCATAAGTGTTTGAAGAGGATGATCTGCGAATGCAGTCTAGGATGAATACCAAAGCAGGCAAGTATGCAAATAGACAGATGGACCCCAGGTACACAATATTAACATATATGGGTACCGGTGTTAAAAGAAAAAGGAAGAAATCTCCTTGGGGGGGTAAGTATTAAACGAAAGACAATGACATTGTCTTGGTAAGGTTTTAAAGATGTCGCACGAACCGAAACCCACTTCTTCGGACATAAGGCGATGATTACATGAAGGCACGAAACTAGTATGTGGATTGCGCACCTGGCCAGTACGCAAGAAGCATATGACATTCGTGAGACTGTGATAATTTTTGCAGGTATGTCTGGTAGAATTGGGTAGCAGGTGGACGTGTGGGTGAAAGGAGTAGCAAGAACTCTCAGGAAATTGAGAGTACTGTAAAAGAAAGAAAAACATGAATGAAAAGTTGAACCCGTAGTTGATGTACGGGTCAAACTTGAAAGAATGAAAGACATGAAAGAAATGCATGAATGATAAGGATGAAGAATGTTTAGAATTCGTAAGCAAGTACGGATCAAACAAGTAAGAATGATGTGTTTGAATCCGCGAGATGGATTCAAAGCATAGAAAGAAAGAAAAGTAAGAATGATATGTTTGAATCCGCGAGACGGATTCAAAACATATAAAGAATGAAAGGTAAGAATGATATGTTTGAATCCGCGATACGGATTCAAAACATAGAAAGAATAAAAAGTATGAATGATACGTTTGAATCCGCGAGACGGAATTAAGGCATAAAAATGATGAAATTAACCTACATAAGAATGTGTCGACAGTTTGATCTTGATAAAGTCAAACATGTCATATGAGTAAGTATAAATGTAACACCTCGTAAAATCACGTCCAATGATGTATTGACACGTGTAATAAACCCTAATAAAGTCAAACGTTGAATTTAAGGGACTAATTTTGCGAAAGATCAAAAACTTTTATTATGGAAGGACTAGAAGTATTATCATGCTTAAAATAAGTCTCTGAATAACCTCTCATGATATTCGTATTCTCATATTAAGCCACTTGATGGATAAGCGAAACCGTTTGCTTAATAAATCGAAAGATTTGCACGGTAAAGGGGTTAGAAGCGTCAACATGTTTAATAAATACCTCTTAATGACCTTTTAATGAACCCGAAACATTATTATATCTAATCATACTCTTGAGAATGCAAAACCTTGGCCAATTAGGGCTTTAATGTCAATAAGTATCAATACGAACAAGTTGTGCGTTAAAAAGGGTTGAAAGTGTCAACATGTTAATTCTTACCTCTGAATGACCTTTCAACAAACCCGAAGCATTGTAATATTCGATAATACTCTCGGGAATGCCCAATATGGATAACATAGGGCTTTGACGTAATAAAGTGATAATACGCGCAAGTTTGCGCGTTAAAAGGACCAAAAGCGTCAATATTTAAAACTGCACCATTGAGCGACCATTTAAGCGAACTGGTGTGAACTGGAGTGTCGTAATACTCCATTATACCCTTGGGAATGATTGTTATTAACTTCGTAAGGCTTTTACGCCATTTCGCGTTAATACGGGCAAGTTCGCAGATTAAATGGTTAAAAGCGTCAATACGTCAAACTAGGCCTCTGACTGACACTTTTAACGTGTCGAGAAGTTTATGATGCTTGGTTATACTCTTGGATGTGCCTAATATTGGAAATATGAGGCCTCGTGTGCTAAAAACATCGTTTCGGAAGAGTTCGGAAGTGCAGGGGCCAAACTTGTCAACAAATGAAAGTTATGGTGAGCTGGTCTGGTCCTTACGGACAGTATACCTGGACCCATACGGTCCATATACGATTGCCAGTATCAGAAAAATGGTGTGCAACCATGGTTTGCTTCCTTGTCTCACATATTTTTTATCCTATGGGCTTGTTGATGGTTTTTTACACCTGTTAGGGCACTTGGCATGATCTTAGGAGCTCCCATAACACTTGTCAATCATCCAATCATCCTCTAAACACTATAAATAGGCCCTTGATCATTCCTTCATTCACACCATTTCTTGAGTTTTGCTCTCTATCACTCAAATCTGAGGATCCTGATCATTGGAACCTCCTTTTAAGTTATCTTCTGTCCTAAGGACCACTTGTAAGTGTTCCTTTCATGCTTAGTTATTTTGTTTGGCTCTTAAAGTCGAAAAGTCAAGCGTTTACGATAAACGCTTTGACTTTTGGTTAGACTTTGTACGGTCGAGCCATGGTTCGCAATGAACATGGCTACGTGATCGTAATTAGGTAGGTGTTAAACCCTCAAAAGGGCACCTCCTAATTACCAAGTTTACTTAGTTAATTGTCGGGTCAAAGTAACTAAAATAAAAGTCAAACGGGTCAGTTTTTAAATAAAATTCATAACTAATAATCTAGAGGCTATAAAATCAGTTTTATCACTTTAATAACTTGGTAAATATTAATTGAACATGTCTAAGCATGTTCGACCCGACAATTCTGAGTTTTGGATCGGTTCGCAACCGAAAGTCGCAAAAGTTGACTTTTGCTTTAACTTTCAGTTCTGACCCGAATTAGCTTAGTTTAATTATGCCTTAGGGTTCCTTTGTGACCATATTATATGTTAGTATAACCCCCTGAAGTTATACTACTTGGTCCTTTAGAATTAGAGTTCATATGCATCTTTCCGTTATATGCTTAAAAGTTGACCGTTTTGCCCTTTTGATATTAAAACGAGATTTTTGAAAATGTGAGAGGGCAAAAACCTTTATTACTGATTTATAAACATGTCCTAAAAATTTGACATCAGTTTGAGGTCTAAATTAGGAGTTATGCGCAATATCGTAAATTTAAGCCTTTTTATTATTTAAACGGCATATTTGATATAAATCCTATTTAAACTCAAATTTTGACATCAAATCTTTTACCTACTGATGTAATATAATATTTTGGGATTTTTGGAAATTTTTATTAAATTTTAAAATGATCATAACATAGAGTTCTCGCATAGGCTCGGTAATTGACGATAACGTCCTTTTTGCTAATAAAATGAGTTTTATACATCCTTTACATGTCAAACCTTTTTCTACTGATTTTATATAATAAATAAGTTATTTTAAACTATAAAGGCTGGTCAAAATCTCAGATTTCCTTATTTAAACCGAATATCATCAAATACCGACTTTTATGCGATGTAGGCGCATAGTATGGTTTAAAACCATATTAGGCATCTAAAGCTTGATACCTACTGATGTTATGAATAAGTTTTTATACTTTAACAGTAAATAAAAGTTTTGAACTCAGATTTCCAAAATTAACCCTTAAAGCATATGTGAAATGACCAAAATGCCCCTACGGTGCATAGTTTGGCCATGAATGGTAAATTTCATATATGTGAGATATCATACTGATATAACTTGATAAAATAAATATTTTTACTGATTATTTAGACCAGAAACTCAGATTATTATTTAACCTCTTTTTATAAACGTTAAAATGACCAAAATACCCCTACGGGGCATAAATTGGTTTTAAATTCGTTTTGGGCATAATGGAAGGTATCCTACTGATATCCCAACATATTTAAGGCATATTAACTTGTGAAACATGTTCATGACTCATTTGGTTACCCGTTATGCGTTTTACGCGTTCGATACGGTTTGTGTAACTAGTTTACATGAATTAACCGAAACAGGTCAAACCTTATCATTTTCACTTCAAAATTCAGAATGTGTTTAGTTTACCCATATTATACAAGTCTCCATACTTGTCGGGTATAAATCACATTCTAATCCGGTCTTCGCTTAATCTTGCGTTTTGAACCGTAAACATTTCCTTAAAACTAACCTGTCTAAGTTACAACTTAAATAAGACCCGTTAGGAATCTAATAGGTTAATAAAACCTTCGTTCCAGATTGAGAGCCCCAGTAGAGGTACTTGTGCTTGCTGATTAGAATATACGGCTGAGTATAAATTGCATTTTAAGCTCAGGTAAATACTTTTAACTTATTTTCCGTTATACGGGCTTGGGATACGGTATTATAAAAATACCGCTTGGTCGGGTGTAGAAACCTTTTAATCGAAGATGATTAAATTGCATAATCCCATTTTAATCGGTATTGCTTGATAACAAATAACATTGGGGGTTAATGACCATGTCCTGGATATCCTTAGCTCATTTAAAAAGTGTAAATGGCCATAACTTAAGCACAAGGTGTAGGCATAACACCTCCTGTTGCGTATGTAAAAGATATACTCACTCGTGAGGTAACATCTTGGGAGTTATATTTGTGGTGTGTCGATTAATATTGATCGGTTTGTTTAATCATCGGCCCTAAATGTTGGACAAACATGTAAATCTGATACAAGATTGTTATTAATATAATTGTCCCAAGTTATAAAAGAATTTTTGTGCCTTGTGCATTTAAATCAATTTTCATAAAATTTTCAAAATAGTCAGTTAATTGTATTTACCAGTGTAAACTGACGTATTTTCCAAAAAGGTTAAGTGACAGGTACTGTACGTAATTGGCTGGGAGCTCAGGGCGTTAATAGGGAATCTTGCAAGTTCTAAACGTCTAAAGTCTGTTGAACTGTGTTTATGTTTCTGTTTTAAGATCCGCCTGTGGATCCATCTTACATTCCGTTTGTAATAGTTGAAGTTACTTTCGAATCGGTTTGTAATATATTTACTTTAGACTTTCGTTGTGCATTGAACTGTGATTATTTGACTATGATGATATCAACTACGTCACGATACTCCCCACCGGGCCCACCGGTAATACGTGGAAATATCGGGGTGTGACAGGTTGGTATCAGATCCAACATTGAGTGAATTAAACACTAGCCTTTTGTGTTTAATCTCAATGACACAGTAGCACATTCCTTGACTTCCGAGTCTAGACTTGAACTAGGAATGATCTCATCCCTGTTATATGTATACATTGTTTTCGATATTTATGCATCCCAGGATCGTGTCGCCGAGCAAAGCTGCCATTTGTGGAAGCTCTCCAGACCCGAAGTTTAAGAATGCAAAGCTTCGTACTACAGCTCGAATTAGCATACGACCAGTATGGAGAAAGGACCTTTTGAACCCATTAACCATATTTCAAATTCTGTACCCAAGACTTTTGAAACTTCAAGTGAAAAGCCGACATCGGAGGATTTCATACCAGTTGTCCCTGAAGATCCAGCTTCAAAGATAATACCTATGGAATCAAAGGACTCATATTTCTTACCTCCAAGTCTTGGAACCCCAACTTGGATTATACCTGTCCTGACCTTATTCATGATTCATATCATTCATTAACCATAAAATACTTGGATTTCCACTTTTGCAAAGATTTCTAATATAGAAGATTTCGACTACCCACAAGAACCTTCTGTACCCATACCGCACTCAGGGAACCAAGGAGAAAACTTTTAGAAATAGAATGAAGAAGGAACTTCCTTGTTATATTTCATTTCTATAGTAGCCCCTATAAGGACATATATATCTTTTAAGTCCCCGTGTGGGCGAATTTCTTTGTGTAAGACCCGTTTAGGGCAATTATAGTATTTTATGAGACTTGCTATGAAAAGTTTCCTATTTTGAAATTTACTTTGATATTAAACAGTATACGTATGTATTATATCCTATATCAGAACTTCATTTCAATTTATGATTGCTCTGCCATTGTATATCAAAGAAAATCTTAGAGGTATAACTTAGCCTATATGTCATTTTCGACATAGCTAAGATGGTAAAGCCTTTTTAAGATAATAGATCCTTGTTAACACCTAAGAACGTGTTAACACTCTTGACAAATGTGGTTCGAGAAAATTACAATAGTCATCCTTATATTGGATTCTTCCAATTTCTTATCTAAGCCTAGTGATTTGGAAATCATGGCTCAAGTCATCAGATAAGATGATCATGTCATAAAAATCCCTTAGTGATGAAATTCCTACGGGCTATATCTATTGTCCTAAAAGACAAAAGACGGTTGTAGTCTTTGACTCTCTGTCAAAAAAGGTAATGAACTATGTTCAAACCTTAATGCCTCGATCCTATAAGATCATGGCTTATAAATTCAAAACTGTCCTCGTGACAAGGCCTTTTGTGCCATTTCAATATCCCTAATAGCTTATAGCTGGATTAATTATAATGAAAATTTTAAAATAAACCTGATTATCAAATTAACCAAATATGGTCTATTTATACCATGGTTAATGAATCATTGAAGATGATGATTCCAAAATAAACTCCTAAGCAAAATTATTGGCGATTGTTTTATAGAAAACAAGCTTCAATATGTCTGAATCAGATGAAGTCAACAGTCATCCCAATATGAGGAATGACAATACAAGGATGAATGTAACGGCTGCAGAGTTACAGACGATGATATATAAAGTTGTCGCTCGAGCCATTGACAAACAATTTAAAGAATCAAGTGGTGCTCGCACCAGGAATCAGTCTGCACCTCATACGGAGCCACCTTCTAAGACACATATATCTCATAAGAATGATTCTCATCATTCGTCGAATCAGAGAAGTGATCCATCCAGACAAATTGTGCTCAATCAGGAGCCACATGTTAAGACCTACTCTTATAAATACTTTGTCTCTTGCAAACCAAGGGACTTCACTGGAGTAAAAGGAGCCATCGATTGTATGACATGGCTGGATGAGATGGACACAGTAGTAGACATCAGTGGTTGTGCATCGCAGGATATTGTGAAGTTTGTTTCACAATCATTCAAAGGAGAAGCATTGGCATGGTGGAGATCATTGATCCAAGCCACAGGGAAGATCCTACTTTATAACTTGTCTTGGGATCAATTTGTTGCGCTGATTAAGGAAAACTTCTGTCCTCAGCATGAGGTAGAAAAGATAGAAACATACTTCTTGACTCTGGTCATGAAGAATTTAGATTGTCAGGCATATGTGACAAGTTTCAACACTATGTCCCGCCTAGTTCCCTATTTAGTCACCCCTGAACCTAAACGCATAGCGCATTTTATTGGAGGCCTAGCACCAGAAATCAAGGGAAATGTCAAGGCATCAAGGCCTACCACATATAGGTCCGTGGTGGACTTATCCTTATCTCTCACTTTAGATGCAATCAGGAATAAGACTGATAAGACCTCTAGCGAGGGAAAAAGGAAAGTAGAAGAGGAAAGCTCTCGCCGATCTGACAAGAAGAAAAAGGGAAGTTCTGAGCACTGGAAAGATTCCGAGTTTAGGAAAAACTCGAGTCAGTCTAATAACAGACCAAATGCAGTAACTGCAGAAAGCAACATTCTGGAAAATGTACGATTAACCCAAGTACTAAACTGTGTGGAATTTGCAAGACCAAGGGTCACAAGACTTTAGATTGCAAGGAGTTGAAGAACGCGACTTGTTACAACTGTAACGAGGAAGGACACATCAAAACCAATTGCCCAAAACTTATAAAGAAGCCTGAAGAGGCCAAGAAAACAAACGCGTGAGTCTTCCAAATGAACATCCAGGAGGCAGTACAGAATGATAACATCGTAACAGGTACTTTTCCTTATCAATGATGATTATGCGGGAAATTGTTGATTCTGGTGCAGATAAGTCTATTGTGGACAATAAATGTTGTGAACTGATATATCCACCTGTTAGGACTCCAAACATATAACGCGAGGTAGAATTAGCCAATAATAATTTAGAAGACTGCTTCAACAAATCTTAGATAGATATTTTATATCTATTAGGATTCACTCTTTTCTGATATCCTTATGGCAAGCTTTCAAGCTATCCAAATTCATCAATATAATAAAGACAGATGTGACATTTTGATCCCCTGTCAAAAAGGTGATGGACTAGGTCCAAACCCTTAAATGCCATTGATGGTCTTTTATGGCCTAGGCTAAGTATAAATGATATATATTTAAATAACATTCATTAAGAATGTTCGTACTATATTAGCTTGTATGGTTTATTGATACCATGGTTAGTATATGTTAGGTCATCAGGATGATGAATAGCGGTTGCTGGATTGCAACTGAGTAATTGTTTCATTTGGTGTTAGGAACCAAGTCTCGAGTATGACAAACTCGGATAAGACAACTGTCAATCGCGCCATTGATGATGCGACGCATGCTAATGATGCTACAATTGTGAACCTCAAAATTTGTAACACCTCGAAAATTCACGTCCTATAATGTGTTGACACGTGTCATAATGTTTAAACGTGTGAAAGAAATATTATAGAAGGACTAAAGTTGACAAACGTGGAAAGTATGTGAATATACGTATTCTAAGTGTCAACTGTGAATAATTATATTATATATTACCCCTACAAGATGCTCATACCTTCAAACGAATAAATCATGGATCATACGAAGCTAAAAGTGAGAGATTTCAAACTACAGGGACCAAATGTGTCAACATGTTTAAATTATACCTCTGAGTGACCTTTTGACAAACCCGAAGCTTTGTAAATATTAATTATGCTCACGAGAATACACGATTAAAATTTCATAAAGTTTCGTTATCGTATGAGAAAGTTATGATCAAATTCGTGTGTGAAGGGTTAAAGCGTAAACGTTGAAAGTTAGGACTTTTCGGGTAACGATTAAGTTAACCGGGGACCTAACAAAGTGGGTATATGTTTTAAAGCCCTTATAGATCAATTGTGAGGGTTCATAATGCAATAAACAAGTGCCTATTCGAGTTTTGAAGAGACAAGGACTAAATCGCAAAACAAATAAAGAGCTGATCCTACACGTCCTCGCGCCACGCGAGGGGTCCCTCGCGCCACGCGAGGGACTCCCAGTTGCTGAATTGCGGCTGTTGGCTGAAATGGCTCTTGTACGCGATTTTATCCGATTTTCCACATTCCTCTTGACCCCTAGACACCCCCTAAACACTTAGGGACATGTGTTGAAGTATTGTGGGCACTAGTAGACACAAGTGTCAAGGATTTGTGGTAGATTAAACACTATATAAAGGCATGTTATGCAACCTTTTTCTTCACACCTTCATTCTGCAATTGAGGAGCCTTCTGGAGCTTCAAAGCAGACCCAAGTCCTTCCTAATCAAGCTTAGGACTTCAGTAAGTGTTCTAATCCTTTCTAATTTGAGTTTAGCTTAGTTATTTAGCTAAAAGTCAAACCGTCGTAATTACGGTTTGACTTCGAGATTAGTCTATAATGGCTCAGTCATATCTCGAATTAAAAGTAGTTATAGGATGGTATTTATGTGGGTAATAAAACCCCAAAAGGGTTTCCCCTGATCACCATCCTAACCAGGTCAAATGTCGGGTCAAACCTTTACTTAAAAAGTCAACATAATGCTTAAAATGTCATTTATGCATAATTAGCTATCTAGACCATTTATAACATGTTTGATCATTGTTATAACTTAGTAATAAGTGTAAGAACATGTCCAAACATGTTCAACCCGACTATTTCCTGTTTAGACCCGGTTCGGAACCGAAAGTCACATAGTTTGACTTTCCCGTTGACTTTCAGTTCTGACCCGTTTGGGCATATTTTAGAAATGCCTCAGAGCTTTAATTGGATTAGGATACATGTTAGAACAACCCTCTGTGATCATACACCTTGGTTCACTAGTTATCCAATTAATATGCATATTTCCGTTAATTGCTCATACGTTGACCGTTATGCCCTTATTACCTTAAATCACGATTTATGAAAATGTAAAAGTGTAGAAACCTTAGTTACTGATATATAAACTTGTATGCAAAGTTTGACATCAGTTTGACTTATAGATTAAGAGTTATGCTCATTGTCGCTAAATTAAAGCTTTATGTTAACAAAATGGCGTAATTAGCGTATAGCCTAGTTAAACATACTTTTTGATATCAAATATTTTACCCACTGATGTTATATATTATTTTGGGATTTTTAAAGATTTTTAATTAATTTTAGACCGAGCATAACTAGTAGTCGTAGGCTTAATCCGGTAATTGTCGGTTTTGCCCTTACGGGCCATAAAATGAGTTTTACTTATCTAAACGACTCCAAACCTTTTGCTACTGATCACATATGATTAATAAATTATTTTAAGCCTTCTGGAAATATAAAAATATCAGATTTAAGTATAGAACCCGGAAATGGCCTTTAATCGCCATAATTAGCGTTTTTAACGCATAGTATGTTTTAATATCATATTAGACATACCCGGGTTGATACCTACTGATATATGAGGCAAATTATGATATTTTAACAGTAAGCGAAGGTTGATAAACTCAGACTTCGTTTTTGAGCTTTTCGGCTTATGTGAAATTACCAAAATACCCCTACGGGGCATAGTTTGGTTAAAGATGATAATTTTCACATATATGCTTTAGCCTACTGATATAAATTATCAATTTAAGTATGTTTTCTGTTTACATCAGACCTGTAACTCAGTTGAACATATAAACACTTTTACAAACTTTAAAATGACCAAACTACCCCTACGGGGCATAGTTTGTGTTTAAATTAGTTCGGGGCATAACGAAAGACATCCTACTGATGTCACAACATATTTGAAGCATATTAACTTAGGAAACCTGTATATGGCTCTTACGGATACCCGTTACGCATATTACGCGTTCGGCTCGATTTATGTAACAAGTTTACATAAATTAGCCGAGACGGGTCAAACCTTATCGGTTTTATCTCAAAATCCAGAATGTGAATAATAAACCCATATTAAACAAGTCTTCAAACTTGTCGGGTCTAAATCACATTCTATCCGGTCTTCGCTTAATCATGCGTCTGAACCGCATCTTCCTATAAGACTAACCGGTCTAAGCTTAGGCTTAATTAAAGACCCGTTAGCATTCTAATTAATTATTTATACCATCATTCCAGACTAGAGCTTTCCGGTAAATGGTACCTACGCTTACTTAAGTGAATACGACTGAGTTATTAATTTCTGATTATTTAAGACAGGAGCTAGCTCAGGTAAATACTCTTAACTTATTTTCCCTATACGGGCTTGGGATACGGTACTATAAAAGTACCGCTTGGTCGGGTGTATGTAGTCATTTAAATCGGATTGTGATTGATGTACTTACATAACCTGTTTAATATGTATTATTTTATTATTATTTGGTGTATGGCCTTGGGGGTTAATGACCATGTCCCGGATATCCTTGGCATCATTTTACGAAATGGCCACGACCTAAGCACGGGGTGTAGGCATACACCTGACAGTTGCATTATGTAAAAACTGGTAATCCACTCCGAGGTATCATCCTTGTGGGCATTATACCGGAACTGGTAATCCACTTAGGGGATGATAGCCTGTGGGCATTATACCTGTGGCGTGTCTGTTAATCTAGTCCGGCCCTACAAACCGGCCCTAATGGACGACAAATAAGTAAAACTGTATACAAGATTATATACAAATAATTTTCCCAAGTTATAAAAGATTAATTTTGCCTCTGTGCATTTTAATCAAAGTGTCAAAAGGTTTTGTGCCTGGTGCATCTAAATCAATTTTCTTAAACTCTTTTCAAATGAGTCGGTTAAGTGTATTTACCAGTGAAAACTGACGTATTTTCCAAAAAGGTTAAGTGACAGGTACTAAACGAAATTGGCTGGAAGCTCAGGGCGCTAATAAGGAGTCTTGCAAGTTCTAGGCGTCTAAAGTCTGTTGAACAAATGATATGTTTTTACAGATCCGCCTGTGGATCCTTTACTTTCCGTTGTAATATTGAATATTACTTCATATTCGGAAATGTAATAATATTTATCTTTTGCTTCCGCTGTGCATTTATATATTGTGTTGTTTGACTATTATGTTGCCAACCACGTCACGATACTCCCCCACCGGGCCCACCGGTGACACGTGGAAATCGGGGTGTGACAGGTTGGTATCAGAGCCAACACTGAGTGAATTAAACACTAGTCTTTTGTGTTTAATCTCAGCTACACAATTGCACAATCTAAACCTCTGAGTCTAGACTTGACATAGGAATAATCTTAATCCTAATATATGAAAATTTTTGCTTCCAATTTTTATTATTATTGGATACGTCGCCAAGCGAGGAAGCTGAACTAGGGATTCTCCACACCCGGAGCCTTGAAATGCTGAGCTTCGTACAGCGACCAAGATGAGACGTGCGACCAAGGAGAAAGCATTCAAGAATTGAATGAAGAAGAAACTCCTTTGCTGAAGATCGTTTCCTCATTAGTCCTTATAAGGACATATTTACCTTTTCAGTCCCTTCGAGGACAACATTATTCCTTTTAAGTCCCGCTTAGGGCAACTTTATACTTTTATTTTTATAAATGGAATGATTAAGTCTAAACTTTCATTCTAAATAAGAAATATTAAATAAATGAAAAAAATAATATTTCCTTTTTGCAAGATCTACCATTATAATAAAAAGGCAAAATCTAAAAGGGCAAGACCTAGCTTCGGGTCATATTAAGACCGGCCAAGATTGCAGTTCCGCAATTTAGATTCAGATCCATATTTACACCTCAATTTAAAAAAATTGTTCTGCGTTAATTATAAATTAAGAATCTTAAGTGTGAAACCTAGCCTCGGGTCAATTATAAGACCGGGCCAAGATGGTAAGACCTGTTAAAAAGATTCAAATCATTAATTAAGAATCTTAAGTGTGAAACCTAGCCTCGGGTCAATTATAAGACCGGGCCAAGATGGTAAGACCTGTTAAAAAGATTCAAATCATTAATTAAGAATCTTAATGTGAAACCTAGCCTCGGGTCAATTAGAAGACCGGGCCAAGATGGTAAGATCTGTTTAAAAGATTCAATTCCCTGTTAACATCTTAAAACATGTTAACACTCCTGGCAGATGTGATTCATTTAAAATCACACACGTCATTTTTACATGGGATTCTTCAAAAGATTCCTAACCCAGTTTAATGATCCCTGAATCCTGGGTTTACATCATCAATTAAGATGATCATAGTTTAACCATACGTGGTAATATAATGCCTACGGGCTATAATGTATTGTCCGTTTGAGACATTGACATCTGATCGTTATGATTCCTTGTCTATGGTGGTGAGCTATGCTCAAGCCTATTAGTCTGTATGATCAATGCGATCCTGACTACTATCATCAAATGAAGATGATCATATAATAAACATCCCTTAGAAGGGAAATGCCTACGAGCTATAATTAACGTCCTCTAGGACTAAAAACGGTGGTAGCCTACAACTCCCTGTCAAATAAAGGTAATAAACTAGGTTTAAACCTCAAATGCCTTGATTCTTTAAAATCCTAGCATATAGTTTATAAATGTCCTTGTGACTAGGCCTATTGTGCCAGAATACCTTCATGCTTTGATTCTCTGAAATCATAGCTTATAAATTATATATGTCCTTGTGACTAAGCCAGTTGTGCTAATATACTTAAAGACCTTGATTCTTTGAAATCATGGCTTATAATTTAAAATTTTGTCCTTGTGACTAGGCCTTTTGTGCTATAAAATAAAACTGTTATTATTGCTTTGATTCTCTGAAATCATAAGCTTATAATTTATAAATGTCCATGTGACCAGGCCATTGGGTGCCACTAATAAAACTGTTATTGTTTTAGAATTAGGATAAATTATTATAGAAATCCTAAATAAATTTGATTAATAAATTAACCAAATATGGTCTCTGTTTACCATGGTTAATGAATTACCCTAAGGGGCAATTCCATAATAAACTCCCAAATAAACTATTGTCCTTGTTTTTTGCAACAGTTCAATTCAAATGGATGACTCAAATGAAATAAATAGCCATCCAGTGGAGCCAAATGAGAACGCCCAGATTACGTTAACGGGTGCCGAATTAAAAGCAATCATAGACGGCGCTGTTACACAAGCTTTGAAAAGGCAGTACGAGGAGTATAGTGAGACTCGTAGTAGGACCCTATCTACACAGCCTTCAAAGCCACCGTCCAATAACGACGACCCGAAGAAAAATGATGACCGACACTCCTCAAACCACAGTGCTCCATCTCAGCAAGTCATACTGAATAAAGGACCCCTTGCTAAGGGTTGCTCCTATAAATATTTCGTTTCCTGCAAACCCCGGGATTTCACTGGGGAGAAAGGAGCCACCGATTGTATGACGTGGCTGGATGAGATGGATACGGTTGTTGATATCAGCGGATGTGCTGAGCAAGACGTGGTCAAGTTTGTGTCACAGTCTTTCAAGGGTGAAGCTTTGGCATGGTGGAGATCTCTGATTCAAGCCACCGGGAAAATCCCACTGTACAATATGTCGTGGGATCAATTTGTGGCCCTTATCAGGGAAAATTTCTGCCCTCAGCATGAGGTGGAGAAGATAGAGTCCGATTTTCTATCCTTGGTGATGACAAACCTCGACTGTCAAGCTTACCTAACGAGCTTCAACACTATGTCTCGGCTGGTTCCATACCTGGTAACCCCGGAACCAAAACGGATAGCTCGTTTTATCGGTGGTTTAGCCCCCGAGATCAAGGCAAGCGTAAAAGCTTCTCGACCAGCGACTTTTAGATCAGTAGCTGACATTTCCTTATCCCTTACTTTAGATGCGGTCAGGTTGAGATCGCTAAAGAAATCTGAAGAAAGTAAGAGGAATCGTGAGGATGATAAATCACGAGGGTCAGAGAAGAAGCACAAGGGAAACACTGATTCTAAGAAGTCTGGGTTTGGAAGGAACAGTCAACGAACAGAGGAAAAGCCAAGGTGCACGACTTGTCAAAGACGCCACTTTGGAAAGTGCAGGTCTGAATCCAATTCTAGGTCTGAATCACCTGCATGTGGGTTATGCAAGTCTAAGGAGCACAAGACTGTTGATTGCAAGAAGATTAAAGATGCCATATGCTACAATTGCAATGAGAAGGGGCACATAAAAACCAACTGCCCTAGGTACGCGAAGAAGCCTGAAGAGGCCTAGAGAACAAACACACGAGTTGTCAGGAGGAACACCCAAAAGATGGTGCAGAATAATAATAGTATAATATGTACCTTTCCTTATCAGCAGTTTATGCAGAAACTTATTTGATACTGGTACATATAAATATATTATGAATAATAAATGTTGAGAACTGTTGTCTCCGTCTGATTAAGACTCCGGTCATTTAATACGATGTATAAAATGGCCGATGATACTTTAGAAAATGCTTCAACAAATCCTATATTGATATCTAATATCTATTAGAAAGCACTCTTTCTAATACCTTATAGCAAACTATTGGTTGCATACATAAGGACTCAATATAGTGATAAAAGTCGATTAGTTGCCTTAAAAATGAAGCCCATATTGTGGGTAATAAGGAGCAATTAATTATCAAGACTCCTTACGAGACAACCCTCGTAATTACACGTATCTGTACGACTAATAAATATTAAACAAAAAAAATGGTGGAACTGGCCGTCCCCGGAATCGAACCTGGGTCTAGGCCGGCCGCACCCTTTCGCGCGCCTAGCCAACTGAGCTAGGTGCCTAGTTTGTGAAACTTCCATTATTGATTAAATATAAGCACTTGTGCAATAAACTTCCTTATCATTTATCAATGATAATTTCTGCTAAGTGTCCTGTTTTTAATACAGGCAATAATAAATCTTCATGAACCATAAACTTAGCAAAAACTTTTATTATCATCCACAAGGTATAATTACCAAGGAAACCATAGTAACCGATTCTTCTAGTATCGGCAAGGAATCCTTCCGAAAATCTAAGAGTACTCTTTCTTCGCATAGAGTACGACAACATATGTTATTTTAATTATTTTTCTCATTGTTTTCTATCGCCTGCGAATGCCAAACTATGTTTGATAAAAGTGTCATATGAGGATTGGCGTATCCTAGTGTGTCCCATAGATTATTTCCATGTCTGATCAGCATGGAGGTTTAATACATGGAACCCCTAAGATATCCCAATGATCATATTGTACTAAAGTCGACTAGTAGTATTCAAAGAAGATATCCAAAAATGGAAATTTTTTCAAGTAAATGTTTCCGATTAAGGAAGTCGTGGACTTATAACATAAAGGTGTCACTCGTTTGACACGAACAATGATGGATGAACTGGAGCCTGAGATATGGAAAATCTCTACAGCCTCCTTGTATCTTAATTATCTTCTCAAAATTTTTCCCTGCTTACCTCATGGAAGGCAGGTAGAATTAAGATTTGTATCCCGCCGTGGGATGGAGTATTGTGAAAACTCCATATTGATTATGGAATAAACGAAACCTTGGTTAAGTAGGTTTTAAGACATAGGCTCATATAGCCTGACTCAATATTCTGAGGGTTTTATGTTAATAGATAAGAAAGACGGTTCATATTGCTTATGCATACATGCCGCAACCCTAATTAGGCAACGATTAAGAATTTGCTATCAGCTACCCAGGATCTAAGGGCAAAATTATTGGTGGATAGGCTTGAAAAAGTCCGTAGCCACCCATGTAGCTAAATGCTTGACATGTGCGCAAGTCAAAGCCGAGCATCAAAAGCCGTCAGGCTTGCTACAACAGCCTGAACTTCCTACGTGGAAGTGGGAAATGGTAACTATGGATTTTATTACCAAGTTACCCAAGACAAGGAAAGGAAATGATAAAATATGGGTTAGTGGACGGACTGACTAAGTCAGCTCATTTCTTACCCATCAAGGAGACTTATAGCTCCGATATGTTAGCCCAATTATAAGTGGATAAGATTGTAGCCTTGCATGGCATACCTGTGACTATTATCTCTGATAGAGATACTAGGTACACGCCACATTTTTGGAAGAGTTTCCAGCAATCTTTGGGCACACGTTTGAACTTTAGTACGGCTTACCATCCTCAGACAGACGGTCAGAGTGAGCATACTATTCAAACGTAGGAAGACATGCTGCGTGCATGTGCGATCGATTTGGGAGGTAGCTGGGATAAGAACCTACCATTAATCGAATTCTCCTACAACAATAGCTACCATACCAGCCTCAAGGCTGCACCTTTTGAGGCATTATATGGTAGAAAGTGTAGATCGCCGTGTGTTGGGCGGATGTTGGAGATGTCCAGTTATCAGGACCAGAGATCGTGTTCGAAACAACGGACAAGGTTGTCCAGATTCGTGACTTGTCTCAAGGCTGCCCGAGATAGGCAGAAGAGTTGCGCTGATCTGAAGCGTAAAGCCTTTCACTTCGAAGTAGGTGATAAAGTATTGCTTAAAGTATCACCCTGGAAGGGAGTGATGCGGTCTGGTAAGAAAGGCAAGCTAAGCCCGAGATACATAGGACCTTTCGAGGTTATCGAATGTATAGGGTCAGTGCCTATAAGTTAAACTTACCGGAAGAGCTCAGTGGAATTCACAATGTGTTCCACATCTGCAATCTGAAGAAGTGTTTCGCTATCGAATCACTGGTATTACCCCATACAGATGTGCATATAGATGAGAGCTTAAAATTTGTTGAAAAACCTTTGTCGATTGAAGATCGACAGGTAAAGAAGCTTCGAAGGAAGCAGGTACCTATTGTAAAGGTCAAATGGGATGCCCGAAGAGGTCCCGAATACACGTGGGAGGTTGAATCCACGATGAAAGAAAAGTACCCTTACTTATTACAGTAAATCTCGGGTCGAGATTTATTTTAAGGGGGTGAGGATGTAACACCTCGAAAATTCACGTCCTATAATGTGTTGACACGTGTCATAATGTTTAAACGTGTGAAAGAAATATTATAGAAGGACTAAAGTTGACAAACGTGGAAAGTATGTGAATATACGTATTCTAAGTGTCAACTGTGAATAATTATATTATATATTACCCCTACAAGATGCTCATACCTTCAAACGAATAAATCATGGATCATACGAAGCTAAAAGTGAGAGATTTCAAACTACAGGGACCAAATGTGTCAACATGTTTAAATTATACCTCTGAGTGACCTTTTGACAAACCCGAAGCTTTGTAAATATTAATTATGCTCACGAGAATACACGATTAAAATTTCATAAAGTTTCGTTATCGTATGAGAAAGTTATGATCAAATTCGTGTGTGAAGGGTTAAAGCGTAAACGTTGAAAGTTAGGACTTTTCGGGTAACGATTAAGTTAACCGGGGACCTAACAAAGTGGGTATATGTTTTAAAGCCCTTATAGATCAATTGTGAGGGTTCATAATGCAATAAACAAGTGCCTATTCGAGTTTTGAAGAGACAAGGACTAAATCGCAAAACAAATAAAGAGCTGGTCCTACACGTCCTCGCGCCACGCGAGGGGTCCCTCGCGCCACGCGAGGGGTCCCTCGCGCCACGCGAGGGACTCCCAGTTGCTGAATTGCGGCTGTTGGCTGAAATGGCTCTTGTACGCGATTTTATCCGATTTTCCACATTCCTCTTGACCCCTAGACACCCCCTAAACACTTAGGGACATGTGTTGAAGTATTGTGGGCACTAGTAGACACAAGTGTCAAGGATTTGTGGTAGATTAAACACTATATAAAGGCATGTTATGCAACCTTTTTCTTCACACCTTCATTCTGCAATTGAGGAGCCTTCTGGAGCTTCAAAGCAGACCCAAGTCCTTCCTAATCAAGCTTAGGACTTCAGTAAGTGTTCTAATCCTTTCTAATTTGAGTTTAGCTTAGTTATTTAGCTAAAAGTCAAACCGTCGTAATTACGGTTTGACTTCGAGATTAGTCTATAATGGCTCAGTCATATCTCGAATTAAAAGTAGTTATAGGATGGTATTTATGTGGGTAATAAAACCCCAAAAGGGTTTCCCCTGATCACCATCCTAACCAGGTCAAATGTCGGGTCAAACCTTTACTTAAAAAGTCAACATAATGCTTAAAATGTCATTTATGCATAATTAGCTATCTAGATCATTTATAACCTGTTTGATCATTGTTATAACTTAGTAATAAGTGTAAGAACATGTCCAAACATGTTCAACCCGACTATTTCCTGTTTAGACCCGGTTCGGAACCGAAAGTCACATAGTTTGACTTTCCCGTTGACTTTCAGTTCTGACCCGTTTGGGCATATTTTAGAAATGCCTCAGAGCTTTAATTGGATTAGGATACATGTTAGAACAACCCTCTGTGATCATACACCTTGGTTCACTAGTTATCCAATTAATATGCATATTTCCGTTAATTGCTCATACGTTGACCGTTATGCCCTTATTACCTTAAATCACGATTTATGAAAATGTAAAAGTGTAGAAACCTTAGTTACTGATATATAAACTTGTATGCAAAGTTTGACATCAGTTTGACTTATAGATTAAGAGTTATGCTCATTGTCGCTAAATTAAAGCTTTATGTTAACAAAATGGCGTAATTAGCGTATAGCCTAGTTAAACATACTTTTTGATATCAAATATTTTACCCGCTGATGTTATATATTATTTTGGGATTTTTAAATATTTTTAATTAATTTTAGACCGAGCATAACTAGTAGTCGTAGGCTTAATCCGGTAATTGCCGGTTTTGCCCTTACGGGCCATAAAATGAGTTTTACTTATCTAAACGACTCCAAACCTTTTGCTACTGATCACATATGATTAATAAATTATTTTAAGCCTTCTGGAAATATAAAAATATCAGATTTAAGTATAGAACCCGGAAATGGCCTTTAATCGCCATAATTAGCGTTTTTAACGCATAGTATGTTTTAATATCATATTAGACATACCCGGGTTGATACCTACTGATATATGAGGCAAATTATGATATTTTAACAGTAAGCGAAGGTTGATAAACTCAGACTTCGTTTTTGAGCTTTTCGGCTTATGTGAAATTACCAAAATACCCCTACGGGGCATAGTTTGGTTAAAGATGATAATTTTCACATATATGCTTTAGCCTACTGATATAAATTATCAATTTAAGTATGTTTTCTGTTTACATCAGACCTGTAACTCAGTTGAACATATAAACGCTTTTACAAACTTTAAAATGACCAAACTACCCCTACGGGGCATAGTTTGTGTTTAAATTAGTTCGGGGCATAACGAAAGACATCCTACTGATGTCACAACATATTTGAAGCATATTAACTTAGGAAACCTGTATATGGCTCTTACGGATACCCGTTACGCATATTACGCGTTCGGCTCGATTTATGTAACAAGTTTACATAAATTAGCCGAGACGGGTCAAACCTTATCGGTTTTATCTCAAAATCCAGAATGTGAATAATAAACCCATATTAAACAAGTCTTCAAACTTGTCGGGTCTAAATCACATTCTATCCGGTCTTCGCTTAATCATGCGTCTGAACCGCATCTTCCTATAAGACTAACCGGTCTAAGCTTAGGCTTAATTAAAGACCCGTTAGCATTCTAATTAATTATTTATACCATCATTCCAGACTAGAGCTTTCCGGTAAATGGTACCTACGCTTACTTAAGTGAATACGACTGAGTTATTAATTTCTGATTATTTAAGACAGGAGCTAGCTCAGGTAAATACTCTTAACTTATTTTCCCTATACGGGCTTGGGATACGGTACTATAAAAGTACCGCTTGGTCGGGTGTATGTAGTCATTTAAATCGGATTGTGATTGATGTACTTACATAACCTGTTTAATATGTATTATTTTATTATTATTTGGTGTATGGCCTTGGGGGTTAATGACCATGTCCCGGATATCCTTGGCATCATTTTACGAAATGGCCACGACCTAAGCACGGGGTGTAGGCATACACCTGACAGCTGCATTATGTAAAAACTGGTAATCCACTCCGAGGTATCATCCTTGTGGGCATTATACCGGAACTGGTAATCCACTTAGGGGATGATAGCCTGTGGGCATTATACCTGTGGCGTGTCTGTTAATCTAGTCCGGCCCTACAAACCGGCCCTAATGGACGACAAATAAGTAAAACTGTATACAAGATTATATACAAATAATTTTCCCAAGTTATAAAAGATTAATTTTGCCTCTGTGCATTTTAATCAAAGTGTCAAAAGGTTTTGTGCCTGGTGCATCTAAATCAATTTTCTTAAACTCTTTTCAAATGAGTCGGTTGAGTGTATTTACCAGTGAAAACTGACGTATTTTCCAAAAAGGTTAAGTGACAGGTACTAAACGAAATTGGCTGGAAGCTCAGGGCGCTAATAAGGAGTCTTGCAAGTTCTAGGCGTCTAAAGTCTGTTGAACAAATGATATGTTTTTACAGATCCGCCTGTGGATCCTTTACTTTCCGTTGTAATATTGAATATTACTTCATATTCGGAAATGTAATAATATTTATCTTTTGCTTCCGCTGTGCATTTATATATTGTGTTGTTTGACTATTATGTTGCCAACCACGTCACGATACTCCCCCACCGGGCCCACCGGTGACACGTGGAAATCGGGGTGTGATAAAATTAACAAAGATGTTCTTCAAGCTATGATAGACGCAGCTGTTGGAAAAGCTGTGAGAAAGGCCGTGAAAAAGTTCAAAGAGCCCAATGCTACTTGCTCCAAATCCCATTTAAGACTACATTCCCTTACTCACGAGAAGGATCTTGTTCATACCTTGGATGCAAATAATGAATTAAAAAGGAAAAGGGAGAAAGATAACTCCCATATTTCTAAGAAAAGGGGTAAGCTTGAGCTTAAGAAGAACAAACAAAGGTCCAACAAGAAACCTGTTGGCAAGACCTGCAAGAAGCGCCATCTAGGGAAGTGCAGGTTCGAATCAAAATCCCAATCGCAGCCTAGGGCTTGTGGGATCTGCAAATAAAGGGAGCATAAAACGTTGGATTGCAAGGACATAATGGATGCAGTCTGCTTCGGCTGTAATGAGAAAGGCCACATCAAGACTACATGCCCTAAATTTGTCAATGGAAATGCGGCTAAGGATAGAAAGCCTAAGAATGAAAGCGCTTAAACTCTCCTGATGGATGCCAGAGGTAGTTCATATCAATAATGACATCAGGTACATTCTTTAACATTTATTGGTAATATAAATGCTAAGAGTTCTGTTTTGATTCGGGTACCAATAAATCCTTCATAAATTGTAAGTATAACAAACCTTTAAAATTTTCCATAAGAACCTTAGATATTAAGCGTAAGGTAAAACTTACAGACGAAAATCATAGGAACCATTTCTTCTATTCCTGTCAGAAATCTTCAGTCATAAAATTCTAGAGTACCCTCTGTCCAGATGAAGTACGTTAGCATATGTAGTTGGTATCTCTTTGATCTCTATCGATTGCGAATACCAGACGGTATGACAAAAGCGCCATATGAGGATTGGTGTATCTTAATATGTTCCATAGATTGCTTCCATGCCTGATCAGTATGGAGGTTTAATGCATGGAACCACAAAGATATTCCAATGATCATATGATACTAAAGTCAGCTAATGGTATTCAAAGAAGATATCCAGAATGGAATTGTCCAAGTAAGTGTCTCTGATTAAGGAATCCGTGAACTCGTAAAGTAAATGTGTCACTTATCTGCCACAGGCAATGATAGATAAACTGGAGCCTGAGATTTGGAAAATCTCTGTAACCTCCTTGTGTTTTGATTATCTTCTCCAAAGACTACCCTGTTTACCTCCTGAAAGGCAAGTAGAGTTAAGATTTATATCCTGCATAGGGCTGCATTATTGTGAAATCTCCAGGACGACTGGTTCCATCATTGGAAGAATCAAAACCCTGATTAAGTGAGTGTTAAGATAAAGGTTCATAAATCCTAATTCAAAATTCAGAGAATTCGATATTTTTAAGAAAGACGGTTCATTTTACTTATGCATTGAATACCGCAACCCTATTTAGGCAACAATTAAGAATCGCCATCAGCTGCCCAGGATCGTCGATTTGTTCGACTAACTGTAAGGATTAGCTATTCCTTAAGATTGATTTAAGCAGTAATTGAAATAACTATCTCACCTTAAATAAGCTCTCCTATGACTAATAGTTAGTATATAAGCATCAAGGCTGCTCCTTTGGAGATCTCGTATAGATGGGAGGTTAAACATCTGTTGTTAGACAGAAGTTTAGTAAGTCCGAATTAACAGGACCTGAAATTATCATGGAAACAACAGATAAGATCATACGAATCCGTAACCGTCTGAAAGTTGCCAATAATCGGCAGAAAATCAATGATTGATAAGAGTCACAAACCTCTTAAGTTCTTAATAAGGGATAAGATTCAACAGAAAGTACCACCCTAGAAGAGGTGGACTACATTGTGATGTAGCAGGCAAATTAAACACTAGATAAATTGTACCATTAGAGAAAATCGAATACGTCAAGATCAATAGCTTATAAGCTAAAACTTATTTAAGGAACTTGATGGAACTCGCAATGTGTTCCACACTGGAGACTTCAAGATATGGCTAGACAATAAGTCAATAGCATTATCACATTGATATGGAGATTAATGAAAACTTATGGTTGGTGGAGAAATCAGCATGGATTAAGGATTGACAAGATTAGAAGCTCCAAAAGAATACATATACCTATTATAAAGGTCATTTGGGGTGCCTGTAGAGGCCCCAGATATGCTGTGGAAGATTAAGTCCATTATAAGACAGAAAGTACTTCCATCTTTTGAGCAAATCTCGAGGTCGAGATTTCTTTTAAGGGGTTGAGGATGTAATACCTCGTAAAATCACGTCCAATGATGTATTGACACGTGTAATAAACCCTAATAAAGTCAAACGTTGAATTTAAGGGACTAATTTTGCGAAAGATCAAAAACTTTTATTATGGAAGGACTAGAAGTATTATCATGCTTAAAATAAGTCTCTGAATAACCTCTCATGATATTCATATTCTCGTATTAAGCCACTTGATGGATAAGCGAAACCGTTTGCTTAATAAATCGAAAGATTTGCACGATAAAAGGGGTTAGAAGCGTCAACATATTTAATAAATACCTCTGAATGACCTTTTAATGAACCCGAAACATTATTATATCTAATCATACTCTTGAGAATGCAAAACCTTGGCCAATTAGGGCTTTAATGTCAATAAGTATCAATACGAACAAGTTGTGCGTTAAAAAGGGTTGAAAGTGTCAACATGCTAATTCTTACCTCTGAATGACCTTTTAACAAACCCGAAGCATCGTAATATTCGATAATACTCTCGGGAATCCCCAATATGGATAACATAGGGCTTTGACGTAATAAAGCGATAATACGCGCAAGTTTGCGCGTTAAAAGGACCAAAAGCGTCAATATTTAAAACTGCACCATTGAGCGACCATTTAAGCGAACTGGTGTGAACTGGAGTGTTGTAATACTCCATTATACTCCATTATACCCTTGGGAATGATTGTTATTAACTTCGTAAGGCTTTTACGCCATTTCGCGCTAATACGCGCAAGTTCGCAAATTAAAGGGTTAAAAGCGTCAATACGTCAAAATAGGCCTCTGACTGACCCTTTTAACGTGTCGAGAAGTTTATGATGCTTTTTTATACTCTTGGATGTGCCTAATATTGGAAATATGAGGCCTCGTGTGCTAAAAACATCGTTTCGGAAGAGTTCGGAAGTGCAGGGGCCAAACTTGTCAACAAATGAAAGTTATGGTGAGCTGGTCTGGTCCTTACGGACCGTATACCTGGACCCATATGGTCCGTATATGATTTCCAGTATCAAAAAAATGGTGTGCAGCCATGGTTTGCTTCCTTGTCTCACATATTTTGATCCTATGGGCTTGTTGATGGTTTTTGACACCTGTTAGGGCACTTGGCATGATCTTAGGAGCTCCCATAACACTTTTCAATCATCCAATCATCCTCTAAACACTATAAATAGGCCCTTGATCATTCCTTAATTCACACCATTTCTTGAGTTTTGCTCTCTATCACTCAAATCTGAGGATCCTGATCTTTGGAACCTCCTTTTAAGTTATCTTCTGTCCTAAGGACCACTTGTAAGTGTTCCTTTCATGCTTAGTTATTTTGTTTGGCTCTTAAAGCCGAAAAGTCAAGCGTTTACGATAAATGTTTTGAATTTTGGTTAGACTTTGTACGGTCGAGCCATGGTTCGCAACGAACATGGCTACGTGATCGTAATTAGGTAGGTGTTAAACCCTCAAAAGGGCACCTCCTAACTACCACGTTTACTTAGTTAATTGTCGGGTCAAAGTAACTAAAATAAAAGTCAAACGGGTCAGTTTTTAAATAAATTTCATTACTAATAATGTAGAGGCTATAAAATCAGTTTTATCACTTTAATAACTTGGTAAATATTAATTGAACATGTCTAAGCATGTTCGACCCGACAATTCTGAGTTTAGGATCGGTTCGCAACCTAAAGTCGCAAAAGTTGACTTTTGCTTTGACTTTCAGTTCTGACCCGAATTAGCTTAGTTTAATTATGCCTTAGGGTTCCTTTGTGACCATATTATATGTTAGTATAACCCCCTGAAGTTATACTACTTGGTCCTTTAGAATTAGAGTTCATATGCAAGTTTCCGTTATATGCTTAAAAGTTGACCGTTATGCCCTTTTGATATTAAAACGAGATTTTTGAAAATGTGAGAGGGCAAAAACCTTTATTACTGATTTATAAACATGTTCTAAAAATTTGACATCAGTTTGAGGTCTAAATTAAGAGTTATGCTCAATAACGTAAATTGGAGCCTTTTTATTATTTAAACGGCATATTTGATATAAATCCTATTTAAACTCAAATTTTGACATTAAACCTTTTACCTACTGATGTAATATAATATTTTGGGATTTTTGGAAATTTTTATTAAATTTTAAAATGATCATAACATAGAGTTCTCGCATAGGCTCGGTAATTGACGATAACGTCCTTTTTGCTAATAAAATGAGTTTTATACATCCTTTACATGTCAAACCTTTTTCTACTGATTTTATATAATAAATAAGTTATTTTTAACTGTAAAGGCTGGTCAAAATCTCAGATTTCCTTATTTAAACCGAATATCGTCAAATACCGACTTTTATGCGATTTAGGCGCATAGTATGGTTTAAAACCATATTAGGCATCAAAAGCTTGATACCTACTGATGTTATGAATAAGTTTTTATACTTTAACAGTAAATAAAAGTTTTGAACTCAGATTTCCAAAATTAACCCTTAAAGCATATGTGAAATGACCAAAATGCCCCTACGGTGCATAGTTTGGCCATGAATGGTAAATTTCATATATGTGAGATGTCCTATTGATATAACTTGATAAAATAAATATTTTTACAGATTATTTAGACCAGAAACTCAGATTATTATTTAACCTCTTTTTATAAACGTTAAAATGACCAAAATACCCCTACGGGGCATAAATTGGTTTTAAATTCGTTTTGGGCATAATGGAAGGTATCCTACTGATATCCCAACATATTTAAGGCATATTAACTTGTGAAACATGTTCATGACTCATTTGGTTACCCGTTATGCGTTTTACGCGTTCGGTACGGTTTATGTAACTAGTTTACATGAATTAACCGAAACAGGTCAAACCTTATCATTTTCACTTCAAAATTCAGAATGTGTTTAGTTTACCCATATTATACAAGTCTCCATACTTGTCGGGTCTAAATCACATTCTAATCCGGGCTTCGCTTAATCTTGAGTTTTAAACTGTAAACCTTTCCTTAAAACTAACTGGTCTAAGTTACAACTTAAATAAGACCCGTTAGGAATCTAATAGGTTAATAAAACCTTCGTTCCAGATTGAGAGCCCCAGTAGAGGTACTTGTGCTTGCTGATTAGAATATACGACTGAGTATAAATTGCATTTTAAGCTCAGGTAAATACTTTTAACTTATTTTCCGTTATACGGGCTTGGGATACGGTATTATAAAAATACCGCTTGGTCGGGTGTAGAAACCTTTTAATCGGAGATGATTAAATTGCATAATCCCGTTTTAATCAGTATTGCTTGATAACAAATAACATTGGGGGTTAATGATCATGTCCTGGATATCCTTGGCTCATTTAAAAAGTGTAAATGGCCACAACTTAAGGACAAGGTGTAGGCATAACACCTCCTGTTGCGTATGTAAAAGATATACTCACTCGTGAGGTAACTTCTTGTGAGTTATATTTGTGGTGTGTCGATTAATCTTGATCGGTTTGTTTAATCACCGGCCCTAAATGTTGGACAAACATGTAAATCTGATACAAGATTGCTATTAATATAATTGTCCCAAGTTATAAAAGAATTTTTGTGCCTTGTGCATTTAAATCAATTTTCATAAAGATTTTCAAAAGAGTCAGTTAATTGTATTTACCAGTGTAAACTGATGTATTTTCCAAAAAGGTTAATTGACAGGTACTGTACGTAATTGGCTGGGAGCTCAGGGCGTTAATAGGGAATCTTGCAAGTTCTAAACGTCTAAAGTCTGTTGAACTGTGTTTATGTTTCTGTTTTAAGATCTGCCTGTGGATCCATCTTACATTCCGTTTGTAATAGTTGAAGTTACTTTCGAATCGGTTTGTAATATATTTACTTTAGACTTCCGTTGTGCATTGAACTGTGATTATTTGACTATGATGATATCAACTACGTCACGATACTCCCCAGTAGGCCTACCGGTAATACGTGGAAATATCGGGGTGTGACAATAAAGTAAGGTCTTGCATGAAATACTAAAACAATGGGATGATGTTTTGTGAATAATAAATAATAAATGGCAGTTCGACCAAGAAAAGTCAAACCGCAGAAGTCGGTAAATATTCTTTACGAATTTTTTAAAGCGTTATGTAACACCTGTGCCTCCACGGACATCAAACAAATACCGAACCAATGAAATATTATATTTCATACTTTGGGATTTGTAAAAATATGTGTATCATTTGCACATATCAATTTTTGTTCAATTCCAAACTCTAAATCGCTTTCTGGGAGGTTATACGCGCACCAATGCGTAAATATAACCATTTTAATGCAACAAACACTCCGGAATAGTGACATAGTCTTAACATACCTTAAATAACCTTTACATAACTTAGAAATAAGTTTTGAAGGCTTTGGTATGGCAAAAACAAGTTAATACGCTTACAGGGACTAAAGTTGACAAACTGCGAAAGTATGCCAATTTGAACTGTAACAGACATTCCGGAACATGACCATAAGTTAAACACACCTTAAATATCCTTTACATAGCTTAGAAATAGGCTTTGAGGTGTTCGGTGTGCTAAAATAAACTTTTGGGTCATTCAGGGACTAAAAGTGTCAAAAAAATGCACAAGTTTGCATTTTAGCGCATAACTTACGGTCTGAATACATCCGGACATCCAAAAATTTATGTAAGCACTAAAATATTTTATTTTAGTGTTTGGCATGAGAAAAATCCATTCGTCACGCAATTTGGATCGTTTTTCACGCTTATGCGCATTCTGTCGTAATTAACCGAACAACGCGATTGTACGGCTAAACGAACCGACATCCGGCATATTTTTGAGCATGTTTCATGTTCCCTATACTTTAAAATACTTTTGAAGCTTAAAAATGGGCTTGACGGGTGTTAGAAGTGCCAAAACACGACGATACGCGTTCAGGAACCAAAACTGCAAAACTGCAAAAATAAAAAAAATAAATAAATAAAAAAAATGCAGCAAAAAGCCATTTTAAACATAAGTTAGCAGCCCCTAACACTTCCCAAAGGTCAAGTGCCACATGTTAATCTCCTATGGTGGCCAAAATAAGTTACCACAACATTTTGACAAGTGTACGGCCTAGATCGTGCCCCCTTTTCCAAGAAACGATCCTAACGGTTGTGGGTTTACTATAAATACCCAACCCATTTTCACTCATTCCTCACTAGAATCTGATCTAAAAGACTCTAAGTTGAAACCATTGTTTCATACCTGAGTTATTTGGATCTAGATTAGCATTCGGGGACCTTTCGTAAGTATTCTTTCGTTCTTTTATTGCTTTTCGAGTCTTTTCGAGTCTGAAAGTCAAACTTTGTTTGACTTTCTGCATTGACCAGTTTATGGTCAATGCGAAGTTCATTTGAACTTCGCAACGTGATTGTAATCACGATGGTTATAGTCCCTTGTGACTCTGCCTACTGATTACCACATTGTAGGGTCGAAAGGATAAGCGATCTAATAAATCGCTTATACCTTCGAACCCGACCCATTTAGTCGATCATTAGGATCCGACCAAGCACATTAGGTGACCATAGTATATAGGGAATAACCTTCCGAGGTTATACCTTATGGTCGCTTCGTTTAAGTAGTTGTATGATAGGTAGTTTATATGCCTTAGGTAAATTACCAAAATACCCCTATGATGCCAAAATTCGTTTTAATCATATGTAACATAACTTTTGACATCTAAACTGATTTGACAACCATATTAGACATGTTAAGGCATATTTTACTTGTCATAGGACTAGTTAGGCGTTCCGAACGCGTTTTACGCGAACGACGCGTTAAAGTAGCATAAGCTACCTAAACGGGTCATAATGGGTCGTAAGCACTTAGGTTAGGTTTCATTTAGTATGTAGGCTTTATTAAACCATACTACATGAGTACCCATACTCATTTGGTTTACGAGCCCTCATTCTACCCGATCTTCCGATATAGGTCCGGTTTATTAATGTAGTTTACCTATACTAGGTGTCGTTTGATATTCCGTGATCTCTAGCATTGCTTGGTGGTTATCTTAGGACTTCTGAGCAATCTCAAGTGAGTACATAGACCCCTCTTTTACTGTTTTCCAAACGTTTTGGGGTGAAACACATGTGCCTACCTGTTACTTTCATGCTTTTCCATGTTTTCATATCATATGCTTTCTATGTTCATTAGTACACTATTAGTACATCGTTTTACATTACATTTTATGCTATGTATGTCCATTTAGTTCATACTTAGTACATCGTTTCACATCACATCACATGCTATGTATGTTCATTTATTTGCATACTTAGTACAATTGTTTTCATCACATGCTTACATTTTGTTATGACATTTGGTTTGTTTAAATGAGACAATGTACATTCATTAACACCGATCATGCCGCTCGGTAGTAGGTAGTGGTACCATAGGACTTGACAAATCCCATTCCTGAAATCTCGGGTTTGTTTGGACGTAAGGAATGACCGAATCCGAATACATATTCTTTTGATAACTCATTATTACATAGTTATCCGACTGTCGCAAGGCTTGGATGTATGAATTTTCACAACACCGCATAAATGTTTATATCAGTATAGCATGCATTTACTACACAGAACATAACTTTAACTTAAACCAAGTTTTACTTCAATACTATGTTCTTGTGCATATGGTTTAGTTGATGCATTTCACTAGCCATACATATCATTTTGGTTACACATTACATGGTTTACATTTGACACATAAACACTTTTGACATTGGTTATACATTACATGACACATAAACATTTTAACATATTATTTCAATACATTTGGAAGTTGGGTTAAACATAGACATCTTACATTGTTGGTTTGGTTTGAGTAAGTGATTTAAGTAACGAGGCGTGTGTAATACGATACAAGCATGGTGGATACGCCGCTGGTACTTCCTATATATAAGTGATTGTATGGTATTACATATCGTTGCGTTATTTGAAATCATTTCAATTTAGACATATAACATTTTATACAAATAACATACTTTTCACAAGACATTGTTTTACAAAACAACTTATCTTATATATACTCATTTTTACTTGGTTATTCATTTAACCATACATTATTCTCTTACTTATACATATCATCTGATCTTATTGCTTTTCAAACGATTTACCAAAACAAAGCAACCTACAAGGTTCATGACTAAACATTTTCCTAAACATAAGTCATGAATCTCATTTTCACAAAACCTATGTATCTCACAGGCATTTTTTATGCTGACGTACCTATTTTCACATGTGTTTTTCAGGAGCTGTTGCATAAGATGATCAAGATACACATAGGCAGACTTGGGCTTTAGTGACAATAAAAGATGCAAGACTAGTTAATTATGTTGTATTTCCTTGTTTGTTAAGACATTCTAACACTTTTAAATCAATAAAACGAAACTTCAATTGCCATGGATTTGAAACAATTAATTCTGTTACAACATTCCCCGACATTTTCGCCACGTTTTGTATGTTCTACGTGGTCGGGGTGTGACAGAAAAGTTGGTATCAGAGCTCATGGTTATAGGGAATTAGGTTATTAGTAATACTTTGACCTAGTCTATAACCTTCCTAGGACCCTAACGCGAGTTTACTTGCGTTTAGTCATAAAACAATACTGTCACCTATCCTTAGGCGACAACCACAACAAGAACATAAATTTCAAAACCGCTTTGAAAACTAATCATCTGTTCTAGGATGATTGATTACTAGGTTTTGAACCCTCTATTGTAAGGTTTTGAACCCCTTTGAGTTTTCAAAACCTCGTCAAGGTTTTGGGTTTTAAATAATGTGAACACGTGCAAACTGGAAGGGTGAATGCCTGTATTCTGGGTTTTCTGTCTAGGCAAGCACATCGTATACATCTCATTAGACGCGAGACCAGTTGTGCTTACCTGGGAATTCTTGGGATGAGTGTTCACTTATAGGCGAGCATGTCTTCGCGATACATTATTTTTGACCCATTTACGTTGATTTGTCACCATCTCATTGTTTGCCTTAGGTAACAAACAAATGATCGCAATTTTCATTTGTTACCATCCGGTATTGATTATCCAATAACCTTTCACTTGTTTCTTCCTATGACTTTCATTTTCTTCTAGAATGTCTCTTCCTCTCAGCAACGGTCAAATGTTCGAGCAAACAGCCAAATTTGACAAGCAAATTGGCGAAGTGATTCTGAAGACTGTGGAATTGGGGATTGCCATGTCTCGTCTCAACCATGAAGCCTCTCGTCTCAACAATGAAGCCACTCAAGAGCCACCAAAGGAAGCAGAAGCCAAGCCTTCACCTAAACCAAAGAAACGTAAGGCTTCAAGGAAACCCGCAGCGGTGGCACCAAAACAGGCAAGACCTAGCCAAATGACAGCACCACCAGCCAAGAAACCAATCAAGGAATAAAAGACCATGGATGAACAGGCTGGATCCCCTAAGAAGTCAAAGAAGCGAAAGGCTTCTCAGAACTTCGCCATGGTCGCTCACAATGGTCAAGCCATCCCCAACCAACCAGCTCAACCCCCTGCTAGGAAGCAATACAACGGAACTGCACCCTTGTGCAACCAATGTAGCCTTCATCATCAGACTAGTGTGAAGTGCCGCAAATGCCAAATTTGTGGACTTATAGGTCATACGGCAAGGGTTTGCCCAACTACAACAGTACCAAATCAAACAGGACCCATCCGTGTGGCAACACCACCTGCTAAGAAGCAATACAAGGGAACGGCACCAATATGCGACAAATGTAATGGGCATCACCAAGCTCACTTACCGTGTCGTCTGTGTGTATCATGTGGGCGAGTTGGTCACCTGGCAAGTGCTTGTCGATGTAACCCGAACCAAGGTGGTCCAAATCAACCACAAGCCGACTCTGCTCAAGCTTGTTTCTCACCAGGGTCTTGCTACAACTGTTGCGAGATGGGCCATTTCCTAAGGGATTGCCCAAAGCTTGCTAATGCAAATCCAACCCACGGATGAGCAGTTGGCTGACTAGAAGATGTTGCTGTCTTATGCTTTTGTTTTTCTATTTTCTCGTAATGTGAAACAATCTGTTTGATTATAAATAAATTGTTGTTCACAGTTCTGATTTACAAGTATAGTTACATGTGTGTATGATTTTCCTATGATACCTGCATTAAGGAACTATGTTCCTTACAAACTACTCTTGTGATTCTCCCTTTCAAATGATCGCTCATGATTCCCTCGAAAATTTTAAGTACTCGTTTCACTCTAAGAAACAAAGTACAGAAAATAAAGTGACATTATGAGTAATCATGCTTCAGCACATCTGTGCCTTCGAATCTTTGGTTAGATAACTAAGGGTATTTTCAAATTTCATACCCATTACGTTTTGATTTTTCAACATACACAGTACAAGTATTTCAAAAACAATCTTCATGATCTCAAAACATTTCATATAGTTTGAAAACAATTTTTTTTCAAATGCATTGTCTATGTTATTTCAAAAACATTGGTTATGTTTTCAAAAACAACTTTCATAATTTCAGAATATTTCATATAGTCTGAAAACAATATTAACACATTACATTTTCTTATCAAGTGCATGATTTCGAAAAGCATCATTCATGTCTTTCAAAAACCTTATACATAATTTCAAAATTCATCTCGCATGATTTTAAAACATTTTTATAAATATACTTACCTAGTACACCTACTTTATGATTTCAAAAGTATTATATATAAGGTTTCAAAAACATTGAACACATTTTTTTTAGAACCCCATGCATAGTTTTCCAAAAATATTTTCCACATACATTGACTTAACTTTCAAATTTCGCTTCATATGTCGCCTTGACATATCTAGCATCTCAACTTCATAAGCATTTTTACTTCATGTTTTGACTTAAGCACATCCAGTAAAAAGTTTCAAAACATCTTCAACTTCTAAAATCCATATGGGATCTTTTTATCTTCACATTTAGACCATTGTGGATGATTATCATTCAAATCAGAGTCCTTGATTGGATTCCTTATGTACCTAAATTCGAACATTTCGGTTCCTTATAATCGAAATCAAATTTTTCTTTTAAAAATCTTTCTATCTTTATAGTTAGATTCTTGATAATGTTTAAAGTACCAAATGAAATCCACGAGATGGATTCCTAGTGTGCTTTAAATACATGCGCTCTGTTAGCAAAACAAATTAACAAATTAAAGATCTAGATCAAACAATCTTTGTGGTTATATGACTATGTGTTTATGCATCTTGTGTTTTCTTTTATGCATTTTGGGTTTTTGTATACTCTGGATATTCGTTATCCAAATCCTCGTAGAATTTTTCATATCTTCATATGAGGGATTCGTAGTAGGATATTCAAAAAGGTACTACCTTAATTCCTTAATGGGCTTCTATGTAATAATTAAGACCCTTGGATTATATAGTACTACTCCATGATTCATAAGAGGCCCTTTTAGTGGTCTAGTAAAAAAGATTGATTCAAAAATTTGGTTAAGAATGACATGTGATGATATAAGCTGAAAAGACTCCTTGGTTGTCTATTAAAATCATTTAATGATTTAATAAAAGGGCTCTATGGCGGTCTAGTCACACTCATCACAGGATTGTTCATTTGGTTTTACCCTACACATTATAAAATATATTGTGTGAACTGTGCAAGGAATTGTCTAATTATGGACGCGTACATAATTATGAAATTTAGTGCACAGAAACCCAGTAAGATTTGTTATGTGTAAGAACCTATAGCGACAACAATAACAAAATGAGAACGATGTAATGGAGGTACGGTGGACGCACCAATGACGCTTCATATACTTGCATATAAGTATCCCTCCTACATTGCAATCATGATGTTATTAAAGGTTACTAGAAGTTCAGAACCCTAACCAATGTTGTTCGATCTTTTCAACTTCATGTTTTCAAACTCACACAAGTTTCCTCTAGATAAAATTTCGGGACGAAATTTCCTAAAGTAGGGGAGACTGTAACACCTGTGCCTCCACGGCCATCAAACAAATACCGAACCAATGAAATATTATATTTCATACTTTGGGATTTGTAAAAATATGTGTATCATTTGCACATATCAATTTTTGTTCAATTCCAAACTCTAAATCGCTTTCTGGGAGGTTATACGCGCACCAATGCGTAAATATAACCAGTTTAATGCAACAAACACTCCGGAATAGTGACATAGGCTTAACATACCTTAAATAACCTTTACATAACTTAGAAATAAGTTTTGAAGGCTTTGGTATGGCAAAAACAAGTTAATACGCTTACAGGGACTAAAGTTGACAAACTGCGAAAGTATGCCAATTTGAACTGTAACAGACATTCCGGAACATGACCATACGTTAAACACACCTTAAATATCCTTTACATAGCTTAGAAATAGGCTTTGAGGTGTTCGGTGTGCTAAAATAAACTTTTGGGTCATTCAGGGACTAAAAGTGTCAAAAAAATGCACAAGTTTGCATTTTAGCGCATAACTTACGGTCTGAATACATCCGGACATCCAAAAATTTTTGTAAGCACTAAAATATTTTATTTTAGTGTTTGGCATGAGAAAAATTGTCACACCCCGACCACGTAGAACATACAAAACGTGGCGGAAACATCGGGGAGTGTTGTAACAGAATTAATGTTTCACAACCATGGAAATTAAAGTTTCGCTTTATTGGTTATAAGTGTTACAATGTCTTAACAATCAAAGAAATACAACATAATTAACTAGTCTTGCATCTTTTATTGTCACTAAAGCCCAAGTCTGTCTATATGTATCTTGATCATCTTATGCAACAGCTCCTGAAAAACACATGTGAAAATAGGTACGTCAGCATAAAAATGCCTGTGAGATACATAGGTTTTGTGAAAAATGAGATTCATGACTTATGTTTAAGAAAATGTTTAGTCATGAACCTTTTTGTTTGCTTTGTCTTTATAAATCATTTGAAAAATAATAAGTTCAGATGATATGTATAAATAAGAATAATGTATGGTTAAATGAATAACCATGTAGAAATGAGTTTGTATAAGATAAGTTGTTTGTAAATCAATGTCTTGTGAAAAGTATGATATTTGTAATAAATGTTATATATCTTAAACTGAAATGATTCAAATAACGCTACAATATGTAATACCACACAAACACTTATATATAGGAAGTACCAGCGGCGTATCCACCATGCTTGTATCATATTACACACACATCGTTACTTAATCACTTAATCAAACCAAACCAAACAATGTAAAATGTCTATGTTTAAATCAATTGTCAAATGTATTGAATAATATCTCAAAGTATTCATGTCAAGATGTAAATCATGTCAAAATGTCTATGTCAAATATCCATGTCAAATGTCTATGTCAAATATCCATGTCAAATGTCTATGTCAAATATCCATGTCATATGTCTATGTCAAATATCCATGTCAAATGTCTATGTCAAATATCCATGTCAAATGTCTATGTCAAAATGTCATGTATGGCAAGTGAAATGTCTCAACTAAACCATATGCACAAAAACAAAGTATTGAAGTAAAACTTGGTTTAAATCAAAGCTATGTTTTGTGTAAATGCATGCAACTATTTAATATGAACATTTATGCGGTATTGTGAAAATGCATACATCCAAACCTTGAGACAGACGGATAACTATGTAAAAGTGAGTTATCAAGAGAATATGTATTCGGATTTGGTCATTCCTTTCATCCCCTTTCCCTGGGATGTCCGGAACGGGATTTGTCAAGTCCTATGGTACCACTACCTACTACCGAGCGGCATGATCGGTGTTAATGAATGTATTGTCCCATGTAAACAAACCAAATGCCATACCAAAATGTAAGCATGTGATGAAAACAATGTACTAAGTATGCACGCAATGGACATACATAGCATAAAATGTAAATGTAAAACGATGTACTAAGTATGAACTAAATGGACATACATAGCATAAAATGTAATGAAATCATGTACTATAATGT
The DNA here is from genome assembly GCA_030545235.1 of Helianthus tuberosus. NCBI lineage: Eukaryota > Viridiplantae > Streptophyta > Magnoliopsida > Asterales > Asteraceae > Helianthus > Helianthus tuberosus. The sequence goes on along the minus strand of CM060429.1, from coordinate 129,153,520 downwards.
ACTAACGAACATAGCAGGTATATGATGTGAAAAAAAGAAAGCTTGAAAGTAACAAGTAGGCACATGTGTTCCACCCCAAAACAGTTTGGAAAAACAGTAAAAGAGGGGTCTATGTACTCACTTGAGATTGCTCAGAAGTCCTAAGATAACCACCAAGCAACGCTAGAGATCACGGAAATCAAACGGCACCTAATATAGGTAACTATGTTAATAACCGGACCTAAATCGGATGATTGGATAGAATGCGGGTTCGTAAACCAAACGAGTATAGAGACTCGTGTCATATGGTTTAACAAAGCCTACATACTAACTGAAACTTAACCTAAGTGTTTACGACCCATTACGACTTGTTTAGGTAGCTTATGCTACTTTAACGCGTCGTTTGCGTGAAACTCGTTCGGACCGCCTAACTAGTCCTATGACAAGTGTTATATGCCTAAACATGTTACATAATCAGTTATGTGACAAAAGTTTAGGTTACATATGCTTAATTACCAATTATACATGAAAAGGGTATTCTGGTAATTTACCTAAGGCATATAAACTACCTATCATACAACTACTTAAACGATGTGACCATAGGGTATAACCTCGGAAGGTTATGCCCTATACTAGGGTCACCTAATGTATTTGGTCGGATCCTAATGATCGACCAAACTGGGTCGGGTTCGATGGTATAGGCGATTTATTAGATCGCCTACCCTACGACCCTAGACAACGTGGTAATCAGTGGGCATAGCCCCAAGGGACTATAACCAACGTGATTACACTCACGTTGCGAAGTTCAAACGAACTTCGCATTGACCATTACTGGTCAACGCTGAAAGTCAAACAAAGTTTGACTTTCTGACTCGAAAAGCAGTAAAATAAGGAAAAGAACGAAAGAATACTTACGAAGGGTCCCCGAATGCTAATCCCGATCCAAGAACTCAGGTATGAAACAATGGTTTCAACTTAGAGCTCTCAAAATCAGAATTCTAGTGCTTTAAAACAATGAAAGGCATGGGGTATATATAGTTTTCGGTGAACCGTTGAGATCGTTTCATGGAAACCGTGATTCGATCACATCCGTACACTTGTTGAAAGGTTATGGAAGCTACATATGATCCTTATCTTAGTGACTAAGCAACTTAGAACATGTGGTGAAGGATCAATCAGCTGCAACTTGTGTTTAGAAACATTGAATCTGATCTGATAGGCAGTCGCGTAGCGCGACGGGTAAGCCCTATGGGCTCGCGCTACGCTAGCACTCACCTGAATCAGAAAAGTTTCAGAATTGGCAGAAATGGTCCCTGCACGTGTTTAAGGCCTTTTTCGATGCGTTTGAACCCCGTTAACCTCATTTCAAGGCTCTAAAATGAAGTTAAAGTATAGGGAACTCAAAACATGCTCAAAAATATGCCGGAGGTTGGTTCGTTTGGCCGTACGAACGCGATGTTCGCTTAATTACGACGGAATGCGCATAAGCGCGAAAAACGATCCAAATGACGCGACGAATGGATTTTTCTTAAGGCGACCACTAAAATATAATATAGTCATGCTTACATAAATTTTTGGATGTCCGGATGTATTCAGAACGTAAGTTATGCGCGAAAATGCAAACTTGTGCACTTTTTGACACTTTTAGTCCCTGAATGACCCAAAAGTTTATTTTAGCACACCGAACCCCTCAAAGCCTATTTATAAGCTATGTAAAGGATATATATGGTATGTTTAACTTATGGTCATGTTCCGGAATGTCTGTTACAGTTCAAATTGGCATACTTTCGCAGTTTGTCAACTTTAGTCCCTGTAAGCGATTTAACTTGATTTTGCCATACCAAAGCCTTTAAAACTTATTTCTAAGTTATGTAAAGGTTATTTAAGGTATGTTAAGCTTATGTCACTATTCCAGAGTGTTTGTTGCATTAAACTGGTTATATTTACGCATCGGTGCGCGTATAACCTTCCAGAAATCGATTTAGAGTTTGAAATTGAACAAGAATTGATATGTGCAAATGATACACATATTTTTACAAATCCCAAGTATGAAATATAATATTTCATTGGTTCGGTATTTTTTTGATGGCCGTGGAGGCACAGGTGTTACAAAAATCCATTCGTCACGCAATTTGGATCGTTTTTCACGCTTATACGCATTCCGTCGTAATTAACCGAACAACGCGATTGTACGGCTAAACGAACCGACATCCGGCATATTTTTGAGCATGTTTCATGTTCCCTATACTTTAACATCCTTTTGAAGCTTAAAAATGGGCTTGACGGGTGTTAGAAGTGTCAAAACACGACGATACGCGCTCAGGAACCAAAACTGCAAAACTGCAAAAAAAATAAATAAATAAATAAATAAAAAAATGCAGCAAAAAGCCATTTTAAACATAAGTTAGCAGCCCCTAACACTTCCCAAAGGTCAAGTGCCACATGTTAATCTCCTATGGTGGCCAAAATAAGTTACCACAACATTTTGACAAGTGTACGGCCTAGATTGTGCCCCCTTTTCCAAGAAACGATCCTAACGGTTGTGGGTTTACTATAAATACCCAACCCATTTTCACTCATTCCTCACTAGAATCTGATCTAAAAGACTCTAAGTTGAAACCATTGTTTCATACCTGAGTTATTTGGATCTAGATTAGCATTCGGGGACCTTTCGTAAGTATTCTTTCGTTCTTTTATTGCTTTTCGAGTCTTTTCGAGTCTGAAAGTCAAGCTTTGTTTGACTTTCTGCATTGACCAGTTTATGGTCAATGCGAAGTTCGTTTGAACTTCGCAACGTGATTGTAATCACGATGGTTATAGTCCCTTGTGACTCTGCCTACTGATTACCACATTGTAGGGTCGAAAGGATAAGCGATCTAATAAATCGCTTATACCTTCGAACCCGACCCATTTAGTCGATCATTAGGATCCGACCAAGCACATTAGGTGACCATAGTATATAGGGAATAACCTTCCGAGGTTATACCTTATGGTCGCTTCGTTTAAGTAGTTGTATGATAGGTAGTTTATATGCCTTAGGTAAATTACCAAAATACCCCTATGATGCCAAAATTCGTTTTAATCATATGTAACATAACTTTTGACATCTAAACTGATTTAACAACCATATTAGACATGTTAAGGCATATTTTACTTGTCATAGGACTAGTTAGGCGTTCCGAACGCGTTTTACGTGAACGACGCGTTAAAGTAGCATAAGCTACCTAAACGGGTCGTAATGGGTCGCAAGCACTTAGGTTAGGTTTCATTTAGTATGTAGGCTTTATTAAACCATACTACATGAGTACCCATACTCATTTGGTTTACGAGCCCTCATTCTACCCGATCTTTCGATATAGGTCCGGTTTATTAATGTAGTTACCTATACTAGGTGCCGTTTGATATTCCGTGATCTCTAGCATTGCTTGGTGGTTATCTTAGGACTTCTGAGCAATCTCAAGTGAGTACATAGACCCCTCTTTTACTGTTTTCCAAACGTTTTGGGGTGAAACACATGTGCCTACCTGTTACTTTCATGCTTTTCCATGTTTTCATATCATATGCTTGCTATGTTCATTAGTACACTATTAGTATATCGTTTTACATTACATTTTATGCTATGTATGTCCATTTAGTTCATACTTAGTACATCGCTTCACATCACATCACATGCTATGTATGTTCATTTATTTGCATACTTAGTACAATTGTTTTCATCACATGCTTACATTTTGTTATGACATTTGGTTTGTTTAAATGAGACAATGTACATTCATTAACACCGATCATGCCGCTCGGTAGTAGGTAGTGGTACCATAGGACTTGACAAATCCCATTCCTGAAATCTCGGGTTTGTTTGGACGTAAGGAATGACCGAATCCGAATACATATTCTTTTGATAACTCATTATTACATAGTTATCCGACTGTCGCAAGGCTTGGATGTATGAATTTTCACAACACCGCATAAATGTTTATATCAGTATAGCATGCATTTACTACACAGAACATAACTTTAACTTAAACCAAGTTTTACTTCAATACTATGTTCTTGTGCATATGGTTTAGTTGATGCATTTCACTAGCCATACATATCATTTTGGTTACACATTACATGGTTTACATTTGACACATAAACACTTTTGACATTGGTTATACATTACATGATTTACATCTTGACATAAACATTTTAACATATTATTTCAATACATTTGGAAGTTGGGTTAAACATAGACATCTTACATTGTTGGTTTGGTTTGAGTAAGTGATTTAAGTAACGAGGCGTGTGTAATACGATACAAGCATGGTGGATACGCCGCTGGTACTTCCTATATATAATTGATTGTATGGTATTACATATCGTTGCGTTATTTGAAATCATTTCAATTTAGACATATAACATTTTATACAAATAACATACTTTTCACAAGACATTGTTTTACAAAACAACTTATCTTATATATACTCATTTTTACTTGGTTATTCATTTAACCATACATTATTCTCTTACTTATACATATCATCTGATCTTATTGCTTTTCAAACGATTTACCAAAACAAAGCAAACTACAAGGTTCATGACTAAACATTTTCCTAAACATAAGTCATGAATCTCATTTTCACAAAACCTATGTATCTCACAGGCATTTTTTATGCTGACGTACCTATTTTCACATGTGTTTTTCAGGAGCTGTTGCATAAGATGATCAAGATACACATAGGCAGACTTGGGCTTTAGTGACAATAAAAGATGCAAGACTAGTTAATTATGTTGTATTTCCTTGTTTGTTAAGACATTCTAACACTTTTAAATCAATAAAACGAAACTTCAATTGCCATGGATTTGAAACAATTAATTCTGTTACAACATTCCCCGACATTTCCGCCACGTTTTGTATGTTCTACGTGGTCGGGGTGTGACACGTTACGTCAGGAATGCAATGCGTAATGTAGGATACCGTTAGTAAGGGACTTGCGAAAGAACATATGTGAATTAACACCGAATATAATAAAGGAAAATAATATGTTAAAGAATGGTCATGTAATGACCTGTTATGAATGGGTCAAATGAACTAATGTTTAAATAGAATCTAGAAATGGCTAGTATGTAAATAAGATGATTTGACAAACGTCATACTTGAAGGAATGTGAATGAAATGTGCTAATCATTCATTTTATAGATAAGAATGGTAGAAATATTGGTGAGTAAAGCCGGTCGACTTGGAAATGGATGTGCACGAGCGGAAGCTAATCATCATAAAGGGAAAGGTCAATCCATTTATGGAATGGACTCATGAAGAAACGGACTGATCCGGGTCACGGACCGTTGAGCTATGTAACTAAGTCAAGGTTAGTAAAATGTTTAGTTCATAACTGATGAGTAAGAAATTGTAGATCTAATAGTACCCATGAATGAAATGATTCGATGTTAAACCTATGGGCATGCATAGTACAGGTAAACGGTAGAAAATGTAGAATGATGCTTTATCATCGTATTAAGTACGAAAAAGTAAGTATAAAGAGGGTAGTTTTGTTATAGTAATAATAAGTAACTGAATGTTTACAGTATGTGTATGATGATACGTTGTTCCCTCATATGAATACGAAAGTAACTAGAAGGAACGTTAGTAATGGAATGTTGTGGTTCTCTCAAGATTAACGAAAAATAAATATCATGTATAACACATGAGTGAAATGGAAATTTATTTATCCATTATGGTTAGTAAATGTATACAAGTCTTATGCTTAATTAAGAAGGCAAGAACGAGACCTATGCAAATGGTTATACATGAATACTACCTTCTTAAGGAGTCACAAGTGTTTTCGTGTTGTAGAAAGCTTCTTGAATGAATTGATTTAAAAGTAAGACTAGAATTAGTCTCGTAAAAATGAGAAGGTTTCGGGGACGTAACCTTCTTTAAGGGGGTAGACTTGTAACCCCCTAAAACTCGAATTATTAAATTTGCTAGTATGTCTCCATGTTTAATAAAATGAAATGTAATAACTAGGTTATTAAACCTAGTTAAATGCTTAGTAAAACAAGCAAGGGAATGAAATGGGTGACTATTGTGAGCAAGTAACAAACTTGAGGGACCAAAGTTATAGAAAAGGGAAACTCATGTTTATAAACAAAAGATTAACACACAACACACACATAGTGTGTGTGTGTGTGTGCGTCGAACGCTCAGGAGAAACACAGGGAGCCAAACCCTAGTTCATCCAAGAACCATCAAATTGAAGAGTGAATCGAAGCTCAAACCTATTAAGGAACATGAATTAATGATCACCTATACAAGGGGATTATGAGGTATGTCTTAGAATTCAATTTGGTGATTTTATATGAAGTGGTTTATGATCAATTCGTGAATTGATATGAAATTAAGCATGATTGTGTAATAGAATCACCAAATAGAAGTTGTGTTGTGTATGATTTTGAGTAATTTCATGTTTTGAAGTGAAACCCATTTGAGATGATGAAGATGGTGACATGAATGTGTCACCCATGCCTAATCCTAATGCAAATGTGATGTATTATGTGGTGTGTGATGCATATATGTTAGTTTAAAGTATAGTATGAAATTTATTTGATTATAGTTGTGTTGATAAGAAGAATGCAAGAAGTGGGACTTTAAGGCATGAATGGGTTGTACATTATGCTTAGTATGTTGTATGCACTCCAAGTGTTTGACGAAATGTCTAGGTGAAATTAGAATGTGAGATTATTTGAAAAGATTTGATGAAACTAAATCTGTCTAGAAAGTTACAGCCGAATTTAATTGGCTGTAACTGGGCCAAATCTTGTAAGAAACTGATGTTTAATGAGTTTGTGATGGACTTCCAGGAAAAACCTTTCAAACCCAACTAAAATTGCATTTTTTCGATGAAAAATGAACGTTTTATGAATTTTTTCCGTATCGAAGGTTCAGGCTGTGTTTTCTGGCAGAATTTGCAGCCCATTACGAATGTTATAACTCAATTTAAGAATTCAGTTATGATCACAAATTTTTAATGTAGATAGCTTCAGGAGGTTATGCAAATCTCCAACTGGAATTATGTCAATCGGATAATCGAGTATTTTTAAATGAATTTTTCCGTGGGCTGCAGTCAGAAAGTGACGAATCTGATTGCTACCTAGTAAATGAGTTTTTGTAAATTTTTGATAGAGAGCTAGACTCTAAAAATTTAAAGCAAGGATAACACCTCCGAGGGGCACGACACATAAAAAGATCGTAATTTTTACAAGCTCGTAAGTACAGTAAACGGACGTCCCAAAATAGCCTATTTTCAGTGATTTGAGCCATGCATGTTAGTGAATGAATTGACTAATGAAAGTCAAATGTGGAATATGAATTTGATATGATTGTTAACATGTACAATTGTGTATGCTAACAAGAATGTGATTTCGAGGACATGAAAGTATAGGGATCATGTTGAGATGGACTCAAGCACGAAAGGCTAACGGGTCAAGAGGAGGCAAGGAAGCGGATACAAACACGGATGCATAAGGTAAGTGATTTCCGGAATCACTTCTTAATTTGTTTAAGTAAAGTTATGTACCGGTTATTTAATTTAAGCATGATAATCAAAGTCAAATAAGGTTTGGTTATACGAAATCGATGATTTTCGCTAGTAGACCGAACGGGTCAAAATGAGGTCTTATTGCTATACCAGAATGGTTGCATAAGTAATGATTACGGTATTATAATTGGGTAATGGGTAGAATTACGTATAAGCATGCTAACCGAGAAATGGAAACGCGGATTAATAGTCAAAGGACTCGGTTGTGAGTTATGATTAAATGGATAAACAATTTCACATATGGAAATTGTACTACAAAGTTCAATTACGTATAATTGAATGGGATGAATGAGTTTAACGCATACCGGGTATCGGGTGCATAAACCCCAAGTACGAAACTCCGATAATGTAAAACTTTTATAGTTATAATGTTCATGTAAGTCTTGGGTTAAAACAAGTTAGACATGTCTACTTTTGGGTCGAAAGGTTGTTTATGAAAATGTAATGTTGTTAAAAAGTTGTTTATGAAAGGTTTATGTTGTCGAAAGGTTGTTTATGAAATGTTGTTTATGAAAATGTTATGTTGTTAAAAAGTTTTTTATGTTGTCGAAAGTTTGTTTATGAAATGTTGTTTATGAAAATAAAAAGGTTGTTTATGAAAATGTTATGTTGTTAAAATGTTGTCAAAATTTATCAAGAATTCTTTACTTAACATGTGGTCGAATGCTTTATATTTGGGGTGTTATAGTAACTTATCCCGTGACCTTTAAAGAGTCCCGAAATGTATTCCAAACTCATTGTAGAGTGTTTATGAGATACGATGAGCGCGTACGTAAGTTTAAAAGAGAATGAAATAAGTCTAAAGGCACGTACAAGTATGGGTATGGATTTACCTCCATGTTAGTATAATCATATGTAAGCATGTTTAGAAATGAATGCGTACGTAGGTCAATACGTATGAGACTTATTTATATGAATGTTTTTTTACTGGGATATATGTTAGTATAATCATATGAGATTATAAATAGTATGTAAGAGCATGTATGTAGGCATGCATGTATATATATATGCATGTAGGTATGTATGTATGTATGTATGAATATACGTGTGAATGTATGTATGCACGAAGTAGGAATTATCGCCCATATAGAATGGTGCATGTATGTATGTATACATGGTTTCAATACGTTGGGTATTTACGTTACTAATAGTGTGCCTTGAGAATGAAATGTAATGCAGGTACATTATTGAAGTCTCGCCAAGGATTAGACACCCAGATGAAATGCTTAAATTAGAAAGATAACGGAATGGAAAGTATATGAGGATAGCACGTAACGAGACTCCATAATTATGAATCTTGTTTATATATATAATGTATGCTAATGTTACGAATGTATGTGGTGGGTGCAGGTGGTACAAAATCATGGATCAACATGATGGAAGGATAGTGATTGAAGATCGAGTGATAGAGACATGGATTGTACGGAGTGGGTGGTCATGTAATCTGTATTAGTATGTTATTATCGATACGTTAATGAAAGATAAACAATGTAGTTCCTTACATAAAGATGTTTTTAAATGATTTTCAAGTATAAAGGAACGTTTTATGAAAGAACTTTTATGGCACATATTCCCGATGCGACTTTTCAATCAAAACGTGTTAGGGTCTTACAAAAATGAAGATAAAGACCCTTGATATGATATTGGTATGTGGTGATGTTATGGATACAACGATTTCATGTGACAAGGATAGTTCTCAGGTAATTTATTTTTTGCTCAAACCAAATTTTAAGATCTGATTACACACGCATATTAATGTAATTGGTTCCATCATGTACAACTTGACGCTACACTAATATGTATGATTAAATATTTATTTATATGTATTTAATCTAGTAGCCATCATTATCATTTATATAATATAGATCAAAATATATTAAAACCTATAGTAAATTAGTTGGTAATTGTTGATGGGTCAGATTACCCTTATTAACTAATTGGGTTTCCCCTTAGGTGTATATAAGGAGATTACTCGAGAGGGATTGGGGTTAGACATTCATAACATCATACTCAAAAATCACCCCTCCTCTCTCTCCATTACTATGAGTTCTTCAACCCTAAAGAACTCGGTACTACCATCAAGAACATACATCCTAAAGGGGAACCAAATCAAGCTGACAACTATGTCGAACTCCATGGCTGCGTCTCTAACTGGATTCTCTGCTGACCTGTCTGCTGTATCAGGTATTATTTACATGTTTTCCCTTATGTTTAAACAGAACTCGGCAACATGTGGTATCAGAGCAAATGTTGATGAATCAGTTCTGTTTGTATCCATAAATCTGGAAAACAGAACTAACTTATCATGGATGAATCCGAGATAATTCGAGCTTACTCATCTCGGATAGATCCGAGATCATTCGAACTTACACACCTCGAACACATCCGAAATCATTCGAACTCATCCATCTCGGACAGTCCGAGATGATTCGAAAATGGGAATCATTCGTTTCTGATGAATCCGAGATATAATTTATTCGAAATCATAAGTGTTCCTGAAATGTCAAGATTTATTCGAAATCCTATTACTTTATTAGGCTGTTAATATGAACTAAATAAGTGCTCCAGTTTGATCCGCGCTAACAGGTGGTTTCCTATTAAATAATAGGTTTTGTAAATACTTAATTGATCGTTAATCATATAATTTCACAAAACCAAATAGCTTAACTTGAATGAGCTTCTGATGTATCACTTCTGCCCAAAGGTGATTTGATACATCTATTTATTGTTCAAGTATTATAAAAGCTATGTTAATTATGCATTACAAACGTGAATGTCTTATTTTTTGCCAAAGCTGATTTAATTCATTCATGTCTAGCATACTTAACAAGTGCATAACTAAGGTGATGTCTCATTTCTTGCCAAAGTTGATTTGTCACAATTACTTTGCACACATACTTAAATGATTTCACTTCTGCCCAAAGGTGATTTGTCTTCGTTTAAGTAGAATTTTCATTTAGTCTGTTATTTTGATGTTAGTAATAGACATATCACAACTTCTTCAAATAATGATCCTCACATTAATGATCATATTTTGTCTGCCTTAATTTTTGTAGTCGTAGCTTTACTCACTGTAATTTTCTTTTATGAATCAATATTGATATATCATCCACTCTAATTCCTAAACCTAATATGTTTTGCTTTAATTAAAGTTTCTATAAGATTAGCCCTTAAATTAAATCCTTGATTATCACTTAAGACACGATAATCCTACTGCTCTCTTCTGATAAAAGTACTACAGAAGAAAAGTAGAGCATGATGAATATGACAAATCGAACATGATGCCTCTTATGATAATCAAGAACTCTCTAACATAAATGTTATCACTAAAGTTATTCCAGATTAAGTTTTTCCTAAGACTAATCTATTATCTGTGGAATAGTAAAAAATACTCCTAAGATGCATGCCTTCATTTAAAATTCTAATTTATAAGGTTAAGTGGTATATGTTAATACATTATAATGTACAATACCATGACCCATAAAATTAAGGGCTTACGCATGGAATAAGTACATTTTCCAGTACATACTAAAATTTTCACTTGTACAATTTGATGTCTTATAAATCAACTATAACACTCAAAAGTACCAAATGAAATGAAGTGTGTTGATAAGCAACATATGTACATAGAAATAAATGTTAGAAACTGGAAAATAAGATGTTATTCACCTTACAACCACTAAAACCTTAAAAGAGGATACTTCTAAGGTCCATAGTCAAAATACAAGTACAAAATTCCAACTCTAAGTTTCTTTAAGGGAGAATCTCACTGCATTGATTATGCCATTAAGACTAGGCATAAGCAATGAGACTATCCATTATTCAAAAGAACAATTGGATAAATTAGTTAGGTAGTCACCTGCTAATGATATTTAAGTCTGCTAATCTTAATATTCCAATTAACACATGAGAAGTTGACTCTAGTTCTATACGTTCCTTACTAGAATTAAACAAATAACTAACATGAAAGTTAGTGACAAATTAAATGTTAAGGCTATAAGAACCATAATAAGCAGTCTTCTAACAACGCTTTTCGATACCTTACATATTCTGAAGATTAATTAGAATATAGTATCAATACTTAAGCTATGTCATGAAGGATGTGAGGTTTGCATAACCAATATAAAGTCACATTTACCTTAAACTCCCATATTATTTGTTCTCACTATCTGGATAGAAACGTTAATAAGATGAAACTAGATGATACCTTACACTTTCACAACTTTTGTTATCATGCAACTGAAAATTTGACAAAAGGAAAATGAGGCCTATAAATTTCATCAATTATAACCGAAATTCATGAGAAATCATGACATGGTTAAATGAGGATGATTTTTCATCTAATCTCATTCTAAGTGTTTATAAATCATGACGTTAAAGTACTGAAATATGACTTGGCTAAAGGAATAAGTATGGGTCCATCATAAGTTATTTATTGACATTCGTGGAACTTTTTCCAAATGGATATTCAGACATAATCCATTTATCAATTAAAGACTATCTACTTGTATCTAAAATTTCCTTGCATATGGCCCATGGTCTTAAAAGAAATCTATTCATATATACACTTAATAAGATTTCTATTAAATATGTCCCTAGGTTTCTTATGACATGTGGACATTAAGGAAATCAAATAAAATCCAACATATATATGATAGGTTCACGTGTCACGTACCTCATTGAAATTTCTCTTGTGGCATTTCTAGAGATATCAAAGATCAGTAGGAGCATTAAGGTGTTGTTTGTTTTTTCAGAGGTAAAACGTCTGCAGTCTGCGGACCACATCTACAGACATCTGTAGCTGAAGATGTGGACCAAACCTCTTCAGTCTGCAAGAAGAAGACTGTTTGTTTTTTAGTATCAAATCTTTACCTTGTTAAATCTATGAATCCCTAAACATGGATGACAAGCAAAATCCCTACATAAAAACTTTAACTTTATGAACTAACATTAACAAAATAACAATTATAAACTAACTAACACTAAACAAAAATCAGAATTAAACTAACAACATACAATAAAAAGAACAATTTTTTGAAAAAAAAAACTTAGAGTTAATTACATAGTTAGTCCCTGTGGTTTTCACAAAGTAACATACTTAGGTACTAATAGTTTAAAATCACATTCTAGGGTATTAACTTTTCACTTTGTAACGTTTGGATGTATTAGCATTATTTGTAGGTTTAAAATCACATTCTATTAGTACCTAAATATGTTATTTTGTGCAAACCATAGGGACTAACTATGTTAATGCCTTAGAAGTTAATACCTCCAAACGTTACAAAATGAAAAGTTAATACCCTAGAAGGTGATTTTAAACTATTAGTACCTAAGGATGTTATTTTGTGCAAACCACATGGACTAACTATGTAATTAACTCTAAAACTTAAAACATTCCCTGTGTTAACGGAAATTGTAGCAGTGGTGAAGAAGGTTAGATGGCGGAGGAGGTGTCAGCTAGAGAAGGTTGACGGCGGAGGCTGCAGGGTCAACGGCAGAGGTGGAGGCAGCAATGGGTGTCGGCTGGAGATGGGTGAACGACGGTGCAGGGCGCGACGGAGGTGGAGGGGCGGCGGAGGTGGAGGAGGTGAGGTGTCGGCTGGAGAAGTGTAGATGGGTGCTAGGGTTTTGAGGTTTGAAGATGTGGAGGTGTTTTGAAAGAGAGAGGAGTCTTTAAGAGGTTTGAAGAGGTGAGTCCAGATCTGCGCGAGGAAGAGGTCTATAAGACCTTTTTTAGTGAAATCTCTTCCAAAAAACAAACACGCTGCAGACCCAAAGGTCTGTGCGTGGTCTGCGCGGCCCAGACATAAGAGGTCAGGAAGTACTTCTTGCAAAAAACAAACACCCCCTAAGTGTCATAATAATAACTTGCAATAGCTGCAATAGGTAGGGGAGTGAAAACTTGATATGACTTCAATTTACACCTCTTGTACAAGACACTGCTCCATCTCGACATTGTTCTATCAAAACTTCTCTCCTTAAAATATAACGCTACACTTACAAAAGTTTCATTGTTGCTTAATTGTAGGCACACTTATATTTCTTACCTAAACTAGCATAATCCTCAACAAGAGAAACTACAACGACTAACGTCATTAATTTGTTTTTCTCTATTAGAATCTTTTGGTCATTAAATATTGACCCTAAGCAAGCTGAGTTCCTAAAGATTTATAAGGTCAGTGGGAGCAGTAAAAGTCTTTATCATGACTTGCAAGGAATACAAGAGGCGGGGGGAAGAGAGTCATTAAATTTTACTCCGATTACACCTCTTGTACACCATACTACACCAACTCTTACAAACTTAGAATCCTGAAAATGATAGAAACCTAACGAAGAGCTAATCCATAAAACTAAAACTTCTAATAAACCCAATAATCAACTCAGGAGGTCATCTAGGTTTAAAAACCTACTAACTTTGATGATTACATAACCTCCCTAACTGAAATTGAAATTGATTTTGGAAAAGTTTACTGGTCCTATTGTCGCAACCCCCGATCCCTGACCCCCGGGAACGGGCGGACGCGAGCTCAGTGACGGTGGTATCAGGTTTGTTTTAATTTGGCAGCGGAATTTACATCAGGACCGTAGTTAGGAAATGTTTATCAGAGTTAAAACCACCATAATTTATATTAATAAACACATGGGTAAAACCCAAGTTTCTTATTACAATACATTTATAGGGACAAACCCTATTTTATTGAATTTAAAACATTGTCTTTTAGGTAACTTTTATAGCCACATTTTTCCCAAGCCTTCAGTGCTCTCCAGCTGGCTTTTTACTAATTGGCTGTCACATTGTGTTACCTGAAACGCGTTTTAAAAACATTTGTCAGTTGGAAATACTGGTGAGTGAATCCCATTTTAATCAAGTTTAAATAAAAAGTCACAGTGAACAGTATTGAGAGCGATCACATTGTTTATTTCTACACAATTACTCCATTAGTACTGTCAAACCTGACTTGTGGGTCATATTACCCATTGGCTAACTCATTGTCCAATGGTAACGTATTGTCATCCCGACTTACTACTCACAGTGTAGTAAATTTTGTATACAAAACCCCAACATACCAGCAGTAATTGAAGAACTACAAAGACTCAATCACTGCTAAATTTCATTGTAAAACCTTTAATTGTTTGGTAAAACATTACCAAAAAGAGGATAAACTCACATTGCTATCTTAGACTTTGCGTAAGGGTTTCCTGGATATAATCTATAATTTATACAAATGTATATTGGTTAGTATCATAACCCTTTGAAAATATTAATGATACCCTCCCCGAGACGGCATTCCAACAACTACGTCGGGCAGAACCACGACAGTTATTACGGAACCCTAAATCAATCGGGCAGCGTATCTATTATGAAACCAGGGTTATAATACTTACAACGGAGCAGAATCTCGCTAATTAGGGGGATATAATACCCGTGTATAATAACTCTACTACAGAAATTGTGATTTGAGAATTGAAATGAGCGAGTTCGACTGATATCCGAGGCCTCCTATTTATAGTTGTTGAACTCGACTCTCACGCGGCCCGCGTAAGAGTAGCCATAGGGCTACGCGGCCCGCGTTAACCCTAGGTCAACATATAGCTTTGCTGGTTCAGCGTGTAGGTCCGCCACGATGTCGACACGTGTCAGCTCAGGGTTGTGCCACCATTCATGACTCTCGCGGCCCGCGTAAGATTGAGGTGGGTTCTACGCGGCCCGCCTCAACTTGAGTTTCAGATTTTTATATTTTATTTAATTACTGTATTGTATCTCGGGCTCAATTTTTACATACGGGGTGTATATAAAGGCATATGAGGGTCTTTTAAAATATACAGAGGTGTCGGAAATATTATGAGAATGTTGATTTTACCGAGGGTTGTTACATTCTCTCCACCTTGTTTTAGAGCTCGTCCGCGAGATCTACTGTTACAAGTGCGGATATTTCCTTTGCATTTCAGATTTGAGTTCCCATGTATACTCAGGTCCTCTTTTGGAGTCCCATTTTACTTTGACTAGAACTAATCTCTTATGCTTGAGATTCTTGACTTTCCTGTCTTTAATTTGTAGAGGCCTTTCTACAAACTTGAGTTGTTCATTTACCTCTATATCCTTAAGAGGTACTATCAGTGATTCGTCGGCTAAACACTTTTTGAGATTAGATATATGAAACACATCATGTATTCCTGCCATTTCCTCTGGCAGTTGTTGCTGATAGGCTACAGGTCCTATTCTTTTAATAATCTCAAAAGGTCCAACATACCTGGGACTTAGTTGTCCTCGTTTGATGAATCTTACTACTCCTTTCCAAGGAGAGACTTTCAACAATACTTTATCTCCTACTTTAAACTCCAATGGTTTGCGTCGGTTATCAGCATAACTCTTCTGTCGATCTCATGCTGCTTTCAGTTGTTCCTTGACTTGAATAATCTTATCAGTTGTTTCTTGCACTATCTCAGGTCCAGATAGTTGCTTTTCCCCAATTTCTGCCCAACAGACTGGGGTTCGGCACTTACGTCCATAAAGTGCTTCAAATGGTGCAGCATTGATACTTGTGTGATAACTATTATTATAAGAAAATTCTATTAAAGGTAAATGATCGTCCCAATTACCTCCGAAATCGATTACACAAGCTCTAAGCATGTCCTCCATCGTCTGAATAGTTCTTTCGCTCTGTCCGTCCGTTTGAGGATGATAAGTTGTGCTCAACTTTAACTTAGTTCCCATTGCCTTTTGGAAACTTGACCAAAAATGATAGGTAAATCGACTATCCCTATAAGAAACAATTGATAAAGGAATGCCATGTAAAGAAACAATTTCATTTACATATAATTTAGCTAATTGTTCCATACTGAAAGTTTCTTTCATTGATAGAAAATGAGCTGACTTGGTTAGCCTATCTACAATCACCCAGATTGTATCATTTCCTTTCTTTGTTTTGGGTAATTTAGTAACAAAATCCATTGTTATCAATTCCCATTTCCACACCGGCATTTCTAATTGCTGTAACAAACCTGAGGGTTTCTGGTGTTCAACTTTGACTTGTGAACAAGTTAAACATTTAGAAACATAAGCTGCTATGTCCTTCTTCATTCCTATCCACCAGAAATTTTTCCTTAAATCCTGATACATTTTATCACTACCTGGATGCATCGTATACTTAGATTTATGGGCTTCTTCTAAAATACGATAACGTAGATTTCCTAATTTAGGTATCCACATTCTCTTTTCATGGAATCTCCAAATTCCATCTGTTCCTTGTTCTAATTCTTTTAGCAGACCTTTTAATTTTTCAGTATCATCCTTGATTACTGATTCTTGTGCTTCTCTTATCTGATCATTTAAATCTACTTGTAGATTTAACTTAAGAGAACGTACTCTCTTTGGCTTTTCATGATACTTTCGACTTAAAGCATCTGCTACTACATTTGCTTTTCCTTCATGATACTGGATATCACAATCATAATCACTAAGCATTTCCATCCAGCGTCTTTGTCTCATATTCAACTCCTTTTGTTTGAAAATATACTTTAAACTCTTATGATCAGTGAATATGGTAAACTTATTACCATAAAGGTAATGTCTCCAAATCTTAAGAGAAAAAATTATAGCTCCTAGTTCTAGATCATGGGTTGAATAATTCTCTTCATGATTCTTAATTTGTCTAGATGCGTAAGCTATAACCTTTTGTCGTTGCATCAATACACATCCATAACCTAATTTAGAAGCGTCACAATAAACTACAAAATCTTCAGTTCCTTCTGGTAACGCTAATATAGGTGTATGGGTTAATCTTTGCTTAAGAATTTTAAATGCTTCTTCTTGTTTTAATCCCCATTCAAACTTAACAGATTTACAGGTTAGCTTAGTTAAGGGAATGGCTATTCTAGAAAAATCTTGAATAAATCTTCTATAATAACCAGCTAATCCTAAGAAACTTCTAACCTCGGTTGGTGAATCAGGGGTTTTCCATTTAGTAATTGCCTCGATCTTTGTTGGATCTACATGAATTCCTTCATGATTGACTAAATGTCCAAGGAATTGTACCTGTTCTAACCAAAATTCGCACTTAGAAAATTTAGCATAAAGCTTTTCCTTTCTTAATAAACTTAAAAGTACGTGCAAATGCTTTGCATGATCCTCTTTATTCTTAGAGTAAATGAGAATATCATCTATAAAGACGATTATGAATTTATCCAAGTATTGCTTACATATTCGGTTCATCATGTCCATAAATGCAGCTGGGGCATTGGTTAAACCAAATGGCATGACAGTAAATTCATAATGACCATACCTTGTTCTGAATGCGGTTTTAGGAATATCCTCTTCCTGTACCTTTAATTGATGATATCATGACCTTAAATCGATTTTAGAGAAAAATCGAGCTCCTTGCAGTTGATCAAACAGATCATCGATTCTCGGTAATGGGTACCGATTCTTAATCATAACCTTGTTTAATTCACGGTAGTCAATGCACATACGCATTGATCCGTCTTTCTTTTTAACAAATAAAATCGGCGCTCCCCATGGTGACGAACTTGGCTGTATAAATCCTTTCTCTAATAATTCATCCAATTGTTTCTTTAATTCCTGCATTTCTGCGGGTGCCAAACGATAAGGTGCTTTGGCAATCGGTGCCGTTCCTGGTATTAAATGGATTTTGAATTCAACTTCTCTATCTGGAGGTTGTCCTGGCAATTCTTCTGGAAACACATCTGAAAACTGAGATACTACTGGAATATCTTTTAAATCCTTTCCTTTAGTGTTAGTGATTATAGAAATCAAATACACTATAGAACCTTTTCTTATATAACTTGCAGTTTTCATCACAGAGATAAATTTAGTGGACCTAGAAGGTTTATCTCCTTTAACTGTGATCGTTTTACCTATTGGTGCATTTACTTGAATTGACTTTTGATCACATAAAATATTGGCTATATTGGCTATTAACCAATCCATTCCTAAAACAACATCAAATCCTGCCAGATTCATGGGATAAAGATTAGCAATAAATTTCTGATTTAAAATTTCTATTCTTGCTCCCTGCAAGATTTCAGAAATCCTAACGGTTTCTCCATTGGTTGTCTCTACTAAACATTCTTGTGGTAGTTTAGTTAATGATTGATTTAGGAATTTGCAAAATGATGTATTAATAAAACTTTGGTTTGCACCAGAGTCAAATAATACTTTAGCAAAAATATCATTAACTAAAAACGTACCAGCTTTGACATCGGGAATCATCTTAACTTCATCTGCAGTCAGAACAAATGCTCTAGCATTTTTGGTATTCTTGTTGTCCGCATCTGGAGCTAATTTCGGACAGTTTGGCCTGATATGACCTTTTTCTCCACAGTTGTAGCACAATCCATTATTGGATTTCTTCCTGCAATTTTCTTCCTTGTGTCCTGGCATCTTGCAATAATTGCAAAGAGTGGAGCATTTTCCCGAATGCTTTTTCTTGTAGACCTTGCAGAAAGGTGCAGAGGTAGAACCCATATTTCTACGGTTGAAATTCCCAGAACGGAATTCTTGAGTAAGCCTTTGGGTTAGGTTTCTCCTTTGTTCTTCTTCTCTAGTACGGATTAATTCACCTGTCAAGGTATTTGCCAGTTCTACAGCTTCTTCTATAGTTTGAGGTCTAGCTGCCTTGACTACATGTCTTATCTCTCCAATTAATCCCCAGATGTAACGGGATATTAATACTGGCTCTGGTGTTGCAAGGGTTGGCACTATTCTAGCATATTCGAAAAATATTTTAGTGTATCCCTTGCTATCCACACCAGTCATTCTAAGGTTTAGGAATTTGTTTGCTATCTGCTCCTTTTCATTAGGTGGGCAGAACTTTCTTTCTACCTTGTTCTTAAATTCTTCCCATTCCATATTATAGGTTCTATCACTTCCTCTTGTTTGGAGGATAGTGTTCCACCATTCTAATGTTGAATTCTTAAACAGATTAGAAGCAAACAGTATCTTATCTTCTTCAGCACACTTGCTTATTCTTAAGACTGCCTCAGTTTTCTCTATCCAGCGTAGGGTTATAATGGCCCCTTCATTGCCCGAGAATTCCATTGGTTTACAAGACCAGAATTCTTTATAAGAACAACCATAAGGCATGGTTCTTCTTCTTTTTGGAATAGGCAATTGAAGTACAGGTCCATTGTTCACGTTGTTTTCAGGTTCAATGGGTCACTTACTGCTATGCTTACTTTTATTATTCGCTTCTTGAATATTTTGAATAATAAATGGCATGGCATCTATGATTCCTTGTGCCACTATGTGTTGAACAGCACTATTATCCATTTGGTTTCCATTGTTATTGATACTTGGATTCTCAATAACCACGTTAATGTTACTCTGGTTATCATTATTCAGATTTCCTTGATTTCCTTCGTCGGCCATCTGAATTTTAAACATTTAACCCATATTAATATCACAAGATAATATTTAATATAGTTAATCACATGATACGCAATCTAGCCAAAAACGTCGATCATTGCGACTTTTTACTCTATTTTCATATACTATTATGCATCTATTACATTCTAGTACTGAAATAAAAATTACAATACCAACAGAAATAGAATCACACTAATAGTAATATGCATCCGCACACACATATTTTATTTTATTTTTATTTTATTATTTTTACTATTACCGTCTTCTCCATCACATCACGGATATGGATTTATCCAAAAATCCATATTGCGCTCATCCTATTTCCATACGAGACGCTCTCCCACCTGTCTCATTCTCTCACTGCTTTCTAAAATTTATTCCCCAAAAGTCCTAAGTTCTTGCACGTTTTCTGCACTCATTGGGGGTGCAGGTTCTAGAACTGGGTTTGGAATCTGGGGTGCTAGTTCCTGATATGGGGGTGAAAGTGTCTGAAATCAGTAAGGATCTTCTAAGATCTCCCTAATATAATCATCTTGGTAATAGGGATCTAAAGGGTCCATACCTGGGTAGGCTTCTATGTTCTGTATAGGTGCGTCTTCATGGATTGGGTAACGTTGCACAAAGTCCCTATTATCGTCCCACCAGGGGTCGTAATTTGGGTCTAGGGGATTTGGTGCAGGTACTCTAGGGATTTCTTCTGGGTTAAAGTCATGCATCTCCACTTGGTTTTCAGGGTTTTCTATCTCCATTGGTTGGTCAGGGATTTGCAATTGTGGTTGTGGGGCTACTAGTTGTTCCAGACCTGGGTCAGCAGCAGTTGTAGCTAGGATATGGAAATTTGCTAGGCTTCTATTAAGCATATCCTGTGTATGGGCATCTGTCTCTCGCTTAATAGCTGCTAAGGCTCTTTGCTGTTGCAACTTTCGCATTCTTTTCCTACGAGCAAAGGCTTCCTTACTGAACCATCCTCGTTTCTTAGGAGGGAATGGCTCTTCTGACTGAGCTCTAAAAGCAAACATTCCTTCTTCCTGATCAGCAGAATACCCAGAAAAGGTAGGCTATGTTGAGGTACCTTCACTCCTAGGTGAATCAGACAACTGTCGACTCATTTCTGAGGGTCCTTGATCACTCATACTGTAAACTAACAAATAGTCAAATAACACATAACAATTAAATACTGTTATACACTGATTTTCATAATTTATTTCCTAACACAAAATTTAAAATTTAAGTGTCAGTAGAACACTTCTTTGGATCAGACCAGTGGCTAGGCTCTGATACCACCTCCTGTCGCAACCCCCGATCCCTAACCCCCGGGAACGGGCGGATGCGAGCTCAGTGACGGTGGTATCAGGTTTGTTTTAATTTGGCAGCAGAATTTACATCAGGGCCGTAGTTAGGAAATGTTTATCAAAGTTAAAACCACCATAATTTATATTAATAAACACATGGGTAAAACCCAAGTTTCTTATTACAATACATTTATAGGGACAAACCCTATTTTATTGAATTTAAAACATCGTCTTTTAGGTAACTTTTATAGCCACATTTTTCCCAAGCCTTCAGTGTTCTCCAGCTGGCTTTTTACTAATTGGCTGTCACATTGTGTTACCTGAAACACGTTTTAAAAACATTTGTCAGTTGGAAATACTGGTGAGTGAATCCCAGTTTAATCAAGTTTAAATAAAAAGTCACAGTGAACAGTATTGAGAGCGATCACATTGTTTATTTCTACACAATTACTCCATTAGTACTGTCAAACCTGACTTGTGGGTCATATTACCCACTGGCTAACTCATTGTCCAATGGTAACGTATTATCATCCCGACTTACTACTCACAGTGTAGTAAATTTTGTATACAAAACCCCAACATACCGGCAGTAATTGAAGAACTACAAAGACTCAATCACTGCTAAATTTCATTGTAAAACATTTAAGGTTTGGTAAAACATTACCAAAAAGATTAACAAAAATAGGATAAACTCACATTGCTATCTTAGACTTTGCGTAAGGGTTTCCTGGATATAATCTATAATTTATAGAAATGTACATTGGTTAGTATCATAACCCTTTGAAAATATTAATGATACCCTCCCCGAAACGGCATTCCAACAACTACGTCGGGCAGAACCACGACAGTTATTACGGAACCCTAAATCAATCGGGCAACGTATCTATTATGAAACCAGGGTTATAATACTTACAACGGAGCAGAACCTCGCTAATTAGGGGGATATAATACCCGTGTATAATAACTCTACTACAGAAATCGTGATTTGAGAATTGAAATGAGCGAGTTCGACTGAGATCCGAGGCCTCCTATTTATAGTTGCTGAACTCGACTCTCACGCGGCCCGCGTAAGAGTAGTCATAGGGCTACGCGGCCCGCGTCAACCCTAGGTCAACATATAGCTTTGCTGGTTCAGCGTGTAGGTCCGCCACGATGTCGACACGTGTCAGCTCAGGGTTGCGCCACCATTCATGACTCTCGCGGCCCGCGTAAGATTGAGGTGGGTTCTACGCGGCCCGCCTCAACTTGAGTTTCAGATTTTTATATTTTATTTAATTACTGTATTGTATCTCGGGCTCGATTTTTACATACGGGGTGTATATAAAGGCATATGAGGGTCTTTTAAAATATACAGAGGTGTCGAAAATATTATGAGAATGTTGATTTTACCGAGGGTTGTTACACCTATCTCCTATAATTAAGCCATTAGCGTCAATTATTCCTCTAAATGGAATAAAATCGTTTTCTAGTAAAACTGATTTTATGTGTTCATGTAACGTTTGGGATTTGATTGAATTACCTAAGAGTGTTCATAACTAAACCAAATCCTGATATAAACGTTAAGACACGAAGAAGCATGATTGATTGTCAAAGGTTAAGAGATAAATTATCAAAGAATCTTTCTTACCTATCTTACAAAATATTTCTTTGAGGATCATCACTGTTCTAATAGCTTATAATAGTTTTGAGCTACATTAGATTAACATTAAAACAATTTTTCCTAATAATTGGCTGAGATATTTACATGTTCATAAAACAACATGAAAGTTCTAAACTGAAGGTTAAAGAACAGTTTGTTTATAAGCCGATAAAATCCATGTATAGGTTAATGCAAATATCATAATGCGATGAAATCTTAACACAGTTATTTTCATCAAGAACCAAGTGTACCTCAAAATGAGTGGGAACAACTAAAATAAACTTGTCTATATAGATGATATTCTTTTGACAAGTATATGTTACACAAGTCAAAGCATTGTTAACACAAACTTTGATATAATAGATCTCAGAGATATCTCTTACTTGATAGATATCATAACATACCAAGATAGAACCAATGGGACATTGGTTTCGTTCCATAAGTTTAACCTTATATGGGTCCTTACATATGTAACAAACAATACTGCCCTCCTTTAGAGGATAATAGGATAAATGAGATTATTTCCTTATATTTCGTCAATTAGAAGCCTTATGTAAGTTCAAGTCTATACTCGTTTAGATATTACTCATTGCAACACACTAGATTTGTCTAAATTAATGTGAAACACTCAATAAAGTATTACAATATCTTTAAAGAAACGAGAGGCTATAATTTAAGGAAGAAGTGAGAACTCGAACCGGTTGATTACTCTAACTCTATAAGATTCAAAGATGACAAAATGTAATTTCGGGTATATCCTTATGTCAGCTGACAAAACCTATCTCATGGAGGGGTCATAATGGACTGATATCAACAATCTAAGTTATAACGACATAATATATTGTTGATCACAAAGCAATAGTCACTAAATGTTGTTGAAAATCTATTAGTGGACTCATAAGTTTATTAACTCCATATAAATTATATATTGAAGACTTGTTGTGATAAAGTCAGCTACCATGTCTCCTTGAACAGTAACGGTTCGAGAGGTGCTGCATTAAATTTTGATACTAAATTAATTATCGTTTATGAACAAATTGGGGAAACTAAATCTTTGTATTGAATACATTCATGATATACTTAAGGATCCTATAACTGAAGGTTTATTACCCATAAGTCTTTTTAAGAGAGCTCATAAAAGAGACGGGTTATAATTGATGAACATGTACAACTGCATATCGTACTATAAATGACTAATTGTTAATTAATTTTCCTCATCAGTTTGATTTTGTATGTCTCTAACATATGTTCTGCCGGTATAATGACATATAGACAAATATAAATACAAGTCAAACGTTAAAAGGCTTACTTATTTTGATCATAATTGTTAGGTTTTAAATTGAGGCTGTAGTATGATTAATGGAGGTCTTGAGTCGAATGATGATTCAACAGCTATATTTCTCTACTACGGTTCTTGGTTTAAAACTAAAATGAGTATTAACTTCTGATCAGACTTATCTAATGATCATGATAAATGATTATTCGGCTAAGTGAGAGAAAGTAAGGTAAATATTTCTTTATGTGTATTTAATCTAGTAGACATCGTTATCATTTATATAATATAGATCAAAATATATTAAAACATATAATAAATTAGTTGGTAATTGTTGATGGGCCAGATTACCCTTATTAACTAATTGGGTTTCCCCTTAGGTGTATATAAGGAGATTACTAGAGAGGGATTAGGGTTAGACATTCGTAACATCACACTTAAAAATCACCCTTCCCCTCTCTCCATTACTACGAGTTCTTCAACCCTAAAGAACTCGGTACTACCATCAAGAACATACATCCTAAAGGGGAACCAGATCAAGTTGAAAACTATGTCGGACTCCATGGCTGCGTCTCTGACTCGATTCTCTGCTGACCTATCTGCTGTATCAGGTATTATTTATATGTTCTCCCTTATGTTTAAACAGAACTGATCAACATAATCTAGTAACGTTTAATGGTTAAGATTTATGTTTGAAAGAAAGCATACATGATTTTCTCATATTGGTGTGTCGCTTGTCAACCCACCATTTTTTGCAAGAGAAAAGATGGTCGGAAATTCTATTATGTGTTGTATTGTTTTGTTGTTGTATCTAGTATAACAAAGGATTCTTAAGGTTACTAGATTTGACAAACTTGGCTAGCTAAGAACTAAAGCTGATATCGCATATGAATATCAAATCCTTCCTAAAATGCAACTACACCACTATACAAAGCCTCTACAGATGTACAGTCGTTGTCATTCTTTTTGTATGTAACACCTTTTATGTAACGTTTCGCATTTTGGAAACTTTCCCTATTTAGAAAGTATATTTGTATTTCTATTTTTGGAAACTTGTAATTCTCTTGTATTCGTATTTTCTTTCCAGACATTGTAATCTGAGGCTTTGATCATAATAAAACTCGATCTTTTTATACATTGTGTTATACATACTCGTTACATACTTATTATACGTGCAAACATTGATACATACTCGAATACGCAAACTCATACTTGATGTACTTGCAATCTCAGTTTATACATGCATTTATTCATACATTATACATATACATTGCACTTGTATGCTTAAAACACTTAAAACCGGCTAAAATACGCGAAAACGGAAACTTTAACTCTTCGTGCAACTGAGCTCTTCGTGCAACTGAACTCTTCTTACAACTGAACCCTTCGTGCAACTGAGATTTCCCTTAGCACGAAGAGACCCATTCGCTCCAAACCCACTCGCATGAAGCACTGTTTCAGCCTATAAATACAACCCGTCACCCTCACGTTACACCTTCCACTCACCCTGAAATTTTCTCAACTCCTGACCTTGTGCATGACCATCAGAGTATTCCAGCAGCTCCTAAGTGAGTTCAAACTCACTTTCCTTTACATTTTCATACTTGTTTATTATACTTTTCTTCAATCTCTCAAAGCTTGGATTAGCCTCTTGGACACTTCCACAGACTTGC
Organism: Helianthus tuberosus; assembly: GCA_030545235.1. Taxonomy (NCBI): domain Eukaryota; kingdom Viridiplantae; phylum Streptophyta; class Magnoliopsida; order Asterales; family Asteraceae; genus Helianthus; species Helianthus tuberosus. The sequence goes on along the minus strand of CM060429.1, from coordinate 129,127,702 downwards.
CTTGGCAGTTTGTTAATGAAGTTCACCACATTGAGGTCCAACTTAAAGAATGGAAGTGTTATTCTTTCAAACTTTTGTAAAAAAAATTATTTTCAGGTATGAACTTGGCAGAATCAAGAACCCACCGAGCTCACAAGCTAAGTCTATAGTTGTGGGTTAGTGTTGAGGTTGATTTCAGCCAAGAAACGAGCTTGTTCAAACAAAACCGAACCAAACTCGTCCCAAAATAGAGCCACTCTCTCACAAAGGGAGAGCCCACTCGTGCGACTGGGCATTCCATTCTCACGAATGGACATCCCATTCGCGCGAAGGGACTCTGTTACCCCGTTCTGACATTTTCCTAAGTGTTGAATGATTATCTTGGATCCCCGTCTTCAATATGGGTGAATTTGTGTTTAACAGAAGTGTTAACTGTGAAAACCTTAGTTTTCAATCTAGTTCCACCGCCTCACTTGGACTTGCAAATAAACACCCAAACAGTTTTCTAGACTCAAAATAAGTTAACCCCGCCTCGCCTCCAACACTTTCCATTTTGGGAATGACACGCCTGGGTTGTCCTTATTTGGCTGTTTGGTATTTACTTACTTTATTATTTACTTTCTGTTATATTCATGACCAACCGGTTTCTTAACATTGTTAACAAACTTGTGCTTTGGTGAAACTTATAACGAAGTGTTATACCTCCATGCATGACTTCTATGAACTCTCTGACTTACAGGACTATTATTATAACTAAATAATATAATATATAACATAATTGAACTGACAACGTAACCAATTAATGGTTAAAAAGTTCAAACGAACTTCTGTTCGCACGAATAATGCCCACTCGCGCGAAGGAAACTTTCCATTCGCGCGAAGAGACTTCCATGTAACACCCCGTGTTTTCGAAAGTCAAAGTCAAGGTCAAAGTCAACGACCGATTTCGCAACTTGACTTTTAGTGAATTTCTTTTATGTGTTTATTTTAGTTGTATTATGTGGAGTAAGTGTCAATAATCACAGTAATCGACGTGTATTATTCGCCATCTAATCGACTCACAACTGTGAACTATAGGAAGTAACAATGCGATAAAGTCAACTAAACGCTAATCAATCCAATTTAATCGACATCGAATCGCAATCGCACTCGCAACTCGAAATACGCAATTTGGTTATTATACGTGTGTGCGCGCCTTATGTGTTACTTGTGCATGTTTATTTATGTTGTGTTGTGGTAATCAATCGAAACGCAATCGAAACTCGAATCGCAATCGAACTCAATCGCAATCGAATCGCAAACGCAAAACGAATACGAAATAGGGATGGTTGTATGTTGATATAGTATGATAATTGGTGGTGAAAAGACAGTGCAAGATATGAGTAGTTGGGATTAAAAGTAATTTGACTAGGAAACCCTATCACATCATAACGCTCGCAATCGAAATCGAAACACCAAAACTCGTTGCACCGAACACTCGAAACAGACGACTGATCGATCAGGCAACCAGCCGATCGACCAGTCGTCCTCGTCCGATCGGACAGGCTGCCCGATCGAGCTGCCTAGCCGATCGGCCAGTTCTTTCCTCTTTTGGAACCCTATAATACCCATGTCACTTTCATTCTTTCTACTTTTGGCAACTCTCTGTCCGACCAGCTCGGGTTTCTCCCTTTTCTTCAGATTTCTCACGATTCCGGTAAGATCTCGTCCTAAATCTTGTACGCTCATGACCTACACGCACTCCTACACCTTTCTATCTTTTAAATCTTAACTTTTAATCGTGAAATCATCAAGATTTGGGGTATTCTAGGGTGACGTCATCATGAAGTTCTTACGAACTTCAAGATTGACCTCATTCCACCAAGGATAACTCAGATCTGAAGGATTTCCACATGATTTCACAATGATTTCGCATAGTTCTGAACATTTCCAAAAGGATAAAAGAGTTGAAAGAAATAATCACAAGTTTTCTTATTCTTTTACACTCAATGCCCTCAAAACCGATAGAATCGGAACTTGTGCCGACTTACTACCTGATTTGTGGTCGTGTTAGCTCAAGATCCGGATCCTATCTACGAGGTTTACCGATTTCGGGTAAAACGCGAACCACCGTCTCGAACAGTTCACTAATCGGATTTGGGTGGTTCCTGTCCGGTCAGAAGGAACAGGTATTGACAAGGTTCCTATTGTTTGACTCGTTATCAAAATGCCTCGATAAAGCGACAAACAAACAAAATAACCAAGTGTGAAATAAACAGGACGACCAGGGCGAGGTGCCGTCCGATCGGACTGCTGTCCGAACGGCCGGTCAGCCGAACGGCTTGCACCTTGGGTCCCACACTTAATCACCTTTGCTAATCTGAAGTTTGAGTATTGAACGAATTGCTATCCGATCGGACTACCATCCAATCGGATTACCCTTCGAATCATGAGATACTTGGGCTTTAACACTTAATCGATTTTTCAACATGTTCAATGCACTAGAAATGCCACCCGATCGAACTGCTGACCGATCGAGTGACATCCTGCTGTGAACTTATTTTCCCTGAAGTGCCCAGCCGATCGGGTTGCTGACCGATCGAACGACCGTCCGATCGACCGACCTGAAAGGTAAAGGTGCTTCAATGTTTTCAAATGCTATAACAAAAACTTCAAAAGTCAAGCCATCATACACAAACACATCCTTCTCAAAGGAAGAAACAATTCAATCGAATGGCCATCCGATCGGACGGTCCGATCGGACTGCCGTCTGATCGACCAGCTGTTTGACCCACCAACACTTATTTCCATTTTACGCGTCACTTATCGTTGTGCTATCAATATTCAGGATAACCTTACTCTCTAGCGCTCCCTTCAATCCATCAATCGTTGTGAGTATACTCGATCCCTTTTTGCTTTACGCACTTTTGGGTGTTACGTACGTTGCGAATATTCAAATCACAATAAACAAACTACTCAATACTATTTGAATGCTAACCGTTAATGCATGTTATACGTGGCTTATGAATGCTTGTTTGTTATGTTTACACATGGAATGCTGTCTACCTGCCTTAGCAACGATAGTACTATAGTTTGGACTCAGCACCTGTTCGCAGGGGTTGTTAAGAACAATTACTTGCATGGATTACGGTGGTAATCAGGTATTGCGAACTGCCTCAAGCAGTCAACCCGCAGTCATTGGTATCGATGGATCTATGTCGATAACTAACGTGCTTCATTTCACTATGTGTACGTGATGGTTATGCGTAAACGAATTTTGAACTCTATATGCTATTATCAAACTTTTATGCTCACCTTTACATTATATGTATTGACTTTATTTTAACGTATGTGACAGGTGCTTAGGATGCACATCTGCTAGGAAATCGAGGCTAGAATAAGGTCTTAGAGGCCAACAAATAGTTTTCTGTACAAATGAAATCAAGGGTCTCTAGAAGCAGATAAACAATTGGGCTATTTGAAAATCTGAGTTGTCGGAATAGAACTATTTGCCTAGATTTTGTCTGTAATAATTTGTTTACCTTTTGAGACATGGTATGGGACATGTTACTTTAAATTGATTGGTAATGATAATTGTTATGGAAACTTCTGGACAATCTGTTTCGCTCAGTGCTATGCCCCGATGTTTCCGCCATCGGTTGGGGTGTGACAGATTGGTATCAGAGCAATAACTATAGGGAATTAGGCAAGACTCGACCTAGTCCGGGTCGATGTCTTAGAGACCTAGTCTATAGTTAGGAACCAACAGACCGACTCGTGCATGTCCAGCAGGGATTGTGTATGGGCTTACTACTATTTCTCGCTATTCTCGAACACGCTACACTATCACTGCACTCGAATTCTCAATTATGAATAAGCGATTAAGTCAGGATTAGGTGTGAAAACCGCAAACTCTTGACTAAAATTTGCTTGATCAACCCGCATTTTATTTACAAACGGGGAGAATTATGCCAAATCAGGAGTGAAATCCACATTTTGATGAATAATCTCCTCTATTTTTATCAAAACAGGAACGGAGTTGTTAAGCTAGGGGTGAAACCCTAACCTTGACGACTTTTTCCGACTATTACTTGGTTTTATAAAGCTTTCACCAAAGTTTCGACGGACTCCAACGACCTGAATTCACAATATGACTAACGAGATGTGTGCCAAACGCCCAAGAATCGAGGCAAAAGCATAGTCCTGAAGGTCAAATGTGCACAACAAGTCCTTGTGAATAGTTGAACCACTTTGGATAGTCGAAGTCTACTAGCCGCAGACAATATATTTCTCGATTTTTACGTGTTTCAATTCTGAACCCGCAACTGCTGACTCTGATAATTCGTCAATTTTCTGCGTTTACATGTGTGCGTTTACCTGATTTTGTGTTTAATTGTGGAAAAATCATTCGATTTATACCTTCACTTTGATCGACATGCACGACTCGCACTGCATTTCTACCTTAATACGCTAACAACTCGCTAAATTATGGACGACCTTATGCTATACTATACAATTAGACCATACAATTCGACATGTCAATCGCGACCGTTATATTCGAACAATCGCAGACTTTGAATGATAGGTTTCTGTATTCTGAGTGCATCCGGTGACTAAATGTGTATGTGCTTCAGTGCTCTACGTGCTTATGTGCTTATGTGTATGTGCTTCTGTGATTGTGTGAATCTGTGATATGTGAATTGGGTGACTGTGTTCCTGAGCTTTAGTAAGTAGTAGACGTGTGAGGTGAGATTCGAATACATTGTATTGAGTCCTATGGCGATGTCTGTTGCAGACAATGTCATCTGGATCCCGCCGCCCACCACTTTCTCGTCAAGAAAAGAGAGACAAATGTCTTGCTGCTATCATCGCTAAACAAGTAGCAAAAGCCGTGAGTGATGTCTACGAGAACGTCAGCAAATCATCTGAGGAGTCGAGAACCGAAACTCCTAAAACTACCCCCAAAGCTGCCTTCAATTTCAAGCAGTTCAAATCTTGTGGGCCCAAGGAATTCAATGGCGAGGAAGGCCCTACAGCGTTGTTCCAATGGTTTGATTCCATTGAGGTCACTCTACGACAGAGCGGTTGCCTAGACGATCTCTGCACTCTAAATGCTACCGGCGTCTTCCAGTCCCGCGCACTAGACTGGTGGACGGTCGAGAGAAACAAACGAGGGAACGATGTAGCCTACGGTCTATCGTGGGAAGAACTCAAGGAGGTCATGCTGGATGAATTATGCCCTCCTCATGAGCGCCAAAAGTTAGAAGATGAATTCTGGCACATAAAGCAGAAGGAAGGTGAAAATGCTGCTCTCACTGCTCGCTTCAAACAGCTCAGCATCATCTGCCCTGACTAAGTCAAGACTCCAGACATGGCAATCAAGAAGTATATCCGAGCCCTGCCTGACTGTGTTGCAGATTTCGTGCAAGCGGCTAAGACTAAGACGATCGAAGAGACTTACCTACTGGCCGCTGAAATCAACGACAAGCGGGTCAAGGCTGGTGTTTGGGATAAAACTTCAAAGCACCTGCATCAAGCTACCACCGCCGCACCAACTGCTGAAACCACCACTGCATCGAGCAACAAGAGGAAGAACAAGCAAAAGAATAGCTCCAGCAACAAGAACTGTGCGATCACTGCTGCATCGATACAAGCTATACCAGCCCAACAGCGTCAAGTAGCGGCGCCTGTGGCAAATGCACCGCCTGCTAAGCGTGCATACACTGGGCCACACCCGCTTTGCCCTACTTGTACCTACCACCACCCGACTACCATCGCTTGCCTTTTTGTGCTCATTGCAATATGTACGGCCATTTCACTACCAACTGCCGTGCTCGACAAGCTCCTACTCATCAAGCTCTACTCACCGCCCCTCAGGGTCAACAAGCTCCTCCGGCACCCGCGGTCAACGCCAGAGCCTGCTTCGCATGTGGCGATCCTAACCATTTCGCCAACATGTGCCCAAACAGGGTTGTGAAACAAGAGCCCCAGCAGCAGCAGCAACACTAGCAGCAACAGCAACAAGCAGCACGCACACGAACATTCAACATCAACGTGCGCCAAGCCCAAGCCGACAACAACGTGGTCAATGGTACGTTCCTTGTGAATGGTATTTATGCTTCGTGTTTATTTGATACTGGAGCCGATAATTGCTTTGTGTCGTTCGAATTCGAGAAGCTCCTTAGTCGTAAGCGCTCCCAACTCTCCTCGACGTTCGATGTTAAAGTCGCTACCGGAAGAACTGTCGCCATTAATTCTGTTCTTCATGATTGTACTCTCGAGCTCAACAATCACATCTTCCCAATCGACCTTATCCCGATGCAACTCGGAAGTTTTGACATCATAGTAGGCATGGACTTTCTTCGCGAAAACCATGCTGAAGTTGTGTGCTTCGAAAAGATGATTCGATTCTCGCTCGTGAATGGTGATTTATTGTGTGTTTATGGCGAAACTGCTTCGAAGGGTCTCAAGCTCATGTCGTGTGTCCAAGCTAGTAAGTATCTCCGCAAGGAATACAGAGCTTTCTTGGCTAACATTGTAGTAGCGGAGAAGGAAAAGAAAGGTAGGCCTGGAATAAACGATGTCCCAGTGGTTCATGAATTTCCTAACGTTTTTCCTGAGGATCTTCCCGGACTACCACCAAGTCGTGATATCGACTTTCGTATCGACCTCATTCCTGGAGCCAACCCTATTGCCAAAGCTCCTTACCGACTCGCACCGTCCGAAATGAGTGAACTATCGAACCAACTCCAGGAATTACTTAAGAAATGCTTCATTCGCCCGAGCACCTCTCCTTGGGGCGCGCCAGTCCTTTTTGTCAAAAAGAAGGATGGGTCGTTCAGGATGTGCATCGACTATCGGGAATTGAATAAGTTAACTATCAAGAACCGCTATCCCCTGCCTCGCATTGATGATTTGTTTGATCAGCTACAAGGTGCTACGTGTTTCTCGAAGATCGATCTACGCTCAGGCTATCACCAACTACGCATTCAAGAGGAAGATATACCCAAAACCGCATTTCGCACTCAATATGGCCATTACGAATTCGTTGTTTTGCACTTTGGTTTAACCAACGCACCCGCGGTTTTCATGGATCTAATGAATCGCGTGTGTAAACCATATCTCGACCGTTTCGTCATCGTATTCATCGACGATGTCTTGATCTATTCCAAGTCGAAAGCTGAACAAGCGCAACATCTACGTTTGGTTCTTGAGCTACTCCAGGGGAATCAACTCTATGCCAAGTTCTCCATGTGCGAATTCTGGCTGGAGGAGGTTCAGTTTCTGGGTCACATTGTCAATAGTCAGGGTATTCACGTCGATCCTGCGAAGATTAAAGCCGTTAGGAGTTGGATTACACCTGAGAACCCGTCTGAAGTCCGTTATTTTCTCGGACTAGCGGGCTATTACCGACGATTTATCGAAGGATTCTCAAAGATCGCAGTACCGCTTACCGCTCTCACGCATAAAGACAAGCCTTTTGTTTGGGGAACTGAACAAGAGTCTGCTTTCCAAACCCTCAAACACATGCTTTGCAATGCTCCTGTTCTCACATTGCCCGACGGAAACGATGATTTCATTGTCTATTGTGATGCTTCCAACCTTGGTCTTGGTTGTGTCCTTATGCAGCGGGACAAGGTTATAGCTTACGCATCTCGTCAGCTCAAAATTGTCACACCCCGATTTCCACGTGTCACCGGTGGGCCCGGTGGGGGAGTATCGTGACGTGGTTGGCAACATAATAGTCAAACAACACAATATTTAATATGCACAGCGGAAGCAAATTTAAAAATATGATACAACCGAATTTAATATTGTAATATCAAAGTCACAATATCCGAAAGTTTATCCAGAGTCGGATCGAAAAATAAAAATGAAATTTATAGTTCAACAGACTTCAGGCATATTAAGCTTGCGAGACTTCTAATGATGCTAAGGAGAAATCCCAGCCAATTTCGCTTAGTACCTGCATTTAATCTTTTTGGGAAAATACGTCAGTTTACACTGGTAAATACATTCAACTGACTCATTTTGGAAAATGATTGAAAATTGGTTTGGATGCACATGGCATAAACATTTTTATTTAACTTGGGAGAATTATTTAATATTATAATCTTGTGAACGAATTACATGTTCCTTGTGCGTTCAGTAGCCCGGATCTTGTCCGGGTTAAAGATCAATAGACACACCACAATGTTCTTTTGTGCACTGACGGGTGTACGCCTATACCCCGCGCTTAAGTCATGGCCATTTCGTAAAATGATGCCGAGGATATCCGGGACATGGTCATTAACCCCCCAAAGGCTTTAAGTAACAAGACTGTTTAAACGAGCCGATCAAATTATTCAACTACCCACCTAACAGTGGAGATTTGATGCTTGATCAAGCGGTATGCTATATACCGTAACCCAAGCCCGTATAGGGAAAATAAGTTAAAAGTATTTACCTGAGCAAGTATTAATCACAATAAGAAAATTTGCAAGTAGCTTTTACTGGTTCTCCTAATCTGGAACGAAGGTTTAATATAACCTATTAGAATCCTAACGGGTCTTTAATTAAGCTTAAGCTTAGACCGGCTAGTTTCAAAGATACGGTTCGTACGCACGATTAAGCGAAGACTGGATAGAATGTGATTTAGACCCGAAAAGTTTGAATACTTGTTTAATATGGGTTTATTATTCACATTCTGGATTTTGAGATAAAACCGTGAAGGTTTGACCCGTTTCGGCTAATTTATGTAAACTTGTTACATAAACCGAACCGTACGTGTAATAAGCGTGACGGGTATTCATGAGAGCTATATACAGGTTTCCTAAGTTAATTATGCCTCAAATATGTTGTGACATCAGTAAGATGTCTTTCATTATGCCCGAAACGATTTTAAACACAAACTATGCCCCGTAGGGGTAGTTTGGTCATTTTAGAGGTTGTAAAAGAGTTTAAGTGATAACCTGAGTTACAGGCCTGATGTAATAAGAAAATATACTCAATTTGCCAAGTTATATCAGTAGGTTAAAGTATATGTGTGAAATTTATCATTTACCGTAGGGGCATTTTGGTAATTTCACATAAGCCGAAAAGCTCAAAACCGAAGTCTGACTTATCCAACCTTTGCTTACTGTTAAAACATTCTAATTTGCCTAAAATATCAGTAGGTATCAACCCGAGTATGTTCAATATGATTTTAATACATACTATGCGTTAAAAACGCCAAATAAGGCGATTAAAGGCCATTTCCGGGTTCGATACTTAAATCTGATATTTTTATATTTCCAGAAGGCTTAAAATAATTTATTTATCATATGTGATCAGTAGCAAAAGGTTTGGAGTCGTTTAGATAGGTAAAACTCATTTTATGGCCCGTAAGGGCAAAATCGACAATTACCGGATTAAGCCAACGACTACTAGTTATGCTCAGCCTAAAATTAATTAAAAATCTTTAAAAATCCCAAAATAATATATTACATCAGTGGGTATTAAGTTTGATACCAAAAAGTAGGCTTAACTAGGCTATACGCTAATTACGCCGTTTTATTAACATAAAGCATTCATTTTGCGATAATGAGCATAACTCTTAATCTATAATTCAAACTGATGTCAAACTTTGCATACAAGTTTATATATCAGTAATTAAGTTTCTACTCCTTTACATTTCCAAAAATCACGTTTAAAAGTAATAAGGGCATAACGGTCAACATATGAGCAATTAACGGAAACAAGCATATTAATTGGATAACTAATGAACCAAGGTGTAACATCACAGAGGGTTATTCTAACATGTAACCTAGTCCAATTAAAGCTCTGAGGCATTTCTAAAACATGCCTAAAAGGGTCAGAACTGAAAGTCAAAGGGAAAGTCAAACTATGTGACTTTCGTTTCCGAACCGGGTATTTACAGGAAACTGTCGGGTTGAACATGTTTGGACATGTTCTTACACTTATTACTAAGTTACAACAATGATCAAACAGGTTCTATATGATCTACATTGCTAATTATGCATAAATTGTATTTTAAGTATCCTGATGACTTTTTCTTAGTAAGTTTGACCCGACTTTTGACCTGGTTAGAGTGGTAATCAGGGGGAACCCTTTTGAGGGTTTATTACCCACATAACTACCAACTTATAATTACTTTTAATTCGAGATATGACTGAGCCATTATTGACTAATCTCGAAGTCAAACCGTAATTACGATGGTTTGACTTTTAGCTAAATAACTAAGCTAAACTTAATTAGAAAGGTCAAGCAGACTTACAAGTGTTTAATGGTTGATTAGGAAGGCCTGGAGAGTGCTCTTGTGCTCCACAATTGATCAGAAGATTGTTTGATAGATGAATGATCAAGTGTTGCACATAGAAGCCTTATATAGTGAACTAAGGCACCATAGGGAGTTGACAAATAAGTCTAGCACTAACCATAACATTCCCACAGGTGTCCTACATGTTTAGGGGTTGTTTAGGGGCCAAGGGATATGAGGAAAATCGGATAAAAGTCGAAAATCGCGTTTAAACAGCAAACAACAAATTTTCTGTCGCTGGCAACTTGCTTGCGCACCGTAAGGGTCTTCTTGCGGTGCGCAAGCCCCCCCCCCCCCCCCTCAGCAGCCAAAACTTTTTGTTCTTTGGTGTTTCGAAAGGGCAACCTCATAATCCGACTTTGGGGCCTTGTTTTATCAGTTTGGGGCCCTTAAAATGTGCCTTGTACATTTACATACCCTACCATTTGCATTTGTTTGCTTGGATCCTTTATAAAAGTACCGAAAACTAAGGGTTACCGTAGGAATCTCTTCGTAGGAGTCCACCATTTAAATTATGAATCATTCATTGCTATAATTCACTGAACTTGAACATATACAAGATGTTTTTAATATGATTTGAGTCTTGGGATTTATAACGAGGTCGTTCAGAGGTGCAAAAGTTAACATGACGACGTTTTTAAATCCTGTCAAACATTTTTAATAAATCCGGGTTTATAACGCTTTTTGTCTTACACGACACGTGTCGTTATTTTATTTAACACGAATTTTCGAGTTGTTACATCCTCACCCCCTTAAAATAAATCTCGACCCGAGATTTACTGAAACAAATAAGGGTATTTTTCTTTCATGGTGGATTCAACATCCCACGTATATTCGGGACCTCTACGGGCATCCCATTTGACCTTCACAATAGGTACATGCTTCCTTCGAAGCTTCTTTACCTGTCGATCTTCAATCGACAAAGGTTTTTCCACAAATTTTAAGCTCTCATCTATATGCACATCTGTATGCGGTATAACCAGTGATTCATTAGCGAAGCACTTCTTCAGATTGCAGATGTGGAACACATTGTGAATTCCACTGAGCTCTTCTGGTAAGTTTAACTTATAGGCAACTGACCCGACACGTTCGATAACCTCGAAAGGTCCTATGTATCTTGGGCTTAGCTTGCCTTTCTTACCAAACCGCATCACTCCCTTCCAGGGTGACACTTTAAGTAGGACTTTGTCACCTACTTCGAAGTGAAAATATTTACGCTTAGGATCAACGTAACTCTTCTGCCTATCCCGGGCAGCTTTGAGACGGTCTCGAATCTGGACAATCTTGTCCGTTGTTTCGAACACTATCTCTGGTCCTGATAATTGGACATCTCCAACTTCTGCCCAACAAATGGGCGATCTACACTTTCTACCGTATAATGCCTCAAAAGGCGCAGCCTTAATGCTGGTATGGTAGCTATTGTTGTAGGAGAATTCGATTAACGATAGGTTCTTGTCCCAACTACCACCCAAATCGACCGCACATGCACGTAGCATGTCTTCCAACGTTTGAATAGTACGCTCACTCTGACCGTCAGTCTGAGGATGATAAGCCGTACTAAAATTCAAGCGTGTACCCAAAGATTGTTGGAAACTCTTCCAAAAATGCGACGTGTATCTAGTATCTCTATCAGAGATAATAGCCACAGGTATGCCATGTAAGGCTACAATCTTATCAACGTATAACTGGGCTAACATATCGGAGCTATAAGTCTCCTTGATGGGTAGGAAATGTGCTGACTTAGTCAGTCTATCAACTATAACCCATATTGTATCATTGCCTTTCCTTGTCTTTGGCAACTTGGTGATAAAATCCATTGTCACCATTTCCCACTTCCACGTAGGAAGTTCAAGCTGTTGTAGCAAACCTGACGGTTTCTGATGTTCTGCTTTGACTTATGCACATGTCAAGCATTTTGCTACATAAGCGGCTACAGACTTTTTCAAGCCAATCCACCAATAATTTGCCTTTAGATCCTGGTACATCTTATCAGCTCCAGGATGAACGGAGTATTTGGAACTATGGGCTTCTTGGAGGATGACATCACGAAGTCCTCCATAAGTTGGAACCCATATTCGTCCATTCAATTTCAGAAGTCCGTCCTTGTTAAGAGATAACTGCTCCTCAGTTACTCCTAACTTTTCATTAGGATAGTTAGCTTCCAACACAGCTTCCTTCTGTGCAGTTAACAACCTTTCCATCAGACTGTTCTTTATCTCCATGCGCTTGGCATTAATTCGGATGGGTTTCACCCTTTCCTTCCGACTCAAGGCATCGGCGACTACATTTGCCTTGCCGGGATGGTATTTGATTTCACAATCATAATCATTTAAAGTTTCCATCCAACGGCGTTGTCTCATGTTTAGTTCCTTCTGATTAAACAGATGTTGGAGGCTCTTGTGATCAGAATAAATCACACACTTGACACCATATAGATAGTGCCTCCAAAGCTTTAGTGCGAACACAACGACACCCAACTCCAAGTCGTGGGTGGTGTAATTCTTTTCATGCACCTTTAACTGTCTTGAAGCGTAGGCAATAACTTTGCCTTTCTGCATAAGCACACACCCCATGCCAGTGTGCGAAGCATCACAATAAGCCACAAATTCTTCTATTCCATCTGGCAATGTCAGTACTGGGGCGTTGCTCAACTTTTGCTTCAAGATATCGAAGAATTCTTGCTGCTTAGGGCCCCAAACAAACTTAACCTTCTTCTTAGTTAAGGAGGTTAGGGGTGCATCAATCCTTGAAAAATTTTCAATGAAACGCCTGTAATATCCTGCCAATCCCAGGAAGCTACGAATCTCTGTAGGCGTCTTCGGCTCTTGCCAGTTCATTACGGCTTCACCCTTAGCGGGATCCACCTGGATACCACGCTCACTGACCACATGTCCAAGGAATTGGACTTCTCGTAGCCAAAATTCACACTTAGAGAATTTGGCATAGAGTTTCTCCTGATGTAGAAGTTTGAGAATACAACGAAGGTGTTTCTCATGGTCAGCTTGATTCTTAGAATAAATGAGAATGTCGTCGATGAAAACGATGACGAATTTATCCAAGTAAGGCTTGCAGACGTGATTCATGAGATCCATGAATGCGGCTGGTGCATTAGTAAGCCCAAACGGCATCGCTAGGAACTCGTAGTGACCATAACGAGTCCTAAATGCAGTCTTATGCACGTCTTCATCTTTAACCTTCAACTGATGGTAGCCTGACCTCAAATCGATCTTCGAGAAGTAACTTGCCCCTTGAAGCTGATCGAACAAATCGTCGATCCTGGGCAAAGGATACCTATTCTTGATCGTGACTTTATTAAGCTCGCGATAGTCGATGCACAGGCGCATCGACCCATCCTTCTTCTTGACAAACAAGATTGGCGCTCCCCAAGGAGATGAACTAGGTCTAATGAAGCCTTTAGCCAGCAATTCATCTAGCTGCGTCCTCAACTCCTTCATTTCTGTGGGTGCCAATCTGTATGGTGCTCTAGCAACTAGTGCTGCTCCGAGGATGATATCGATTCTGAATTCCACTTGTCTATCTGGTGGTAAACCAGGTAGATCTTCAGGAAACACTTCTGGGTAATCAGAAATGACAGAGATGTCTTCTATCTTTGGTTTAGGCTCATCAATAATCACTTGGGCCATGTAGATGACACACCCCTTCTTCAAACACTTGGAAGCCTTGAGCATAGCGACTTGCTCAGGTAGCCTATACTGGGTATCTCCCCGAATGGTAAGTGATTCACCAGACGGAGTCTTTATTACCACTTGTTTCTTGTTACAGACAATTTGGGCCTGGTTATGAGATAACCAGTCCATACCCAGAACTATGTCAAAACCGGCCAACTTAAATAGAAGTAAAGACAGAGGAAAAGAATGGTTCTTAATGGATATAACACATCCATCTAACACAGTGGAGACGGTTTCTAGAGAGCCATCTGCTAACTCCACCTCATAGTTCACTTTTAAGGTTTTGACAGGTAATTTCAACAGTTCACAAAACTTATTGTCTACAAACGACTTATCAGCGCCAGAATCAAAAAGTACTCTAGCATATACGTCATTTACAAGGAAAGTACCTGTAATAACGTTGTCGTCTAGAACCGCTTCTTTTGCGTCCATTCTGAAGACTCTAACATTAGTCTTCTTGGCCTCTTCAGGCTTCTTGTTGTATTTCGGGTAGTTGGTCTTAATGTGCCCCTTTTCATTGCAACGATAGCACGTTGCATCTTTTATCTTCTTGCAATCCAAGGTTTTATGATCCGTGGATTTGCATATACCACAAGCAAAGGGTTTTGACTGAGTCTGAGAGTTCGACTCGAGTCTGCACTTTCCATAGTGCTGTTTCTTGCAAATTTTTCATTTGGGCTTCTCACCAGAGTGATGCCCTTCTTTCCTTGACTCTGATCCTTTATTGTTATCACCGTTCCCACGGTGTTTCTTGTTCGATCTACGTGAACCATCATCTTCACGCTTTCTCTTCTCAGCCTCCTTATTCCTCAGCGATCTCTGCCTGACCGCATCCAGAGTGAGGGATAAGGAAATGTCAGCTACTGATCTAAAAGTAGCTGGCTGAGAAGCTTTCACGCTTGCCTTGATCTCGGGGGGCTAAACCACCGATAAAATGAGCTATTCGCTTTGGTTCCGGGGTTACTAAATATGGAACCAACCGAGATATAGTGTTGAAGCTCGTTAGGTAAGCTTGACAGTCGAGGTTTGTCATCACCAAGGATAGAAAATCGGACTCTATCTTCTCCACCTCGTGTTGAGGGCAGTAATTTTCCCTGATAAGGGCAACAAATTGATCCCATGACATATTGTACAATGGGATTTTCCCGGTGGCTTGAATCAGAGATCTCCACCATGCTAACGCTTCACCCTTAAAGGACTGTGACACAAACTTAACCACATCCTTTTCAGCGCATCCGCTGATATCTACCACCGTGTCCATTTCGTCAAGCCATGTCATACAATTGATGGCTCATTTCTCCCCATTAAAATCCCGGGGCTTGCAAGACACGAAGTACTTATAGGAGCAACCCTTGTTACGGGGCTCTTGATTCAGCACTATATGCTGAGATGGGACACTTTGATGGTTGGTGGACTGACGGTCATCACCATCTTTCTTGGGTCCATCCATTTTGGGAGGAGGCTTGCTATGAGCCTCAGAATGTGTCTTGGGCTTTGAATGCGGTGCAAATTGGGTCCTACTTCGAGTACCACTATAATCATCATACTGCCGCTCCAGAGCCTGTGTAACAGCGCCGTCTATGATCGCTTTTAATTCAGCACCCGTTAGATTAATTCGGGCTTCATTATTAACCTCCACTGGATGGCTATTAACCTCGTCTGAGTTAGCCATTTAAAATTGAACTGTTGCAGAAAACAAGGACAATAGTTTATTTGGGAGTTTATGGAATTGTCTTTTGTGGCAATTCATTAACCATGGTACAGAGACCATATTTGGTTAATTTATAAATCATATTTATTTAGGATTTCTATTATAATTTATCCTAATTATAAAACATTAACAGTTTTATTTGTGGCACAAAAGGCCTAGTCACGTGGACACTTTAAATTTAATCTATGATTTCAGAGAATCAAAACATTAAGGTATACTGGCACAATAGGCCTAGTCACAAGGACAATTATAAATTACATGCTAGGATTTCAGAGAATCAAAGCATTTGAGGTTTGAACCTAGTTCATTACCCTTATTTGACAGGGAGTCATAGCTACCACTGTCTTTTAGCTCATATAGAAATGAGCAAGGCCCGTAGGCACTATATTACCACGTATGGTAAAAATATGATCATCTTAATTGATGATCTAAACCCATGATTCAGATATCATAAAATTTGGGTTAGGAATCTTTAGAAAGATCCTTTTGTATAAAATGACGTGTGTGATTTTAACGAACCACTTCTGCCAGGAGTGTTAACATGTATACAGACGTCAACAGGGATTTGAATCTTTTGAACAGGTCTTACCATCTTGGCCCGGTCTTATAATGACCAAAAGGCTAGGTTTCACACTTTAAGATTCTTAATTAATAATTGCATAGGCAAATTATTTCAAAAGGAATGATTTTAATTTATTTATTTCATTTGTAATTTATATATGCACATAATGGCAAACATGAAATTTATAAAACAAACATTCCATTAATTTATTATAATATTACATGCTGCCCTAAACGGGTCTTTTCAACAAACAATTACCCACGCAGGGGTTAATCAACATACTTGTCCACGCAGGGACTTTAAACAAACATAATAGTCCACGCAGGGACCTTAAACAAACAAACCCACGCAGGGGCTCAACAATAATTGGAAGGATTCAATGATCCTTCTTATTCTTCCCTTTGATCAAGCTTGCCAATCCTTGGAAGAAGCTCTGTCTCTCCCTACGGTCACGGTGGAAGCCTCGCTCAACTTCATCCAACCTTTGCAGGATTCCCTCCCTTTCTGGGGGAGAAAAACGTGGCGGCTACGATTGCGTCCGAATAATAGGCCTAGGAGGTATCTGGTACCCCTGTGTTGGGTACCCTACTCCCCACGGATCCCCATAGGGTCCTTGGGTGTTGTAGTTCGCCGTTACCAGGTAAGGGTCGGCCTCCGCGTACCCATAGTTGTGGTGAGTCGGCGGTTTAAACGGGTTATACGCCATGGAACCCGTATACGCTGGAATTGGGTTATCAAAACCCATTGGTGGTGGCTGTGGTACAGCTGGATTGGAGGTTCCACCCATTTGTGGGTCCTCCTGATGTGGCGGGTAGTGGCTGCCACTGGATTGACGTGGGGAACTGAAATGGAAGTCCCCTGCTCGTGCCGACATGCGGGCACTGGTTCTCCTACGCCTTAGCGGTTGAGGAGGTGCCGGCTGAACTGGTGGCGGCGGAGGTGGTGGCGTAACTGCCACAAATCGGGGGTCCCCAGAGGAATCTTGATGATGTTGCTGCTGCTGCTGCGGCTGCTGCTGAGGAGGCGACGAATGGTGAGGAGGTGTATAGTACCATTCGTGCCGAGTGAACATAGCTTGAAAGCTATCCGGACCAACATAGGGTGATCCGTGAAACGAAGATCCGTCGGAGATCTCTATTGGGTGATTTGGAGTGCCACTTGCCGGTTCGACGGGGTCAGTGTCCTCGTCCATGTCGTCTGCATTATCTCCAGAGAAGTGATCATCTGGCCCCAGTGGGTTGAAACCCACGGGTTCTGGTATGTAGCCTACCGGATTAAACCGGCCCCGAAATGCAGGTGTAGGGTCACCAAACGAATGATGCGATAGAGATCGCTGCAACGGTATATAGGACGGTTGAGGGTTGTTAGGCTCGTAGTCCGGTAGTGGCCCATACGGGTTTTGGACCGGCGGTGTAGAGCTGTGTGATACCGATCTTCTTGCTGGTTCAAACAGGTTTCTCATGTTCTGCCGAGGGTCGTCACTCTCGGTAGTAAACGGAGCTCGCGCGTGCGATGGTCCAGCTTCATTGTCATTGGGGGCGGTGACTGGCCCCTTGCCTCGTCCTCTCCTTCGGAAACATCTTGGCGGCATTTTTAAATCCTGTCATTATAATATGAGATAACAAACAAAATATATGCAAGATAAAGGACAACACAAACAAAGTGGAATTTGTCCGATGTTATATGTCTAGACTCGAAAGTTTAGAATTATGCAATTGTGTAACTTAGATTAAACACAGAAGGCTAGTGTTTAATTCACTCAGTGTTGGCTCTGATACCAACCTGTCACACCCCGATTTCCACGTGTCACCGGTGGGCCCGGTGGGGGAGTATCGTGATGTGGTTGGCAACATAATAGTCAAACAACACAATATTTGATATGCACAGCGGAAGCAAATTTAAAAATATGATACAACCGAATTTAATATTGTAATATCAAAGTCACAATATCCGGAAGTTTATCCACAGTCGGATCGAAAAATAAAAATGAAATTTATAGTTCAACAGACTTCAGGCATCTTAAGCTTGCGAGACTTCTAATGATGCTAAGGAGAAATCCCAGCCAATTTCGCTTAGTACCTGCATTTAATCTTTTTGGGAAAATACGTCAGTTTACACTGGTAAATACATTCAACTGACTCATTTTGGAAAATGATTGAAAATTGGTTTGGATGCACATGGCATAAACATTTTTATTTAACTTGGGAGAATTATTTAATATTATAATCTTGTGAACGAATTACATGTTCCTTGTGCGTTCAGTAGCCCGGATCTTGTCCGGGTTAAAGATCAATAGACACACCAGAATGTTCTTTTGTGCACTGACGGGTGTACGCCTACACCCCGCGCTTAAGTCGTGGCCATTTCGTAAAATGATGCCGAGGATATCCGGGACATGGTCATTAACCCCCCAAAGGCTTTAAGTAACAAGACTGTTTAAACGAGCCGATCAAATTATTCAACTACCCACCTAACGGTGGAGATTTGATGCTCGATCAAGCGGTATGCTATATACCGTAACCCAAGCCCGTATAGGGAAAATAAGTTAAAAGTATTTACCTGAGCAAGTATTAATCACAATAAGCAAATTTGCAAGTAGCTTTTACTGGTTCTCCTAATCTGGAACGAAGGTTTAATATAACCTATTAGAATCCTAACGGGTCTTTAATTAAGCTTTAGCTTAGACCAGCTAGTTTCAAAGATACGGTTCGTACGCACGATTAAGCGAAGACCGGATAGAATGTGATTTAGACCCGACAAGTTTGAATACTTGTTTAATATGGGTTTATTATTCACATTCTGGATTTTGAGATAAAACCGTGAAGGTTTGACCCGTTTCGGCTAATTTATGTAAACTTGTTACATAAACCGAACCGTACGCGTAATAAGCGTGACGGGTATTCATGAGAGCTATATACAGGTTTCCTAAGTTAATTATGCCTCAAATATGTTGTGACATCAGTAAGATGTCTTTCATTATGCCCGAAACGATTTTAAACACAAACTATGCCCCGTAGGGGTAGTTTGGTCATTTTAGAGGTTGTAAAAGAGTTTAAGTGATAACCTGAGTTACAGGCCTGATGTAATCAGTAAATATACTCAATTTGCCAAGTTATATCAGTAGGTTAAAGTATATGTGTGAAATTTAAATAAAATAAATAAATTTATTTTTGAAATAAAGTCAAGGGGTCTTCTGGTCATTTTTCGAAACTTATACTTCAGGGACTGGTTTGGACATTTTTAAAACTATTTTTGGTTAAATTACCCTAACCGGGTTAAATAATATGAAAGGATTTCTTGTTTAAAAACTAACTAAGTTAGTCTTTTCAGTTAACAAGTCCAGGGACTGTTCTTGTCATTTCTAAAACTAATTTAACCCAAGGATCTAACCAGGTTAAGTATTTCATAAGACTTCTTAATAAAAAGACTAACCTAGTTAGACTACCTAGTTAACTATTTGAAGGACCATATGTGACTTAACTGAACCAACAGGGACAAAATTGAAAATTTGTTTTTAAACCGGTAAACACCGCGTATGTTGCCGGATTCGAGCCAAATCGCAACCAGACAAGATTCAATGTTCCAATACACACGCCTGCTTGTTCTCCATGACAAAATGAACCCGTCCAAACCTGTTTCTTGACCGAGGCCATGCATTTACAGTTTCAAAAACAAAAAAATTTATAAAAAGTTTAGTGGGAATCAATTCCACTGTTTTGTATCGAAATCGAATCAATTGAACCGTTATATAAGTCCCCCGAACATCCCTTAACCTCACACCACTTCCAATTCACTCAAAAACATCGTAAAACCCGTCTGTATCGTCTCTGCAACTGGTCGCCGGAATCGAGTCGCCGGAGCTAGCCGATACGTCAACCCCACCGATACCGGTCCGATGTTTCTCGATTAATTGGTATAATTACGCTTATTTAATGTTCCTGCAAACTTAATTAGATTATAATCACAGTTTCAGTCGAATTCGGGTTCTGTTGACTTCTGTTGACCGCCATTTTGGGGAAGATGACCAATATTATTTTTCTTTTATTTTTATTAAAACTGTTAAACTTTAAATATTCATATTAAATCTATTTTTAGTAGTTAAATTCTGAAAATTTTAACATAAATACTTTCGACACTGATATATTTATTGAAAATATAAAACTTACAAAAATATTTATAAAACTATTTGTTATATTATTAAAACAGTTTTATTCTTCAAAAATTCATATTAAATCTGATCTTCAGAAATAAAATCTGAAAATTTTATGATAATTAGTTTAGATAGTAAACTCTATAAAAATAATATTGTTTCTGGTTTTGCATGTAATCTTGATACCTTTATTGGTTTGGTATTTGTTTGATGGCCGTGAAGGCACAGGTGTTACAGGGGAGTGCCAGGCAAAGTCGTAATTTTTAATTGAGGGCAAGATCGTAATTTTGATATGGGGACAAAAACCGTAATTTTATTTTGAGTTGGGGTCAAAAACGTAATTTTAAAATGGATATAAAATAATAAACGTGTTGGTCCAATGAGGGAGTGCCAAAATCGTAATTTTGAGTTGGGGCCAAAAACATAAATTTATTTTGAACGGGCGAAACAAGGTAATTTTGAACTGAGGGCGAAATTATAATTTTTAAACAGGGAAAAATCACATTTTTAACATAGGGCAAAATCGTAATTTTAGCTGCGGGAAAAAAGCAGAATTTTATTTTAAACTGGGGGCGAAAAGGTAATTCTGAGCTGAGGGCAAAACCACAATTTTATTTTGAAGCGAGGGAAAAATCGAAATTTTGATCTGAGGGCAAAATCGTAATTTTATTTTGAGCCGGAGCAAAATCGTATTTTTAAAGAGGGGCAAAAACGTAATTTTAAAATTGATATAAAATAATAAACTGGTTGATCCAATGGGGGAGTGCCAGGCAAAATAGTAATTTTGAAGTGAGGGCAAAATCGTAATTTTGAGATGGGGAGAAAAGCGTAATTTTATTTTGAGCTAAGGACAAAACGGTAATTTTAAACAGGAGCTAATTAAATCAGTATTTGCACTTTAAAATATACTTTTGTTTAATTGATCTAGATTATAAAAAACTATATAAATTTTGTCCGAAATTATTTTTATGACATTTCATGCATTATTCTGAGATTGTATAAAATTTGTTACTATTTTATCATGTACATGTTATTTTACATAAATAAATCAGTTAAACCAGTTAAATTACATGGTTTAATTTAATATAGTTAAATTATATAATTTATGGCAGAAAATATTATTATAATATTTCATGAGTTGGTATAAATTCATTCACTATTTGGTTATTTACAGAATATTTATTTTAAATAAATCAGTTAAATCTCATATTTTAAAGAGATAATTACATTAATTTAATCATTATGATTTGTAAATTATTTCCAAAATTATTTTTATAATTTCATGCATGTTATTTTGAGATTATTAAAAATCAGAAACCATGTTTAATTATTTTGCATGTTATTTTTATATTATAACCTTTATAAAATCAGTTATTTGTAATAATCCCTTTTAATTCTAGGTTATTTTTATAAAAAAAAATTAATTAATGGCCATAATATTTATTTTAAATCTGTATTATTGCATATTGATTATTAAAAATGTTATTTCTAAATTTTCTGATATAAATTAATTACTTAGACAATTATTTAAATAATTATTCTGCTATTTCATTTTTAAACAAATAATTAACTATTTATTTAATATATATATATTTCTGTCATGATAATTATTTTAAACCTGATTTATACTTGTTATATAATTAAAATGTTATTTTGATTATTCTGTCCTAAATTAATTATTTAGATAATTAATCTGTATAATTATCATGTTATTCTGAAAATATATACATTTTTAGAACACTGGAACTAATTTATAATTTTTATAAATTAATTTAACATTTGGACTATATTGTTGTGACTCTCATTTTAAGCTGATTGTTCACTTGAACTCTTGTAAGTGAATTGTACATATATATATATATATATAAATTCTGAGATTTAAACATATATATATATATATACAGGGGATCGCTAGAATGAGAACCACCACGAGTTATGAGAACCGCGCCCCGCGGGTGGCCGTCGGCGACGAAATTTTTTTTACACCTAGATCCGTATATTTTAGTGGGGGGTTTAAATTTTCGGTTCAAACGGCGCGCCCGAGGGGGTAGTTTTTTACGCCCAAAGTTTGGGTTTTTTTATTTTTTTAAATTTTTATTTTTTTTTTACCAAACTTTGGGCGTAAAAAACTACCCCCTCGGGCGCGCCGTTTGAACCGAAAATTTAAATCCCCCACTAAAATATACGGATCTAGGTGTAAAAAAAATTTCGTCGCCGACGGCCACCCGCGGGGCGCGGTTCTCGTGGTTCTCATAACTCGTGGTGGTTCTCATTCTAGCGGCTCCCTATATATACATATATAATTGTTGTTTTAAAATATACAAATATTATTATTTGTATAACTTATATAAAATATACTTCATAAATTAATCCCTTTAAAAGGTTAACCAAGTTATCAAGTCTTCCTCAAACCGGATTAGTCAAACCGGACAAACGTTTTAGACATAGTGAACCGTTTATACAAAATTACAGTTTTGCCCATTTGTTAATGCCATATCCAGTATTGTTTATGCATGTTAAATTACAAATAGAGTGACGTGGAAAGATCCTGTGTTCCCGCTAAAACTCTACACATATACTTGCCTAGGAATTTACACGCAGACCAGGTGAGTTCATAGTCCCCATTTTTCTGTTTTACAACATTTTCGGGGTGAAACATATGTAATCATGTGATATAAGCTCATTTTCATTGTTGTGGTTACCTTGATTGTTTTCTTGCAATTGTTGATTACTTGATGCTTAACTTACATTCATTAACTCCGTACAAGCCGAGCGGTAGTATTATAGCGCTATAGGGGGAACGCCTCACCCGACTTCACGGTCAATTGTTGTTGTTGTTGTTGTTGTTAATCATGTTAGTCATTATGCGAGGTCTGGGTGATCAATGCCGTGTCATGCAACACAGGTTTGAATGTTAACCAAGCGGGACTTGTTTCAATCAATTGTTTAGAACATATCAAATGCCACATTGTTAAACATTTTATTTCATTATCACTTATTTGTTTATTACCAAACTAACCAAAACCTATGAACTCACTCAACCGTTTGTTGACCCGTTTATTTTAACATATGTTTCAGGTGTTGATTGTTTGAAGTTAGCTTTGCTTATGGATCACATAGGATTGCTCAAGACAAGTGCCTTAGCTAAATAAAAACAAGACTTTTGTGAACAATGTGTTATAGTTGTTATGTACTAGTTTGGATGAGAATGCAATCCTACCAATCAACTTAATTATATTTCAACTTTAATTTAACCACCATGTGCTCATATGCATTCTATCAAGTTTCGTGATGCCCTCGACGTTTCCGCCTCCGGTCAGGGTGTCACAGGTTGGTATCAGAGCCATGGTTATAGGGATTTAGGTGATTAGAAAATACTTTTGACCTAGACTATAACTTACCTAGGGCACCTATCCACTAGATACACTGTCCGCTTCCTCATCCTTATTTCTATTCTTATTCTTTGAAACCAAAGCCTCGACACGACGGATTTCCCTCCTTAAACTTTTTGGATATACAAGTTATTCATCATCTGTCCTCAGGTGATTTAAAAAAAATCTTTTTCAAAACCGTCACTGATTTTTACTCTCGTCAAAGTCTTGGGCTCTCATAACGAACTCGTGCAATCTGGAAGGGTGGATGCCTGTATTCTGAGTTTTCTGTCTAGGCAAGCACTTCGTATATATCTCATCAGACGCGAGACCAGTTGTGCTTACCTGGGAATTCTCGGGATGAGTGTCCACTTATAGGCTAAAGCATGACTTCATTAAGTTATAAGAACCCAACTACTTTGATTAGTCACTGATATTGTTTATTCGTATAATAAACGATGTCCATCTTGTTGTGTTTTCTCCCTCGTCTTCATTGATTTTATGAAACAATTTCACCAAAAACATTTCTTTCTAATTCCTATGACCTTTTGATTTCCCCTACTATTTGGAGATACATAGCTGGTCCAATGACTCTCTTGCCCATGATTTTTCCTAGTCATTAAAACACAAGCACACTTCATCATTTTACCAAAGACGTTTATTCTCAAACAGAAACCAAACCAATTTTTCTCATACCTATAAGATCCTATAGATATTATAACATCGTTTTACTAAAATTCTTTTTAAAATCAATAAATCATTTACTTTTCAAAAATCACTAAGTTCATCATGCTAAATTTCCCCTCAAGGATCAATGTTTCCACTAGAACCTTCAAATTTCAAATTTCTTAATAATGCAAACTTACCATCCATCGCACGATATGTTGTTTAAAATTTAAGACCATGGGCAAGAAAACTTCATAGGAACCGACAATTTTCAACTTATATAAACCCTTTTTAAAACAAAAGTAATTTCTTACAAAATATGGCATGCATAACTAGTAAGTAATTTATATTCTTTTTACATGTATGAACTAGATCCTACCTTGCAAAACAAACTCAGTTTACCTTATTCGGTAAACTCAACGTTTTACACGCGCATATAATCATGCACGTTTTAGTCAATATCTCGCGAAGATTTCACCTATGCCATCCGTTTTACATCCTCAATCTCTCGATCGTTTTATATGCCTAAATTGTTTTATACTATATACACAATCATTTTTATTCGTATTTACACTCATAGTCATATTCATAACCATACGTTTTTAAGCTTAACCTCATACTCATATCAACATTGTTATACTCATAAGTGTTATTAGTCACACTTATACTTATATCCATACATTTATAGTCCAAAGTTTATACATTGTACGTTTATACCCATACTCACAATGATACCATTACATCACACGGTATTAATATTCGTACTCACATTCGTGCATTTTACGTTTACGTTCCCGCTTATACTTTACACTTGTACCTACACCCATACTCCCAAATTAGCAAGGGTTACAGATCGAAAACCTCAAGGCTTGGGAGTTTACAACCCGTAAGTATATATACGACCACTGTATAATGGTCACATACAACGGTTACATAGTCGTTGTAAAACGGCTATATTCCACCCCTATAAATAACCAATCAACACTCTCATTTTATTCAAAACACCCTTTCTTCTCGTCCTCTTCAAAAATGCATCCGAGTAGCCTGGTTCTGGTGATTGCTGGTGTGATGCTTGGAGTATTGCTATTTCTAATTCTTAACCTTCCACCAGAAGAAATGGGTCACTTTCTTCTCATATACTGTTTCGTTGTTGTACCATTGTATTATATTTGTATCATGATGAGCCTATGAATGTTGTGTTTAGTGTATTTATTTTAGAAATGAATTATTAATGTTTTCAAAGTGTGTTGTGTGGTGAACAAAACCATTCAGTCCATATAACAATCATGCATTACGAATTCACTCTTATATTCACTTCCCCTCGTTGCGTTTATACAAATATTCTCATACGTACTCACACTTATACGCTTTTCATACTTAAACATGTTTTACATATATATATTCATATACATTTCACTTATCCCTACACCTATACGATCATGTTTACATTGACATTCACAATCGTGTTGATACTCACACCTCCTACTTATTCAAAAGTGCTCACACTTGTACTCACATTTATACTCATCTACCATACCCGATATGCCTATACTTATAATAATGCTCTTATTCATACATTTGTGTTATGCTCGCATATGTGTTCATATTTAAACTTATAATGTGTTTACGATCTCATTCATACTCAAAATATTATACACACTTACTAACTCATGATTTCAAAACATTTTCATGATAAATTTACATTTCATGCGTAATGCACACTATCGGTTTGGCTAGATGTGAAATTTATGTTAACATTTCACTTAAACGAAACACCTGCTAATAAATTCGTATTATGCAAAAAAAACATATTATCATTGCTAGTATGAAGCATGTTCTGATCCAATTATTGTTGTGATGTGACAATGCCTATTTAATTTAGATGTGTTTTGACCTTGTTTGTTTCCCTTACGTACTTAACTAGAAGAGCCATGTCGACCATGCGTTGAAACGCGTAATTATGGGTGCACACTTAATTACGGGGTTCAACGCATGAGAATCATAGTAAATCTTGTTAAGTATGGTGGCATAAAATTTAGGGTGATCAGGTAATGAGACAAGTATAGTGCAATACGAACATGGTGGATACGCCACCGGTACTTCCTATATATAAGTGTTCTTATTATGTTATGCTTTGAAATGTTACCCGAATCACTTGAAGATTTTATGTTACCTGGACCGTATTGTTGTTATCTGATACATGTTGTTTGCATTTATACCCCATGTCTGCGTGTAAAACATTGCCTAACAAGAATCAAAACCATATTCATTTCCGTTTCTGAGAAATGAATTATTCATTACTTGCTTGTACATACATTTGTTTACATTGCAATTACCTTTTTACGGTCTCTTTCGAATAAATTTCGGGACGAAATTTTCTAAAGTAGGGGAGACTGTAACAACCCTGATTTCAAACATGTACTTGTTTGATACACACATCGCATTTTGAGATGCAAATTTGTTGATTCATGCTTTGTTTTGTGCTCTTACATGATTTACCGGCCCAAACACGTGAGGAATTGCTTTAATAGTTTGGTTTCATGCTTGAAAACAAGGTTACATTAGTTACAGGGACCTAACGTGTCATTATGTGAAAGCATAAGTATAGGGACCTAATTGTCATTCTTTGAAACTTGCTTGAAAACTTTGATTTCAAGTCCGAGGACTAAAACCGTTATTTTTAGAAAGTACAAAAGTCCGGGGGCTAAATTGTCATTTTTGAAATCTTATAAGTTCGGGTTAAAAGTATAAATTTTGAAAAACTATAAAGTTTAGGGTCCCTTATGACATTTCTGAAACTTGTTTTATAAATAAAATATAAACTTTTAAAAGTTTAGGGTCTAAAATGTCATTTTTGAAACTTACATTTTAAATAAAATAAATAAATTTATTTTTGAAATAAAGTCAAGGGGTCTTCTGGTCATTTTTCGAAACTTATACTTCAGGGACTGGTTTGGACATTTTTAAAACTATTTTTGGTTAAATTACCCTAACCGGGTTAAATAATATGAAAGGATTTCTTGTTTAAAAACTAACTAAGTTAGTCTTTTCAGTTAACAAGTCCAGGGATTGTTCTTGTCATTTCTAAAACTAATTTAACCCAAGGATCTAACCAGGTTAAGTATTTCATAAAACTTCTTAATAAAAAGACTAACCTAGTTAGACTACCTAGTTAACTATTTGAAGGACCATATGTGACTTAACTGAACCAACAGGGACAAAATTGAAAATTTGTTTTTAAACCGGTAAACACCGCGTATGTTGCCGGATTCGAGCCAAATCGCAACCAGACAAGATTCAATGTTCCAATACACACGCCTGCTTGTTCTCCATGACAAAATGAACCCGTCCAAACCTGTTTCTTGACCGAGGCCATGCATTTACAGTTTCAAAAACAAAAAAAAATTATAAAAAGTTTAGTGGGAATCAATTCCACTGTTTTGTATCGAAATCGAATCAATTGAACCGTTATATAAGTCCCCCGAACATCCCTTAACCTCACACCACTTCCAATTCACTCAAAAACATCGTAAAACCCGTCTGTATCGTCTCTGCAACTGGTCGCCGGAATCGAGTCGCCGGAGCTAGCCGATACGTCAACCCCACCGATACCGGTCCGATGTTTCTCGATTAATTGGTATAATTACGCTTATTTAATGTTCCTGCAAACTTAATTAGATTATAATCACAGTTTCAGTCGAATTCGGGTTCTGTTGACTTCTGTTGACCGCCATTTTGGGGAAGATGACCAATATTATTTTTCTTTTATTTTTATTAAAACTGTTAAACTTTAAATATTCATATTAAATCTATTTTTAGTAGTTAAATTCTGAAAATTTTAACATAAATACTTTCGACACTGATATATTTATTGAAAATATAAAACTTACAAAAATATTTATAAAACTATTTGTTATATTATTAAAACAGTTTTATTCTTCAAAAATTCATATTAAATCTGATCTTCAGAAATAAAATCTGAAAATTTTATGATAATTAGTTTAGATAGTAAACTCTATAAAAATAATATTGTTTCTGGTTTTGCATGTAATCTTGATACCTTTATAATTAAATCAGTATTTGCACTTTAAAATATAATTTTGTTTAATTGATCTAGATTATAAAAAACTATATAAATTTTGTCCGAAATTATTTTTATGACATTTCATGCATTATTCTGAGATTGTATAAAATTTATTACTATTTTATCATGTACATGTTATTTTACATAAATAAATCGGTTAAACCAGTTAAATTACATGGTTTAATTTAATATAGTTAAATTATATAATTTATGGCAGAAAATATTATTATAATATTTCATGAGTTGGTATAAATTCATTCACTGTTTGGTTATTTACAGAATATTTATTTTAAATAAATCAGTTAAATCTCATATTTTAAAGAGATAATTACATTAATTTAATCATTCTGATTTGTAAATTATTTCCAAAATTATTTTTATAATTTCATGCATGTTATTTTGAGATTATTAAAAATCAGAAACCATGTTTAATTATTTTGCATGTTATTTTTATATTATAACCTTTATAAAATCAGTTATTTGTAATAATCCCTTTTAATTCTAGGTTATTTTTATAAAAAAAAATTAATTAATGGCCATAATATTTATTTTAAATCTGTATTATTGCATATTGATTATTAAAAATGTTATTTCTAAATTTTCTGATATAAATTAATTACTTAGACAATTATTTAAATAATTATTCTGCTATTTCATTTTTAAACAAATAATTAACTATTTATTTAATATATATATATTTCTGTCATGATAATTATTTTAAACCTGATTTATACTTGTTATATAATTAAAATGTTATTTTGATTATTCTGTCCTAAATTAATTATTTAGATAATTAATCTGTATAATTATCATGTTATTCTGAAAATATATACATTTTTAGAACACTGGAACTAATTTATAATTTTTATAAATTAATTTAACATTTGGACTATATTGTTGTGACTCTCATTTTAAGCTGATTGTTCACTTGAACTCTTGTAAGTGAATTGTACATATATATATATATATATATAAATTCTGAGATTTAAACATATATATATATATATATATACATATATAATTGTTGTTTTAAAATATACAAATATTATTATTTGTATAACTTATATAAAATATACTTCATAAATTAATCCCTTTAAAAGGTTAACCAAGTTATCAAGTCTTCCTCAAACCGGATTAGTCAAACCGGACAAACGTTTTAGACATAGTGAACCGTTTATACAAAATTACAGTTTTGCCCATTTGTTAATGCCATATCCAGTATTGTTTATGCATGTTAAATTACAAATAGAGTGACGTGGAAAGATCCTGTGTTCCCGCTAAAACTCTACACATATACTTGCCTAGGAATTTACACGCAGACCAGGTGAGTTCATAGTCCCCATTTTTCTGTTTTACAACATTTTCGGGGTGAAACATATGTAATCATGTGATATAAGCTCATTTTCATTGTTGTGGTTACCTTGATTGTTTTCTTGCAATTGTTGATTACTTGATGCTTAACTTACATTCATTAACTCCGTACAAGCCGAGCGGTAGTACTATAGCGCTATAGGGGGAACGCCTCACCCGACTTCACGGTCAATTGTTGTTGTTGTTGTTGTTAATCATGTTAGTCATTATGCGAGGTCTGGGTGATCAATGCCGTGTCATGCAACACAGGTTTGAATGTTAACCAAGCGGGACTTGTTTCAATCAATTGTTTAGAACATATCAAATGCCACATTGTTAAACATTTTATTTCATTATCACTTATTTGTTTATTACCAAACTAACCAAAACCTATGAACTCACTCAACCGTTTGTTGACCCGTTTATTTTAACATATGTTTCAGGTGTTGATTGTTTGAAGTTAGCTTTGCTTATGGATCACATAGGATTGCTCAAGACAAGTGCC
Source organism: Helianthus tuberosus (assembly GCA_030545235.1). NCBI lineage: Eukaryota > Viridiplantae > Streptophyta > Magnoliopsida > Asterales > Asteraceae > Helianthus > Helianthus tuberosus. The sequence goes on along the minus strand of CM060429.1, from coordinate 129,097,359 downwards.
TTAGCTAAATAAAAACAAGACTTTTGTGAACAATGTGTTATAGTTGTTATGTACTAGTTTGGATGAGAATGCAATCCTACCAATCAACTTAATTATATTTCAACTTTAATTTAACCACCATGTGCTCATATGCATTCTATCAAGTTTCGTGATGCCCTCGACGTTTCCGCCTCCGGTCAGGGTGTCACATCTACATTGCTAATTATGCATAAATTGTATTTTAAGTATCCTGTTGACTTTTTCTTAGTAAGTTTGACCCGACTTTTGACCTGTTTAGAGTGGTAATCAGGGGAACCCTTTTGAGGGTTTATTACCCACATAATTACCAACTTATAATTACTTTTAATTCAAGATATGGCTGAGCCATTATTGACTAATCTCGAAGTCAAACCGTAATTACGATGGTTTGACTTTTAGCTAAATAACTAAGCTAAACTTAATTAGAAAGGTCAAGCAGACTTACAAGTGTTTAATGGTTGATTAGGAAGGCCTGGAGAGTGCTCTTGTGCTCCACAATTGATCAGAAGATTGTTTGATGGATGAATGATCAAGTGTTGCACTTAGAAGCCTTATATAGTGAACTAAGGCACCATAGGGAGTTGACAAATAAGTCTAGCACTAACCATAACATTCCCACAGGTGTCCTACATGTTTAGGGGTTGTTTAGGGGCTAAGGGATATGAGGAAATCGGATAAAAGTCGAAAATCGCGTTTAAACAGCAAACAACAAATTTTTTGTCGCTGCCAACTTGCTTGCGCACAGTAAGGGTCTTCTTGCGGTGCGCAAGCCCCCCCCAGCAGCCAAAACTTTTTGTTCTTTGGTGTTTCGAAAGGGCAACCTCATAATCCGACTTTGGGGCCTTGTTTTATCAGTTTGGGGCCCTTAAAATGTGCCTTGTACATTTACATACCCTACCATTTGCATTTGTTTGCTTGGATCCTTTATAAAAGTACCGAAAACTAAGGGTTACCGTATGAATCTCTTCGTAAGAGTCCACCATTTAAATTATGAATCATTCATTGCTATAATTCACTGAACTTGAACATATACAAGATGTTTTTAATATGATTTGAGTCTTGGGATTTATAACGAGGTCGTTCAGAGGTGCAAAAGTTAACATGACGACGTTTTTAAATCCTGTCAAACATTTTTAATAAATCCGGGTTTATAACGCTTTTTGTCTTACACGACACGTGTCGTTATTTTATTTAACACGAATTTTCGAGGTGTTACAAAAATCCACGAGAAGAACTATATAACCCATGATCTCGAGCTAGGCGCAGTTGTTTTTGCGTTAAAGATTTGGCGGCACTACCTGTATGGTACCAAGTGTACGATCTTCACCGATCATAGGAGCCTACAACATATCTTCGACCAGAAAGAACTTAATATGCGTCAACGCCGATGGGTAGAACTTCTCAACGATTACGACTGTGAGATTCTTTATCACCCAGGCAAAGCAAATGTTGTTTCCGACGCTCTCAGCAGACGGAGTTATTTGCTCAGCACTCGTAATGTCCAAGCCCAATACGATCTCGAAACCCTCATCCGTGAAGCCCATCATGCATGTTTTAATGAACGTACTCTGAAGAAGGAAAGAATCTACCACGATGGAGCCCAGCTTGTGAGTAAGTCGAATGGGATATTCCACTTTCTGGACCGAATTTGGATCCCTAAACGGACCGATTTGCGACAGATTTTGATGGACGAAGCCCATAAATCCCGGTATTCTATCCATCCCGGTGCCGACAAAATGTACCAGGATCTTCGCTACAAGTACTGGTGGCCGGGCATGAAAAGGGATATTGCTCTCTACGTTGGGAAGTGCCTGACTTGTGCAAGAGTCAAGGTTGAACACCAAAGACCCTCTGGCTTACTCGAGCAACCACCGATCCCTATGTAGAAGTGGGGGAGTATAGCTATGGACTTCATAACAAAGCTTCCGCACACGTCATCAGGTCACGACAACATCTGGGTTGTTGTTGACCGACTAACCAAATCAGCTCATTTTTTTGCCAATACGGGAAGACTACAAGGTAGAACGATTAGCCCGAATCTACACCAACGAGATCATTTGTAATCATGGGACGCCTCGTGACATCATCTCTGACCATGATGCTCGGTTTACCTCGCGACTGTGGGAAACGTTTCAAACGGCTCTCGGTACATCGCTTAATCTAAGTACCGCATTCCACCCTCAAACCGACGGTCAGACTGAAAGAACGATTCATACTGTTGAAGACATGCTCCGTTTGTGTGTCATAGACTTCGGTGGTAATTGGGATACGTACCTGCCGTTAGTCGAATTCTCGTATAACAACAGTTATCATTCCAGCATTCAAATGGCACCATTCGAGGCTTTATATGGAAGAAAATGTCGATCGCCTATTGTGTGGCACGAGATCGGTCACTCGCAATTAACCGGTCCTGAGTTGTTGCAAGAAACGACTGACAAAGTCCTCCAAATTCGAGACAAATTGTTGAAAGCTCAAAGTCGATAGAAAAGTTACGCCGATAGATGATGCAAGCCCCTTGAATTTGACGTTGGCGACTACGTACTCCTAAAGGTATCACCTTGGAAGGGTCTGGTCAGATTCGACAAGAAAGGGAAACTAGCGCCTCGATATGTTGGACCTTTTAAGATTCTGGAAAGGATCGAAAAAGTCGCCTACAGCCTCGAACTACCGGAGGAACTTAGTAACACCCGACTTTCCATGTGTCAAACCTCTGAAAGTGCCTGGCTGAGCATGATTTAATCGTACCACTCGATGACCTCCAAGTAAATGAAACACTACACTTCGTGGAAAAGCCTGTCGAAATCATGGGTCGCCAAACCAAGCAGCTCAGGCGCTCGCGCATTCCTATTGTGAAAGTCCGATGGGAAGGCAAACGTGGTGCAGAGTTCACTTGGGAACTCGAAAGCGACATGAAGGCGAAGTACCCACAGTTGTACATCTTTAAGCCTAATTTCGGGACGAAATTCCCTTAACTAGGGGAGGCTGTAACACCCCGTGTTTTCGAAAGTCAAAGTCAAAGTCAAGGTCAAAGTCAACGACCGATTTCGCAACTTGACTTTTAGTGAATTTCTTTTATGTGTTTATTTTAGTTGTATTATGTGGAGTAAGTGTCAATAATCACAGTAATCGACGTGTATTATTCGCCATCTAATCGACTCACAACTGTGAACTATAGGAAGTAACAATGCGATAAAGTCAACTAAACGCTAATCAATCCAATTTAATCGACATCGAATCGCAATCGCACTCGCAACTCGAAATACGCAATTTGGTTATTATACGTGTGTGTGCGCCTTATGTGTTACTTGTGCATGTTTATTTATGTTGTGTTGTGGTAATCAATCGAAACGCAATCGAAACTCGAATCGCAATCGAATCGCAAACGCAAAACGAATACGAAATAGGGATGGTTGTATGTTGATATAATATGATAATTGGTGGCGAAAAGACAGTGCAAGATATGAGTAGTTGGGATTAAAAGTAATTTGACTAGGAAACCCTATCACATCGCAACGCTTGCAATAAAAATCGAAACAGCAAAACTCGTCGCACCAAACACTCAAAACAGACGACCGATCGATTAGGCAACTAGCCGATCGACCTGCCGTCCGATCGGACAGGCTGCCTGATCGAGCTGCCTAGCCGATCGGCCAGCCCTTTCCTCTTTTGGAACCCTATAAATACCCATGTCACTTTCATTCTTTCTACTTTTGGCAACTCTCTGTCCGACCAACTCGTGTTCCTCCATTTTCTTAAGATTTCTCACGATTCCGGTAAGATCTCGTCCTAAATCTTGTACGTTCATGACCTACACGCACTCCTACACCTTTCTATCTTTTAAATCTTAACTTTTAATCGTGAAATCATCAAGATTTGGGGTATTCTAGGGTGACGTCATCATGAAGTTCTTACGAACTTCAAGATTGACCTCATTCCACCAAGGATAACTCAGATCTGAAGGATTTCCACATGATTTCACAACGATTTCGCATAGATCTGAACATTTCCAAAAGGATAAAAGAGTTGAAAGAAATAATCACAAGTTTTCTTATTCTTTTACACTCAATGCCCTCAAAACCGATAGAATCGGAACTTGTGCCGACTTACTACCTGATCTGTGGTCGTGTTAGCTTAAGATCCGGATCCTATCTACGAGGTTTACCGATTTCGGGTAAAACGCGAACCACTGTCTCGAACAGTTCACTAATCGGATTTGGGTGGTTCCTGTCCGGTCAGAAGGACCAGGTATTGACAAGGTTCCTGTTGTTTGACTCGTTATCAAAATGCCTCGATAAAGCGACAAACAAACAAAATAACCAAGTGTGAGACGAACAGGACGACCAGGGTGAGGTGCCGTCCGATTGGACTGCTGTCCGAACGGACAGCCACCCGAACGGCCAGTCAGCCGAACGGCTTGCACCTTGGGTCCCACACTTAATCACCTTTGCTAATCTGAAGTTTGAGTATTGAACGAATTGCTATCCGATCGGACTACCATCCGATCGGATTACCCTTCGAATCATGAGATACTTGGGCTTTAACACTTAATCGATTTTTCAACATGTTCAATGCACTAGAAATGCCACCCGATCGAACAGCTGACCGATCGAGTGACATCCTGCTGTGAACTTGTTTTCACTGAAGTGCCCAGCCGATCGGGTTGCTGACCGATCGAACGACCGTCCGATCGACCGACCTGAAAGGTAAAGGTACTTCAATGTTTTCAAATGCTACAACAAAAACTTCAAAAGTCAAGCCATCATACACAAACACATCCTTCTCAAAGGAAGAAACAATTCACTCGAATGGCCATCCGATCGGACAGCCGTCCGAACGGATTGCCAACCGCACGATCAGCTGTCCGATCGACCAGTTGTTCGACCCACCAACACTTATTTCCATTTTACGCGTCACTTATCGTTGTGCTATCAATATTCAGGATAACCTTACTCTCTAGCGCTCCCTTCAATCCATCAATCGTTGTGAGTATACTCGATCCCTTTTTGCTTTACGCACTTTTGGGTGTTACATACGTTACGAATATTCAAATCAGAATAAACACACTACTCAATACTATTTGAACGCTAACCGTTAATGCATGTTATACGTGGCTTATGAATGCTTGTTTGTTATGTTTACACATGGAATGCTGTCTACCTGCCTTAGCAATGATAGTACTATAGTTTGGACTCAGCACCTGTTCGCAGGGGTTGCTAAGGACAATTACTTGCATGGATTACGGTGGTAATCATGTATTGCGAACTGCCTCAGGCAGTCAACCCACAGTCATTGGTATCAATGGATCAATGTCGATAACTAACGTGCTTCATTTCACTATGTGTACGTGCTGGTTATGCGTAAACGAATTTCGAACTCTATATGCTATTATCAAACTTGTATGCTCACCTTTACATTATATGTATTGACTTTATTTTAACGTATGTGACAGTTGCTTAGGATGCACATCTGCTAGGAAATCGAGGCTAGAATAAGGTCTTAGAGGCCAACAAATAGTTGTCTGTACAAATGAAATTAAGGGTCTCTAGAAGCAGATAAACAATTGGGCTATTTGAAAATCTGAGTTGTCGGAATAGAACTATTTGCCTAGATTTTGTCTGTAATAATTTGTTTCCCGTAATATAACTCAACCCATATTCCCACATAGAGTAAAAACATAAGTTCATCTAGTTTTAATTAGTATAACATTTTTATAATTAATAATAATGATGAAAAATAAGAAATAAAAAATTGACAAAATTTAGAAAAAAATATACGAGCTTCGGTATTATGCCTCTGTTGCAGCTATATTCAACTAAGTCTCTGTCACGGTTTTATGCCTCTGCCGCAGCGCACGAGGTTCGAACACTGTTTATATAACAACGAGAAAAAAAGTAAATTATTTTTTAGTCTCTATATTTAGGTGTTTTGAACTACTGGAGTCCAATTTTCAAATTTTTAACTCTCTCGGTACATGATTTTTCTAATTGTAACTATCTAAGTCCATAAATTTTGTTAGTTTTGTTGTGAAAGGACAAAAATGCTCCTGTCATTAGAAACAAAACAATAAAACACATAAATAATTTAACCTACCATTCTATTCTCTCACCACTTAAACACCCCAACCCATTCCCTCACAACCATACAACAACACCACAACCACCACCATACAACAACGCTACCATCGCCACCAGCTAGCAGTTCTAGTGATCGACAAATCCGATGGCTCTGTTTAAAAAACCCAAAAGCCCACATCTGGGGACCCATAAATCCGATGAACGTCATCATACACCCTCTTTTGAGTCACATCTTCCACCACCCTTATAGCTCGATTAACGTTAATCTTGTTTGATTACATTTTCTATCCCCGAATTTATCAACGTTTTTTTTCTTTCTTTCTAACATAAGAGAAAAAACCCTAACCTCCAAATTGAAGCAATCAAAATGATAGAATAAGGATAGAACACACTACAACATACACACTCTCAAGATTAAATTATGCATACATACACACATATTATCAAAGGGCATATATCGACATATAAAAACAACGAGTATGATGCCTTGATATTGTTGAAAAAAAACCATAAGCTAATTACAAATAATTTTGATGAAGAAGATGATGTCGATTGACGGGAAAAGTTACACAAAAGATGATAACCGCTGGCTTGGACGGTGATGTTGGTTTAATTTCGTAAGTGTCAAGTTCTGAGTCGGTGTCATTATGTGCTTCGAATTGCTTTGATTCAGTGTATATATGTGTGTGTATATATAATAAACTATTATATTATGTTTAATTGTTTTTAATGGTAAGAGTATTTCGGTCATCTCAGAGTTAATTAATTCGACTCAAATTATTGCAATTGTTAGTTAATTGAACTCAAATAGTTACAAACTCAAATAGTTAAAAAAAAAGTTAATTACTGTTTTCGTCCCTGTGGTTTGTCAAAAATCACTAGTCAGTCCATTAGTTTAAAAACTGCGATTTCAGTCCTTGTGGTTTCACTTTCATAACCATTTCAGTCCACCTCGTAACCATTTCAGTCCTTGTACTAACATAATAAATGGACTGAAATTGTTACGAAAGTGAAACCACAGGGGCTGAAATGGTTATGAAAGTGAAACCACAGGGACTGAAATCACATTTTTTAAACTAATGGACTGAAATAGTGATTTTTGACAAACCATAGGGACGAAAACAGTAATTAACTCAGTTAAAAAATAATAATTTTAAACTCAAGTAATTAAAAAGAATAGTAAACAGCAATTTTACCCCCTGGGGTTTAAGCCAATTGGCACTCTGACCCCCTCCCTGGAAATAATTGCAATTTCCCCCCAACATTGATGTTATGTCGCAATATTACCCCCTTCCGTCAGTCAACGGTTGTTTGACTGTTAAATGGTATGTAAAATGACTATATTACCCTTTCATATTAACCCCTATGATTTGTTCTACTCTGCAATATTATCCCGAAGTAAAATGACTATATTACCCTTTCTTGTTACCCCCTATGATTTTATGTACTCTGCAATATTAACCCCCAGTGTTATATTTTCTTGCAAACATTACCCCTGCAGGAAAATGAGTATTAATGATACCCAATTATATAAACAAAAATTCGATTGATAAACAAGTAAAGCACTCTAGCAAAGGCCTAAGTGGAATGACAAAGTTAAAGATTACAGTCTGTTAATCCAAATGCAATGCAGATAGACTTCAACCTAGAATACAATCGAACCTTCAATATCTGATACAATAAATCCAACAGCAAAATTTCATCACTGCAATGGATTCATTGAACCTGAAGATGACATCAATTGATCAAGTTTTCCCTTTGCTATTAGATCCATCAGTTCTTTAATGAAACCGCTGATTTTATCCCCAAACTTGAAGGGAAGGCTGAGACAATCGGGCAGTTTCACCTAATACAGTTTCACCCACCTCCACCATTGACTTCTTGAAATTTGTACAACAGAACAAGAACAACATAGACTTCCGCCACCATTTGGCGACCTCACACCTGCCATCTCGCTTACATTCCGAAGAACAACACACACTGACAGTCGCAGCGATCTTCACAGTCTTCATCACAGAGATCTTCACACTCTCCGTCACGGATCTAGCTCCGCCTGTCACACCCCAACCAATGGCGGAATCATCGGGGCGCGGCACTGAGCGAAATAGATTGTCCAGAAGTTTCCATAACAACTATCATTACCATTTAATTAAATATCACGTCCCATACCGTAACTTAAACAGTTAAATAGTTATTACAGGCAAAGCATCAAGACAAATATTCTGTTCTGACAACTCAGATTTAAACATAACAAATTTATTCGTTGGTTTCTAGGACTCCAATTCCTAGCTTCAAGTTCATCACAGCACAAAGAGCATAAAAGCAACCTAAGCACCTGTCACATACGTTAAAATAAAGTCAATACATATAATGTAAAGGTGAGTATACAAGTTTGATAATAGCATATAGAGTTCGAATTCGTTTACGCATAACCAGCACGTACACATAGTGAAATGAAGCACGTTAGTTATCGACATAGATCCATCGATACCAATGACTGCGGGTTGACTGCCCGAGGCAGTTCGCAATACATGATTACCACCGTAATCCATGCAAGTAAAAGATCCTTAACAACCCCCGTGTGAACGGGTGCTGAGTCCAAACTATAGTACTATCGTTGCTAAGGCAGGTAGACAGCATTCCATGTGTAAACATAACAAACAAGCATTCATAAGCCACGTATAACATGCATTAATGGTTTAGCGTTGAAATAGCTTGAGTAGTGTGATAATTGTAGTTTGAATATTCGTAACGTATGTAACACCTAAAAGTGCTAAAAGCAAAAAGGGTTCGAGTATACTCACAGCGATTATGGATTAAAGGGAGCGCTTTTCAGCGAGTACGGTTAGCCTGAATAGATTCGATAGCATAACGATAAGTGGCACGTAAACAATACAGAATGAGAGTGGGTATGGTGGCTGCTCATGCGGACTAGTGATCCGTGCGAGGGAGTTATCCGTCCGGTTGGCATTCCGTCCAGATTAGTTATCCGTGCGAGTGGGAGTCTGCCCGGATTGGTTATCCGTGCGAGTGGTAATCCGTCCGGATTACTTACTCGTGCGGATGACTTATTCGTACGAACAACTTACTCGTGCGGATATCCTTTCGAGTGGATTGTTTCTTCCTAAGTGTGAGATGTGTTTGTGTATGATGGCTTGTGCTTTGAAGTTTTCGTTGTAGCATTTAGAAAACACCTAAGTACCTCTACCCTTCAAGCCGGTCGCGCGGACAACAATCCGTCCGGATGGCAGTCCGTGCGGACAACGTCTTTAAGGCTGAGTCACTAAGTGGATTAGGTAATCCGCCCGGATGGTAACCCGTGCGGATAGTGACAATCCGTCCGGATAGCTTACTCGTGCGGACAGTGACAATCCGTCCGGATAGTCTGTCCGTACAGGCAACCTGTCCTTGCGGATGAACATGTTGGAATTTGTTTTAAGGCCTTAGTATCTCATGATCCGAAGAGTAATCCATTCAGAGGTCGTCCGTCCGGATTGCTCATTCGTCGATACTCAAACCTTGTTTGGAAAGTGGGTCCCAATGGTAGCTCGTCCGGGTGACAACCCGTCCGGATAGCATGTCCGTGCGGACAGCTCGTCCGTGCGGACAGCTTGTTCGTGCGGACAACCTCTCGTTCTGGTTGTTCCATCCGTCTACTCTTGGTTGCTGTTATCGTTTTATCGAGACGTTCTGATTACGTGGCAACCACTTGGAATTGTATTCTCACCCGCATGACTAGACCGGTCAGGAACCACCCTAACTTGGCCTGTCGGCGACTCAGAACGGTCATTCCGGTTGACTCCGAAATCAGGTGTCTGGTGGGTAGAATCCAGATCTAGGACTAGTGCATCACTATTAACGAGTAGAATACTAGAACCGATCAGATTCGTACCGATTTTAAGGGTAAGAGAAGGAGAGAACTTGAGTTTATTTCTTTCAACTCTTTTATCCTTTGAAAAGTTTAGATTTAGGTGAAGTTGTTGTGAAATCTTGTGGAAACCGTTCAGATCTGAGTTATTCTTGGTGGAATGAGGTCACATTTGAAGTTCATGAGAACTTCATGATGACGTCACCCGTGAATACCTCAAATCTTGATGATTTCACGGTTAAAAGTTGGGATTTGAAATATAGAAAGGTGTAGAATTGTGTAGTGATCAAGAATGTACAAGAATTAGAGCAAGATCTTACCTGGATTGAGAGAAATCTGAGAAAAGGTGAAGAATGCGTGCGGTTCGGACGTCACTTGCCAAAAGTGGAAAGGTTGGAGAGTGACCCGTGTATTTATAGGATGCTAAAAGGGGAAAGGGTGAGCCGTGCGGATGGCACGTAACCCTGATAGGCTATCCGTCCGGATTGGTCATCCGTTCGGATTGGCAATCCGTGCGGATTGACCATCCGTTCGGATGTCGCCTGATTTGGTGCGTTCGGTGCGATGACGCTTCGGCTTCGATTGCGAACGATTCGATAGGGTTTCCTAGTCAAATTACTTTTAGTCCCAACTACTTCGTATACGACATGGTTTGATCGGGATTCGGATTCGGGTTCGATTGTATTCGAGTTAGACTTCGAGTTTCGATTGAGTTCGCTTGATTAACACCACATAACATAAAATAAACATGCACAGATAACACGTAAGGCACACACACACGTATAAACGCAAGTAAAATACACAGCTCGAGTTACGATTCGATGTCGATTCGATTAGCATTGCTTGATCATTAGTTGATTAACTTTATCGCATTGTTACTGCCTATGATTCACAGTCGTAGGTCGATTTAAATACGATTAACACGATTCGATTATTGTGAGTAACAACACTTACTCCACATAATATAATTAAAATAAAAACATTTATACGATTCAAGTCGCGCGAAATCGGTCGTTGACTTTGACCTTGACTTTGACTTTCACTCGTGAAAACACGGGGTGTTACAGCCTCTCCTTGTTTAGGGAATTTCGTCCCGAAATTAAGCTGAAAGCTGTAACAAGGCCGTGAATCACGTGTGAGAGTTCTTCGTTTGGACCGATTTTTTTTTTACCTTGTAACGTGCGGAATCCGTGCACGATCGTGGCCAACCACAATCGCGACGGAGTCGAAACCGGGCCTACAAGTGGTATCTGAGCAGGTGCTCGATTGCGCTGATCAAACACACTAGAATGTAATATAATCGTGATCCTATTAATTAGATCTAAAATCGTACAGAACTTGAATCACGTGAGCACTTTTTGTTCGGAACACTGAAAATCGTCAAATTAATCGACTTTTTACGGATAAAAAAATTGCTGATTTTTGGATATGTTGTGCGAAAACACTTGATCTATAAGCCTACAAATTTTCTTAATTAAACAACTGTGGGTACTTTGCCTTCATGTCGCTTTCGAGTTCCCAAGTGAACTCCGCGCCTCGTTTTAATAAACCAACCTTTGTCCCGTTGATAAATAATAATCTTACCTACGTAATTGGTATACAATAATCCTACCTATCAACATGTTGGTACTCAATGAACTTCCGTTATTTTTTTTAACTGGAGTTAATTTTTAAGTTTTATTTAGTACACAAAAAGTTCTTGTAGTTGTAATTTACTAATTTTAACTATTTTATAAAACAAAAAAAACCTCAAGGAACTGTAATTTACTAGTTTTAAAATAGTTAAAACTAGTAAATTACAACTACATGAACTGTTTGTGTAATAAATAAAAGGAAAATTGGTTTTTAATAAACCAACATTTGCCCCATTGGTAAATAATAATCCTACCTACAGAATTGGTAATTAATAATCCTACGTTTCAATATGTTGGTACTCAATGGACCTCCGTTAGTTTTTTTTAACTGAAGTTAGTTTTTAAGTTTTATTTATTACACAAACAGTCCCTGTAGTTACAATTTACTAGTTTTAACTATGAGTTAATAGCCAAAATGGTCCTTGAGGTTTGCACCACCACCACTCCCACCACCACCACCACCAAAGCACCGCCGCCACCACCACCACCACCACCACAGCACCGTCACCACAACCACCACCACCACCACAGCACCGCCACCACCACCACCACCACCGCACCGCCACCACCACCACCACCACAGCACCGCCACCACCACCACCAACACCGCACCGCCACCACCACCACCACCACAGCACCGCCACCACCACCACCACCACCACAGCACCGCCACCACCACCGCACCACCACCACCACCACCGTTTTCGAAACGGTCCGGGTCGAAAACGGTTCGGGTCGAAACGGTACGCGTCGAAACGGTACGGGTCGAAACGGTACGGGTCGAAACGGTCCGGTTCGAAACGGTTCGCGTCGAAACGGTTCGGGTCGAAACGTTTGCTTTTTTTGAATTTTTTTTTATTTTTTAGAGTTTTTTTTATTTTTTAGAATTTTTTGGATTTTTATGTTTTTTAGAATTTTTATGATTTTTTAGAGTGTTTTTTATTTTTTTGAATTTTTATGATTTTTTTGATTTTTTAGAATTTTTTTGATTTTTTTAGAATTTTTATGATTTTTTTGAATTTTTTTGATTTTTTATATTTTTTTTTGATTTTTATGATTTTTTTTATTTTTATGATTTTTTTTATAACTACAGGGACTGTTTGTGTAATAAATAAAACTTAAAACTAGTAAATTATAACTACAGGGACTGTTTGTGTAATAAATAAAACTTAAAAACTAACTTCAGTTAAAAAAACTAACGGAGGTCCATTGGGTACCAACATATTGAAACGTAGGATTATTAATTACCAATTCTGTAGGTAGGATTATTATTTACCAATGGGGCAAATGTTGGTTTATTAAAAACCAATTTTCCTAAATAAAACTTAAAAACTAACTTCAGTTAAAAAAAATTAACGGAAGTTCATTGAGTACCAACATGTTGATAGGTAGTATTATTTTATACCAATTACGTAGGTAAGATTATTATTTACCAACGGGACAAATGTTGGTTTATTAAAAACCAATTTTCCTAATAAATATGGGGTAAGATTACCAAAATACCCTTACCTATAACAGTCAAAACAACCGTTGACTGACAGCAGGGGGTAATATTGCGACATAACATCAATGTTGGGGGAAAAATTGGAATTATTTCCAGGAAGGATGCCAGAGTGCCAATTGGATTAAACACCAGGAAATAAAATTGCCTCTCAAGGAATGAAAAAGAAACTTCTAAAAAAAAAAGAATAAATTGACGAAATACAGAAAATAACAAAACAATTCAAAGAAACCAGAGGATTTGAAGTAACAGCTTCAACACGGTGAATATCATAAACCCCATAAACCGCCGCCATTGGAGCTCAAACCCACCATCCTTCTTCGTTTCTCATACCCCTAAATCACTAAATTAGCCCCCAAAATCATGTTACAAAGCAAATCATTCGTTCGAAAAACGAAACAGGGCAAAGTTGTTAAAGTAAGTTCGCCCCTTTCGCAATCTTCTAAAAAACCCTAATTTTTTATAACCCTAGTGACCGTATGTAATAAATTAATCTACTTTTTGAGCACAGGTGGTCAGAGAACATTATCTTAGAGATGATATATACTGTGGAGCTTCGTTTTGCAAAGTTTGTGATACGAAAGGCGCTCGCTTTACCTCCCCTGAATGTACAATCCTTGTTCTTGACACTAATGTTGTTCTGAATCAGGTAAAATTCATCATCTTTTATTGTATAATTCATTTTGTGGTCTGTTTTCTTAAATTTTTGATTTTTTTTTTTGCTGTTTTTATCTGTTTTGGTATGTCAAAGTAATACTAAAAGTTATAATTAATACAAGTATATAATTGTAGCTTTTCTAAACTATCTTAGGAGGTAGGAACATATACATATTCGTTTGATGTTGAACGGTATAACTTTCATTGAACCATGGAAGCTGTAAAGTGTTTTTTTACTTTTACAATGGAAACTATCTCTGTAATCAAGTTAACTAGACAAGAAGTAGTGTTTGGATTAGAGGGGACGGGTATCACGTGGTATGTCGTCATTGGAGTAAAATAGTTTCATTTGTGGGCATGTCATAATGATGCCATGTATCTGTTAATATTTACAAGTTCTTAAGTCTTAAATGTTATTGTGTTCATGTATTTGTTAACTTAAGTATATGTCTACACATGCTGATAAAAGTTTACCTTTCATTTTAGATCGATTTACTCGAGAATTCAGCAATTGATGATGTGGTGGTGCTTTCTGTGGTGTTGGAGGAGGTCAAGAACAAGAATCTTGCAGTTTACAACCGACTCAGGGCCTTATGTAGCAATACTTTAAGAAGATTCTTTGTTTTTTCCAACGAACACCACAAGTAAGCTGCTTATTAAATTGCACATCGGCGTGTTTAACTGTCTGTCCATCTTACGTCTTACACTATTGAACAATCTATGTATATGAACATGCTATTCCCTATGTACTGTTGATTCAAGTGACACTAAGGATCATCCCTTGCCTTTTAACTTTTGTTTTTGACTTGTGAACACAATATATGTTTTCTATGTTAAATTGTATCAGCTTTTAGCCCTTACGAAGAATACGACTTTAGTATAACTATCCAACATTTCAGTTACAATTTTGCTATATTTGCCTTCCATTGTTTTAAATCCGGTAACTTGGTATCATAGTTCTCAATAGCGATCGCTACGCTCGCTATAGCGAATAGCATAGCGCATAGGTCTAGTCTCGCTATAGCCTCTGTAGCGATAGATAGCGATGGTAGCGACCTTTAAATTTTTTTTTGAATATAAATAGCAATTAAATATAGCTATAAAATAGCTGGATTTTAGGTTTGTTAAATATACATGTAAAATAGCTTACAATCATACTAGGGTATTTTGATATAATATACATTTGTTTTTTTTTTTAAATTTTTTTCTAGTGTATCACTATTTATAAAATAGCGCTCCGCTATTTATCACTATTCGCTATGTAGCATATAGGTACCTTATCGCTATTCGCCATTAACAACTATGCTTGGTATGTGTATATTGCCATCCTTTTTATGCAAATGATATTTTATTGTATGTGAAGGGACACATATGTGAAGGCTATGGCAGGCGAGAGTCCAAATGATCGCAATGACAGAGGTTAAATATCTATTTCATTGTCTTTGTTATGTAATATAAGCACAGTTGAGTGGCATAGAATACTTATTTGGCGTCATACTCTATGATGGCAATGGATGACTTATAGGAATTGTTACTATCATATCTTATTAAGTGAGATTCAAAGATCAAATTCAGAAATCGAATTTTTCTTTTTTCTCTAGAATTAAATATTTGATTTTTTTTTCAGCTATTAGAGTTGCAGCCCAGTGGTACCAGAACCATCTTGGTGGTCCCACAAGAATCTTGATGGTCACAAATGATAGGGAAAATAAAAGAAAGGCCACTGAAGAGGGAATATCTGCAGATACAGGTACGAATTAACCAAGTAAATATATGTTAACTATGATTACCAATTTTAATGTTCGTAACACCTTACCTTTTTACTTTTGTTCAGTGGAGTCATACGTGAAATCACTTGGTCAACCAGCCCTTCTTGATCTGCTTGTTCAACCTAACTCATCCGAGGATATGGAAATCGAAGATTTGAGGCCTTCAAAGAAGAAAGCTATATATACCGAGGTATTATTTTATTAATGCTCAAAGTTACAAGAATGCATTTGATGGTTGTATACTTGTATCGTGTCTACTTCAATCACATTTTCGCATTTTTTCGGTCCAGCATAAGCCCATGTCGGAGATCACATCTGGAATACGATGTGGAATATACCATCAAGGCAAACTTCGTGTTAACCGTTATAATCCTTTCGAAGCATATGTTGGAAGCGAGAGTATCGGTGATGAAATAATAATATCCGGGCGTGGAAATATGAATAGAGCTTTTGATGGCGACGTAGTTGCGGTTGAACTTTTGCCTCAAGATCAATGGCAAAATGAAGCATCTCTTCACATAGCTGAAGAAGGTATTTAACAGCAGAATAACGTTCCAGACTTAGAGTAGAACAGTTCTTTGTTAAATGTTAAATATTCTTTTTTAAATTGTGTTTATCAGATGATGAAGAAGATGACGGTGTCCACCTGGCACCGAGCAGCGCTGATGTGGCTCCCAGAATCGCCAATCCCGCACAAGGATCTTCTGAGAATGCGAATAATCCTCCTTCTCGTCCTTCTGGGCGTGTTGTTGGCATTATAAAGAGGAACTGGCATGCGTAAGTTATTATATACACAATAGGAAGACCACTTAGCTACAGTAATTTTGACTTTTTTTGAAACTTACCCCCCTAATTTTCAGCATTGACATTTATACCCACTTAACTTTCTATTTTTTTTTTTTTTTTTGTAAAATGTCATTTTGACCCCCCTTGAGTTTTACGTGCTTATTTTTATGTACGTGTCAATATAAATTCAAGTTGGTTTACGCTTTGACGTGATTTTTATTTCAAAATCAAGTCATGTCAAATATAATACTTTTTCAAGTGAAACATATATTTTTTTTTCAAAAACGAGTCATGTCAAATATAGGGGAAAGTTCTTGTACAAATAATCTTTACATACTAAACATACAAATTGAAGGAAAAGTCAAAAAGACAAGGTGGCATTTTTGTAATTATCAGTAACTATCAAAGTTACTCTACAAAATGCTAAAAACTAAACCCCCAAAAAACCTAAAAAAATCTAAAAAAAAATAAAAAAAACACACAAAATAATTTTTTTAATATTTTTTATAAAAAAATCGCTACTTTTAGTAGGAAAAAAAAAAATTTTGTAACAAAATGTAGCGATTTTTTTATAAAGAATATATTTTTTTTTTGTGTTTTTTAGGTATTTTTGGTTGAGTTCACATTTGTATAGTAACTTTGATAGTTGGTGGTAATTACAAAAATGCCACCTTGTCTTTTTGACTTTTCCTTCAATTTGTATGTTTAGTAGGTTAAGTTTATTTGTATTTGATCTTTTGCCGTCAAATATAATATGCTTTTGGGCTTATTTTTATAGATGTTTTCAGTTAGTTTACATTTTGTTTGGTAAACAATTGCAAAAAAATCAGTACTCTCAAATCACGTTAAAAAAACTCACCCCGCAATGCGGGAAATTAATTAATTCTAGTTATAATAAATATAATACCTGTCATAGTCACTGCTGTAACAAGCTGCAAGTCTTATTTCCTCCTATTACTTGATTCGGTTTTTACTTGACATCATGTTTTACAGTTATTGTGGATCTTTGGAGCCAATGCCTATGCCAGCTGGAAACGCTGGTATAGCTCATGCTTTATTTGTCTCTAAGGATCGAAGATTTCCCAAGATACGAATCCAAACTCGCCAGCTCGGGAATCTTCTCGATAAAAGAATTATCGTTGCTGTTGATACTTGGGATTGCCAATCTAGATACCCTTCCGGTCATTATGTTCGCACAATAGGAGATATCGGAGACCGTGAAACTGAAACAGAGGTAAGTTATATACTTATATTTACAATGTTTTCGCATATTAGATATACATTTGACTTTTTATGTAATTCTAATATAACTGAGTATATGGCGCAGGTTGTGCTAATAGAAAATGATATTGATGCAAGACCGTTTTCTTCACAAGTCTTGGCATGCCTGCCCCCCTTACCTTGGTCGGTGTCGTCAGAAGATTTGTCAAATCCTATAAGACAGGACTTGCGTCATTTACGCATATTTAGTGTGGACCCGCCAGGTAAAAGCAAAAGATGATATTTTTTATCAATGTTTTGAAAACCAAACCAGACCGGGAACCGGGGGTCTGACCGGTCCGGTTCACCCTATCAGACCCTTCTTGAGTTGAACCAGCCGGTTGGACTGGGAACCAGCGGTCGGACAGGAAAAACGGCCGGTTGAACCGGATTTTAAGGGTTGAACCATATTTTTTTATTAAAAAATTAAATTTTACTCTATTTATTTTTATAATATTTACGGTATCACCTGGTTCTTACATTCGGTTCGACTGGTTCAACTAGCCCGACCAGTGAACCTGTAAGGTGACCGGTTCGACGACCGGTCCGGTTCTGAAAACATTGTTTTTAATGTAAGTTAACCTCTGATTATAGAGTGTTGCATATGAAATAAGTTTTCTGGTTAGTACAGGGTGCAAGGATATTGATGATGCATTGCACTGTACCCCACTTCCTAACGGGAACTTTGAAGTTGGAGTTCGTATCCTCGAAACATGTTTTATTTATGGAAATTTTAACCAATGATGATTAGTGAGTTTGTGTTTGTGAATGTGTTCTTTACTATAGCTGATAAGATATTGCTGATGTCACAAATTTTGTTCACCCTGGGACACCCCTTGATAGTGAAGCTACACAAAGAGGAACTTCTACCTACCTTGTTGAACGTCGTATTGACATGCTTCCCAAACCTCTTACGGAAGGTACTGCTGCATATGTTTAAATTGAATATATGCACGGTCAATTTGCAAGATAATATTGAATCATCGGTTTATTTATCTGTTTACTAAATATATTTGCAGATATATGTTCTCTTCGGGCTGATGTGGAGAGACTTGCCTTTTCTGTTATTTGGGTATGGTTTTATATCGACTTTGTGCCCTCTTTCTATAGCATTGTTGCTTACATTCTTGATGAAATTAATTTTTTAATATTTTTAGGAAATGACTCCTGAAGCACATGTTATATCTACCAGATATACGAAGAGTGTGATCAAGTCATGTGCCGCTTTGTCTTATGTTGAAGCTCAAGCAAGGATGGATGATAGGTGCATGAAAATCTAACTAGTTTGGTCTTGAATTCTTGATCATTCACACCGGATAATAGTTTTAATACGTCATTTGTTACATGAATTAGTTTATTATTTTTAATATTGTTTCTTTTCAGCTAATGATATAAATTTTTTTTGCACTTTCAGCCGCCTGATGGATCCAGTAACTGCGGATTTACGAAATATGAATGCTTTAGCGAAGGTATGTGATTGTGTAAAATAGCATAAGTGCATTGCATTTCAATACAACATAAACTCTTTAAGAGTATATGATACAATTATCACGTAAGTCAACACACTAATATTCAGAATACATTTTTAACTTGTAGATAATGAGGCAAAGGCGTATAGAAAGAGGGGCCATAACTCTTGCTTCGGCAGAAGTCAAATTCCAAGTTGACACTGAGACTCATGATCCTCTTGATATTGGTAAATTTTCTCGTATTGTACATTTATAATAGTAATATTTATATCAAGTCAAAAAGGTTGTTTTAACTTTTATCCCATTTTTAACTTTTGTATATTGTTTTCTGCAGGCATGTATCAAATCCGAGAAGCAAACCAAATGGTTGAAGAGTTTATGCTTGCTGCTAATGTTTCAGTTGCTGAACAAATTCTTAAGAAGTTCCCTCAGTGTTCATTATTAAGGTTAGTGCTGATTCAATATTCATGTCCGATGACACGTGGCACCATAAATGCATTCATGTATGATGGATTTTGTTTTTTTAATTCTTTTACTTTTATTTACAGGCGGCATCCTAGTCCAACCAAAGAAATGCTTGAACCTTTGTTACGCACTGCTGCTGCTGTTGGTCTTGATTTAGATGTGTCATCATCGAAAGCACTTGCTGACTCGCTTGACCGTGCTGTGGTTAGTTCTGTCTTCCAAAATTTAACAGCAAATGAATCAAGTTTAAAATTATTTGCCAAATCATTACAAAAGTTTGTTACGGTTTTTTAGTAATTATTTTTTCGTATATCAAATGTTTCAGGGTGATGATCCATACTTTAACAAGTTGATCCGTATTCTAGCAACAAGATGCATGACACAGGTTGGTATATTTAATTGTTTAATCTTTTATTTGTAGAGTAAAATGCCATTTTCGTCTCTGACGTTTGGCCAGTTTTGCGGCTTTTGTCTAAAGGTTTGTTTTTCCGCATCTGGATCCAAAAGGTTTGAAATCTTGCCATTTTCATCAAGCTCGTGCTCGTTAACTCCATCCATTTTCTCTGTTAAGTCAGGGGTATTTCCGTCTTTTTTATTAACTTAAAGGGCAATTCGGTCTTTTCCATGGATATTCAGTCTTTTTACATAGTGAAAAAGACCGAATTGCTTTTAAGTTAACCAAAAAGACGGAAAGCCACTTAACGGAGAAAAATGGATGGAGTTAACAAGCCGGATGAAAATTGCAAGATTTCAAACCTTTTGGATCCAGATGCGGAAAAACAAACCTTTGGACGAAAGTCGCTAACTTGCCAAACCTCAGGGACGAAAATGGCAATTTTACTCTTATTTTTTATTTATTTATCTGGGAATTTCTTTTCATTTATAAATCTTTTTATTTCAGGCTGTTTACTTCTGTAGTGGCGATCTTAGCCCTCCAGAGTTTCACCATTATGGGCTTGCTGCACCTCTGTATACACATTTTACCTCACCAATTAGAAGATACGCAGGTAACTGAAATTACCATAAATACCCATCACACGGGTGGATGGTGTCATCTATTTGTACCGTGTGAGATCTAACCACCTTAAATGGTTGCAGATGTGATAGTGCACAGGTTGCTTGCTGCATCTTTAGATATATACAAGCTTCCACCAATATTTCAGGACCGACCACAGCTTACTAGCATTGCTGACAGTAAGACGTCTAAACTCTTTTTCTAATTTTATTTTGAATGTTTAATGATCATTTGATATTTTTCTTCCAGATCTAAATTATCGGCATAGGAATGCTCAGATGGCAAGTCGCTCCTCCATAGAACTCCATACTATTATATTTTTCAGAAAAAGGTACTCAACTTAAAATCCTTAATGCCCCTCACCTAGGGTTGTAAATGAACCGAACGTTCAGCGAACAGTTCGTGAACCGTTCGGCGGGAAGTTCGATCGTGTTTGTTCGTTTAATAATGAGCACGAACAAGAAATTCCGGTCGTTTATTTACATGAACGAACATGAACAGATGCTGCGTTCGTTCAGTTATGTTCATGAACGTTCAGTAACGTGTTCGTTTGTTTCCGATAGTTCATTAGTGTTTTTAATATTTATATTTTATTCAAGTACTTCAAAATTCTGAAAAATAAAATATTTAATAAGTATTAGTTAGTGTTCATGAACGTTCAGTAACGTGTTCGTTTGTTTCCGATAGTTCATGAACGCTTGATTGTGTTCGTTTGCTTTCATTTGTGTTCATCAGCATTAGTTTGTGTTCATGAAAGTTCGTTACCGAATATTAACAAACGAACACGAAGAGATTCATTTCCTTAACAAACAAACACGAACAGAAAATCTCGTTCGGTGAATGTTCATGAACAGTTCGTGAACACATACATTTCCTTAACAAACGGACACGAACAAAGTCATCATGATTATAATCCTTTTTCTTTTTATGTTTTTGCAGGCCTACTGACACTGAAGCCAGAATTGTGAAAATAAGAGCGAATGGGTTCATTGTTTTCGTGCCAAAGTACGACTTTGACTTTTAGAACTTATCATATTCTACTTTGACTTTCAAGGTCAATTGAACTGAATTTTGAATAAGGACATAAACTTATAATGTTATTTTCATATTGTAGGTATGGTATTGAAGGTCCAGTGCACCTGACAATGAGGGGTGCAAAAGGAGGGGGAGAATGGGTGGTGGATGAGCAGCAACAGGTGATTAAAAAGGTCGACGGGTCGATTTCTTACGGTGTTCTTCAGCCTGTAAAGATTCATATGGAGGTCGTTGAACCCCAACCCAACCGACCTAAACTTCAGCTCACTCTCAATTAAAATGTAAGATTTTCTACTGATGTCATTTTAGATATATTTAAAAGACCATGGTTTATTCTTTTTATATACAACCTTTTTTCATATTGTTTGTGTTCTTGTGGTTTTTATATTTATATATTTTTCGTGTGAATAAAATGTATCATTGACCTGATGACTTACCTTTATATATTTTGATATTTCATGACACCCACACCTTTCAAAAACTAACAATAAATTGATATAATAATTTTAATTAAATAACACAAATACTAACAATTAATATATATAATGAATTTAATAAAATAATACAAATACGATGCTTGTTTCGTGCATCTGCAATAATCATGAGGGCGTTATATGCAGTCTTGTACAACTTGACATCGTCATACCATTTGTAAACTATCATTTGTAACGAAACAAATGATTGATCATGTCAAAATCCACATGAACACTGTTGACCATCCAGTTAACGCAAATGCTGCAGCTAAGTAACTCCACATCGTAAGCACTGAACACTCCTCTTGTCCCACATTGAACAGTTGCGCCATCGTACCTGATCATCGATCAAGGTAATGATATTAATATATTATTGACCATTCGTATTTTTTCTTGTGTTTATTAATCAACTAGAAGAATTTATTACTGATATTCATGGCCGGGGGGACGGTATACTGAATCAATAGCACAAAACTGAATAGGGGATCGGCTGGAAGTATTCCTAGACTAGTAGCTGCTTTAACCACCATGATTCCGACAATGGGAAGAATCACGTATCGAACACAAATCATTGTGATTATGATAACTGGTCTAATGCTTGCCTTTCGCAAACCTGTACAAAATTCGATTAAAATTTAAAACACGTGAATTCCAACTAGACATATAATTAATGCCAATACCTTTAATAATTATTTACCTTGTATAAGGTTGCCTCCTAGTATAAGAGTAATACATGGTAGGGTTCCATCCCTGGATAACAATGCAGATGTTTGTTAGTTAGTTAAGATTGATCACTAAACTACACACTTAGCCACTTAGGGGGTGTTTGGTTTGCGGAATGATTTGGAATCGGAATTGGAATTTGTATAGGAATTGGAATTTGAAGGAATTGGATTTGGAATTTAAGCATTCCCCTTGGATGGAATTGGAATTTGTATAGGAATTGGATTTGGAATTTAAGCATTCCCCTTGGAATTGGAAATTGTTGGAATTGGAATCTCAATTCCATTTTTGTTGTGTTTGGTTGTCAAATGGATTGGAATCCATCACCCCAACACCCACAACCACCAGTTCGGGTCGAAACGGTTCGCGTCGAAACGGTTCGGGTCGAAGCGGTACGGGTCGAAACCGTTCGGCTCGAAACCAGTACGGGTCGAAACCGTTCGGATCGAAACCATTCGGATCGAAACCAGTAGGGGTCGAAACCGTTCGGATCGAAACCAGTGTGGGTCGAAACCGTTCGGGTCGAAACCGTTCGGGTCGAAACCGTTCGGATCGAAACCTACGGGTCGAAACCGTTCGCGTCGAAGCGGTACGGGTCGAAACCGTTCGCGTCGAAGCGGTACGGGTCGAAGCGGTACGCGTCGAAGCGGTACGCGTCGAAGCGGTACGGGTCGAAGCCGTTCGCGTCGAAGCGGTACGGGTCGAAGCCGTTCGCGTCGAAGCGGTACGGGTCGAAGCCGTTCGGGTCGAAGCGGTACGGGTCGAAGCCGTTCGGGTCGAAGCGGTACGGGTCGAAACCGTTCGGATCGAAACCAGTATGGGTCGAAACCATTCGGATTGAAACGGTACGGGTTGAAACGGTGCGGGTCAAAACGGTCAAAGATTCCAATGAATTTACTTTAATTCCTTCACATATAGGAAAGATTATGAATTCCTTTAGTTAAAGGAATTTGAAGGAATTCATGCCTAATTCCAATTCCATTGTCAACCAGACACAAAGCACATGAAGATTGGAATTGGGATTCCAATTCCATCAAATTCTGTGAACCAAACATCTTAAAAGATAAAATTCAAATTCCAATTCCCTTAAATTCCATTGAATTCCTGCGAACCAAACGTCCCCTTAAAGATTCTTGAATTTAAACAAACATACATACCCGAGTAATGTAACGGAATCTTGAATAACTCGTAATGGAGCTTCATCGCCTATCACAAGGTTTTTCAGCCATGGTGTCGCCCCAAAAATTAATCCTACAATCTGAACACAAATTATAGGATTCATTTGTTATTATATGTATGTTGCAAGCTTATGTAAGACAACTGCTTTTTAATCTGAAAACAAATTATAGGATTCATTTGTTATTATATGTATGTTGCAAGCTTATGTAAGACAACTGCTTTTTAAGACTTACGGATCCAAGGGTTGGTGGAGCCAACAGTTCCTCCAACACACTGTGGAGTATATCTTTTAGTTTACTTGAGAAAGATCTATCTTCCTTCTCATCCTTGCTTAACAATCCTTGGTGTAAAGTTTTTACGGGTTGGATTTGTGTGTTGTCACTAGTCGAGTATGATAAAGGGACAACAACGTCGATATACTCTTGGGTTTCTCCATTTAGAAGTTGAGTTTTTTCATCGGCGTTTGTGTCCTTGTTGGGTTCTGGTGGTGAGTCCTCGGTTTCTATCATCGCGGTGTACCTTAAACTCGAGCTTTTCAATAACTGGAAAGTGTAAGTCCAAATGTAGAAGCTGCCCAACTGTTCATAATCACGCAATAGCTTATTTAGCTTTCCGATATAAGTGAAAATTATTAACAAACTATAAATTAGCAACATACTTATGCATATAGGTGTTGTACTCAAATGCGTTGGGAGTTTTCCAAATTTTTTTTTGATATTACGCTTTTCACCCAAATCTGTTTGACTTTTTACTTTTAACCCAAAAGTTTTCATCTTTTGTGATTTAACATCACAACTTTTTTAGTTTCAACTTTGATCCCCATACTTTTCATATTTCGCTGATCTTTCGTTTTACGTTTCGTTTTAAATTTTGCGAGTTAACACGGCGTAATGTGCGTGCGTGGTTCAACGTTTTTACGTCGTCTATTTTTTCCAGTTTGACAGGTTCGTTACAACGCGCAGGTCCTAAATCGACTTGATTGTTATTTTCTATGTTTTACGTTGCAGTCTAATTTCTTCGCATTAACACACCGTAACTTTAGTATTGGTTGTCGCCGACGGTGGTGTGGCATTGGTGCTATTCGGCACGGTTTTACGCCGGCGGGTGGTAAATCTAGTATATAAACAAAAATCATGACAGATTAACCAGTTGTAACTTACAGCCATTGAGAAGGATGAATAAGAGAGTCCCTTGGACTTGCAGACACTATGTTCACCAAAAGGGCTACCACCCTGGGTGCAGATTGCAGGGACTATTATCAAAAGAATGTTTCCCAAATTTCCTGTATATCATCATAACATAATCACTTTAAAAGTTTCATTGGACTTTTTAAGAGAAACAAACATAGTGATAATTACAAAAGGTACCTGTGGAGCACATAGCTATGAGTAGGCCCTCTATATGTGGCTTTGGTCTGATTATTTTTGTTGCTATCCACCCCAAAATTCCTCCACAAAGAAACGTTATCCCAATATTTATTGGCATAAACCACCTACAAGATTAATCATGTATTTAAGATTATGGACTTTTTTATCATACAGTATATTCAACATGAAAAATAAGTTAAATAACCATTACTGATATAGGTTTGCGGACCCAGAAATTATTTACTGGGGGTGCGGATGAGCGGTTCAAGCATATTTTCAGGGGGTGCGGTTGGGTTTTTTGCCTAAAAAAAATACACTAATTTTTTTTTTCAAGGGGTGCGCCCGCCCACCCTGTGCTTCACCTAGGTCTGCCCATGGGTTTAACATTCTCAAATCCCACCAAAATCGTCGTAAACGTGATTGGTGACCGTTTAGCCTTTGATTAGCGAAAAGGTTTTTCTGTCTCATTAAAAACCGTTGTGAATTATGTTTTTCCGACGGCTTTAACCAATGACCATCACAATGTGGCAGTGACATGCATGCAAATCTGTAACATATATACGGTAAGCTAAGCTCTTACCATGAGATAATGTCTTCAAGGGTGACGGTCTTTGCAAGACTAGCGAAAATAAGCGATGGAGTAAACGCCACAAACACAATCTGGGAGAAAATTGTCCTTTCATTAGATTTTGTGTCGAAACTTAAAAAACATTTACTTTAACCGGCCAACATAATTTATTTTATAAAAAGTTTATGTAATTTATCTGAGAAAAAGCGACTCGTGTTTTAAACATGGTATAACCATTAAAACAATGATTTAACAACTTTTATCATCTTTTCATATCATACATAACATAACAAGTCAAGTGCATCAAATGATAACAAAATAAAAGCTTGTTACAAATAGCATTAAACACGCGCTTACCTTATTAAGCGATTTGCGGGTGTCGCTAGAGAGAAGATTGAAATATTGGGTAGCCATGATGGCTCCTAAAGCAGTGAGTAACAACACCTCCAATATCGGCATTGATGCCGTCGTAAACAACGACCAAAACCCCATAACTCGGATTCTTTTGATTCGCTACTGTCTCTACTTTTGCGGTTTTTTTTTTTGTTTATATATAGCCGATTGAAGAAAGATCCTGGAAAATGTTGGATCACAAGCAAAACCAAATTCAAATTGGTAGAATTAAAATGAATTATTATCAAGCAATTTGAAGGAGACAGTGGATGTACGATAATATAATAGTAATACACAGAAACGACAGAATATACTACACAAGTTGAATTTGTATTCTAGCTTTTTTTTTTTAATTATGTGAAAACACTAGAAAAATAATAGAGTTAACAGGAGTTGACAGCCTTCTTTATGGACTAATTTTTGTTACCCTACTGTCATCCGCAATATTAGGACGAAAGGGGCTGCTGTAGTGCTGTTTAGGGATGAGATTGGTACCGTTACCGAAAATACTAGTACTGAATTTGAACAAAACTAGGTATCAAATACCGTACTAAATATATTGGTACGGTACGGGTACATCTATTTCGGTACGATACACGCTTTGGTACCATTTTGTTTTTGTTTAGTTTTTGAGCACTCGGGGTACTAAATAAGTAAAATTGACATGAGTACCAATATGGTACGAGCACCAAATAGATAAAATTGGTACGAGTGCCATACGATACGGGTACCGTATATGTAAAATCAAATACGAGTACTATAAATACCATAATACGAAATAAAACATAATATAAAAAAACTTTTAAAGGTCTATATAAAATTCGGTACCAGTACTGTTTTTACCCGTACCCGTACCAATACCGAAAGTTCCGATTACCAAAATCAATAAAACTGGGTACCAATACATGTACCGAATACCTAAAATCGATACGGGTACGAGTATCATATTTGGGAGAAAAAGCACATCCCACTGCTGTTTCGGTTTCTTTTTGATATTTTGAGTTTTTTGACACACTTCTATTATTATTATTATTATTATTATTATTATTATTATTATTATTATTATTATTATTATTATTATTATTATGATGATGATGATGATGATGATGACGACTCAATTGACAATAATTTAAAAGAAATTGTAACGGAAATTAGTATTAGAACTAAACTTGTTACAAAATGAAAAATTCACATAATTGAAAATGCAACTTTTCAAACGTAGACCACATAACCCATTTGTATAGTTAACTAAATAAATTAACACGTGAACCGTGCATTAAAGGTCAAAGATTTGAAGATATTTAAATATTCAATGCAGTTACCATTATTGAAGCCATCTACGCATTACTATGTCATACTTATCTTTTATTGTTTTTTAATTAGAACATGTCATGTCATAGTTATCAAAGAATGATTGAAGCTTGTGAAACGCCAATTACCATGGGAATTGATGGGTACACAAGTTGACAACTCAACAAAAACTGTGAAGCTTGTGATTTTTTATTGGCTTTGGACAAAATTCAATGAATAACCCCCCCCCCCCCCCCCCCCCCCCCCCCCCCTCCTCTTTTTAACCGGAGCACTCTCGCGTTATTCACCGTACTAAACGAAGTACTCCGAGAGTAACCCAAGTCCACCATTAATTATGGGGAAAACCTGGTAACCCACCCGCCCGTAAACACGACGATAAAATTACCGGTAAAACTCGTTTGGCTCAAGGATCGAACTCAGGTTTCCCTGAGTCTCCCTCCAATCATTGTCCGCCAGTACCTCACTCTGCACCAAGTGAGAGTTAAAAATGTATATCTAAAACAAAATAAAAAGTTTTCCTTCACTTGATCTAAAGATAACTGGAAATGAATATTGGAATCAACAAAGTTATTTGAATTTCTTTTTTTGAAGAGTAAATGTTATTAAAAAGCGACACTAGGAAAGAGCTAAAACAAATTACAAGAAGAATTCTACACCAATCTTTTCATAACTATATTTATTTGAAGGGGAAATGGACCGTATAACTCTAAACTAAACAAAATTGGTCAATACCACGCTCAACTTTCAATTTAGCTCCCACCACCCTCTACTTAACCTTTAGGTGGCAGTGTCACCCCTTCGTTAAATAATCACTAACTCGGTTAGGTTTTTAATCCTATGTGGCAAGGGGATGAATAGGTGGACAGCCTACGTGGCTAGTTTTTTATGACATGGCAGAATTTGTTACTAATCAGATAAAACTCAAAGATTCAATCATAAAATAAATTCAAAATCATAAAACCTAAAACCTAAAAGGCTAAAACAATCTAGAATAAATCACTTGCACTCAATCAACCACCACTAGATCACCTCCTGCGGCGACCATACGAATACTGCGAAAGCGGAGCAACCTCCGGTTCTAATGGCTTTAAGCAATACGGTGTCGTTTTGCTTCTGATATTCGATTTCATAAACCCTAGAAAGAAAGTTCATTTCTATGTAAACCCTCCCTAGAATCAATCATCAAAATCACAATGTCAGACAACATTCCCTTTGAACTCCAACAACTAATCATCAACAAGCTTCAGGCGTCCACGGCGGCGTCGATGGATGGTGGAATCGCCGCCATTGATGGAGGATTGGAGGATTAGGGTTATCGGTCTAATATGGTTGATTTGGACGAGCCAAGATCCGAACCGGAAGAGGGCGACCGGTACCAGAACCACCACAACTGTTACACATCATCCGACCGGAACCAGTACAAGTCCGGCATACTCTGTCACCGTCCGACCACCGATTACAAAGACAACTAACCAGGCCCGTTCCGTTGCAACTTGAACACCTTGGGAACTGACCTGACCCGGAACCCGGACCCATCATCGGGTTCTGATCCATCACTGATTTCAATACAGCCGCTCCGGCCAACACGCTCCGGCAAGTTGAGTCAACACAATCGAACCCATATCGGAAACGGAAGAATTGAGGTCTGTGTTTAGAGGATTTGGTGATAAGGGTGTGGATAATTCTAGCAAGGGATGATGTGTTTGTGTTGAAATGCAACTTATTTAGGGTTTTTATCAAGTATAAATGGGTTGTAAGGGGTGAGTCCACGTAGGCACGCCAGGTCACAACTCTTTTGCCACGTAGGATTAAAAACCTAACTGAGTTAGTGATTATTTAACGAAGGGGTGACACTGCCACTTAAATGTTAAGTAGAGGGTGGTGGGAGCCAATTTGAAAGTTGGGCGTGGTATTGGCCAATTTTGCATAGTTTAAGGTGATACAGTCCATTTCCCCTTATTTGAATAACAATTCAACATAAAGCTTTGGACACATTGCTTATAACAAATTTTTATCAGGAATTTTGAAAGTTTTGTAGTTATTTAGAGTTTTGAAATGAACTCAACCCTTTAGCTTTGACTCTTAAATATTACAACTTATCTTCATCATTAGAGATATGGTTGTCAATAAGTCACGTCAGGCGCAACTTGAACTCAGCTCCTACACAAACTGAGTTGAGCCTACTCGTTCACAACCCAATTGATTTCTAGAGATAGAGATCCACCGGGAAAAAGACAATTTTACAATAATGTTGGGGATCAAAGAAACTTCTTAACAACTTGTCATTTCTCTAGTTCTTTAATCTTTCTAAGCTAACTCATTCTATTTTCTTTATGTTCTTCAATTTCAATCAACCCATTATACTTATATGAAAATAAACCTCAGAAGGAACATATTTGTAAAGAAAACTAGAATAAACCAAAATAAAATCTTTATTTTTCTTGTGATATATTTTTGCTATTGGAAGTTTGAAACCGGTAGTAAGTCATGTTTATTTGACATGTTTCTTTTGGTTTGTACGTATTTGATTCCGAGACTAGCAACAATCATTTTTTCAATTAGCCTAGTGTTTTTTTTTTTTAATTTCTTAATCCACTTTTGAAGTTTCTTTAACACTATAATTTTAGTTTGTATTTACCATGTCATAGTTTTTCGCGTGTGAATGAGAACATGGTTGAGATAGTTATAATATACATGATTGTGAAACAATGTTAATAAATCATACCTTTCGGGTATGCAATTACTTATCTCGTTTAGTCGTTTTCGTTTCTAATTAATGAAAAGTGGGTTTGCAAAGAAAAAATAAATAAATAAAAACAAACGGTTTCGAAATTTGCCATCACCTTTCATTCAAATTTCCAAACTATAAATTAGCAACTTTTTGTTGCTTTAATAGTTGTAACATATGTATTGAGTGTTTCTCAATTTTTTTTTGCATTTTTTACTTTTAACCCAAAGGTTTTTATGTTTCTCCTTTTTAACCCTTTGACTTTTTTAGTTTTAACCCAAAGCTTTTCAACTTTTCAATTTAACCCCAACACTTTCTTATTTTCAACTTTGGTCCCTTATATTTTTCATCTTTCGCAAGTTTTTCGTTTTACGTTTCGTACTAATTTTTGCGAGTTAACACGCAGCAACGTGCGTGTAGGGTGCGACGTTTTTTCTTCTCTTTTCCCCGTTTGACAGTCCAGTCACAGCGCGTCTATTTTTCTCCATTTGCAAAGTTCGTTGCAACGCGCGAATCCTAGATCGGCTTAGTTATTCTTTTTTACGTTTTACATTTCTATATAATTTCTTCGCATTAACGCGCCGCGACTGACGTGCGTGGTTCAACGATTTTACGTATGTTTTTTGTTCGGTGTTATTTTTTACTTTTTTATTTATTTTATTTTTACAAGCTCTTCTGATGTTGGTGTTCGTTGGCAGTGGTTTGGCATTAGTGCTACTTGGGACAATTTTACTAATGCATATAACCTATTAAGTTTTTTACTAATAATTTGTTTCGAGTTTACCGTTATACCTCATTTACTCAAGAAAAACTAATTTTTTTTCACGTGCATAGTTTGATGTACATGCCTGTATAAATTCGTTTTTCTCTACGTGTTGACGTAAACTTTTTCTGGAAACGAGTTAGGTCAAATATAATATGTTTTCGATTAAAAAACATTTTTACGTGTACACGATGTAAACTTTTTTTGGGAAACGAGTCAGGTTATGTTTTCCAAATTTTGTTTCGAACCGAGTGGAGTCAAATTTTGGTTTCCTTTCTTCCATTTTTTTCAGAAGCTCTAATTCATCTCTTTTGATTATACATGTCAGTTTTTTCCTTTATGCCCGTTACATTTTCTATGTATGACTCGGGTCACATATAACGGGGCGTTTGGTTCGCTGAATGATTTGGAATTGTAAGTGGAATTTGTGAATGAATTAGAATTTAAAGGAATTAGATTTGGAATTTAATCTTTCCAATTGAAATTGGAAATTGCTGGAATTAGAATCTCAATTTTATTTTTGTTGTGTTTGGTTGTCAAATGAATTGGAATCATTCACCCTGGCACCCACAACCACCATTCGGGTCGAAACCGTTCGCGTCGAAATGGTTTGGGTCGATGCGGTTCGATTCGAAACGGTACTGGTCGAAACGGTTCGCGTCGAGACGGGTCGGATCGAAACGGTTCGAGTCGAGATGGTTCGATTCGAAACGGTTCACGTCGAAACAGTTCGATTCAAAACGGTACGGGTCGAAACGGTACACGTCGAAATGGTACTGGTCGAAACGATACGGTTGAAACGGTTTTCATCGAAACGGTACGGGTCGAAACTGTTGGCGTCGAAACGTTACGGGTCGTAACCGTTCACGTCGAAACGGTCGAAAATTCTAATGAATTTACTTTAATTCCTTCACATATAGGAAGGATTTTGAATTCCTTTAGTTAAGGGATTTTGAAGGAATTAAGGATTTTGAAGGAATTCATGCCTATTTCCAATACTAATTTCATTGTCAACCAAACACATGAGATTGGAATTGGGATTCTAATTCTATCAAATTCTGTGAACCAAACATCTTAAGAGATGAAATTCAAATTCCAATTCCCTTAAATTCCATTGAATTCCTGCGTACCAAACGCCCCATAATACGCGATGATTGTTATAAATTTGATTTACTTTGTGTTTGATCTAATTGCAATGCTTATATAGGTAACATTGAGTTCAATCAGATACGTCGAAACACGTGTTTTCATATGGTTAACACAACACATAACGTTTGGACTAATCTATTCGATGTTTACGATGTATGACGCCCCAATACGTGCGCGTCTTATTGCTAGTTCAATTTAATAATAATCACGTAAACAGTAATAAATAATTAATTTCATTGAATTTAATCATGTCAACAGTTGGACGGAGGTTATTAGGGAGGTGTAGGCAAATTTGTTTGTAGGTGATACACGGGGGGTATGTACCGCCACCACAACAAGACAAGACAAAAGATGAGTTCTAAATTGACTTGACTAGCTTCCTAAATTTAAATACCTAAGAACACCCGTAGTGGTGAACAAAAATAATGCCCCCACCATGGGGCACTATTCGACACGTGGCATCCTAGTCATCGTTGGGCATTATAGCAAAAGAGGTGTAGTGGAGCATTATTCCAATAACGCCCATGCAATCATTTGACAATTATTATTTTTTTTAATTTAAAACATAAAAATCTTCATTAATTTAAATTAAAAATTACACTACTTGAAATTAAAAAAAAAAACCGAAAAAAAAACAGAAAATTAAAAAACCGAAAAAAAAAAAAACCGAAAAAAAAATAAAGTTAAAAAAAAAGAAGATGATCTAGAGTCCATATTTTTCTCGAATTTTTTGGCGACGCATTTGCGCAAGGATCAACGCGTCGCCTTGGAGGTGGTCGATCGGTTTGGACAAAAACTCAATGTCCTTTTCCATTTGCCTCGCCTCTTGCATCTCGTTAAACTTTTTGGTTTCGACCACTCGTTCTTTCATAATCTCCCAACGTTTGTGGCCGAGGTCGCGAATGTCTTGGAGACGACGGTTCATCTCCTCGAAATCATCCTTTAACTCGAGATCGGAAGACGACTCGACCGTTTTTTTCCCGGTTCGCTTATCCTTTCTTCTACCGGGCGGTCAGTTCAACTCTTCTTGAAGTTCCTCGTCAACGTCCACCACCTCATTTAAATCGACGTTGCGGGCATCCGATGTCGGAGTTGAAGGGTCAACGGAGGATGATGTTTTTGACCTTTTAGCTCGACGTCTACTACTAGACGTCATTGGATTAACTAGCGCCCACTTTGGACTTTTTCGTAGTAGCTCCCAACACTTATAGTACGTGAAAGGGCATTTCGTCCTATCGAACTCCTCCAAAGTCTTTGTTAAAACCCCGACGTCACTTTCACCGCTCGGGCGATTATCGTAGTTACGTTGGTAAACTTCTTGGAACGCGTGAGACTTGTTGTTGATGTCGGTCCATTTGCTAGAAATTGAATCTTTGTCCCGATGTTCGCCTTGACCCCACGTGCTAAAAAAGAGTGCACGAACCCTATCCCAAAAAACGGGGCCCGTTTGAAAGTTTGCTACAAATAAAAAAAAATAAAAATATAAGTTGTAGGTTAAAAATAATAGTAAAAAACAAGTAAAAAAAATTTAAGAGTTACCGGTGTCTTCGTCCTCCGAAATGTCGAGCCACGCCCGAGTCAACGTGTATTCCTCGTCCTTCGTCCATTTAATGGTATTTTTTGTACGTCGAGGTTCGTCCTTTTCCTTCTTCTTATGCGACCTTCTGCCGCGTTTCGATTTCTCTTGCACCGGTTCGGGTTGCGTCTCCGGCACGACATCGACATCGGGTTCGGAGTCGGCTTGTTGTTGTGACGGTTGCGACCCGCCGGCTTGACCATAGCCGAAGGTGGGAGCCACGAACGGAGTGGCGCCACTCAAGTAAGCCGCGTACGGATAAAAGTTCGGGTCCATGTCTTGAAGGTTATACGGGTGTTGCGGTTGGGTTGTGTTCGGGTTCGTGGGTCTTGCAGGGACACCAAAAGGGGGTCGGAATGGTTGCATGATTGTTTAAAAAATAGAAGAAAGTGGGTTTTTTATTAAAAGAGGAGAAAGTAGGAGAGAAAGTAAGAGGTTTTTTATAAAAAATTGGAGAAAAGGGGTTGATATATATATAGTGGGTAAATATTTGAATTAAAAAAAATACATTTGACCGTTTGGCAAAGGTCCAATCTCGCCCCCAACACAATTTAAGCGTTTTAATTAACACGCCGGAGTGATTTTTTTTCGAAAATAACGCCCGAAAACGCCGGGTGTAGTGGAGGCCGGGGCGTTTTCCGGCGTTTTTTTTGAATTAAAAAAAAAAAACGCCCCACTACGGGCAGTCTAACAAGTCATCATCTGTTTAAATTAATACATCATATAAAATGGTTATTTTCAGATTTTTTATTGATTTCATCCTTAGGGTACTCGGGCCACCTTGGGTGGGTATTACGGCAACTCGTTGCATGCGGCTCGGGTTGTTGAATCGCAAGGGTAATCAGGAGTGTGTGTCAATTTGGTATGTGGGGAAACCGTTGTATGTGAAGACTGGGGGCGGTGATGGGTTGGTTGTCCCTCATTGGTTGATGTTATTTGGGTACTTCTCTATGGCTGCTCCTATCAATTTAGGCACTTTTCTATGAATTTGATAAAAATGAGATAATAATCCCATATAGGTTGATGTCATTTGAATATTTTAAGTTGTTTTGTTGGTCGTGTTATTATTTGTAAAATTATATGTTAGAAAGTAGTCATATATAATATATGTGTGTTTCTAACTCATCATTCTTTCTAGCAACATCAAACTAAATTGGGTGTAACACACACTCCAATCTGGCTATGACTTACGTGTCATCTATACATTAGAAATCAAAAGTAAATCTATTATAGTTACAATTTTACAATAAGTATTCTCGTTTATGAAAATTCTTGTGTCTTTAATCCATCGAATCCTCTTCTAAATCCTCCCTCATAGTCTTGCTACCTAACGTAAATAAAAAAAAAACATGTGCATGCCTGATTTACTCTAGTGGAACAATATAACACATATATAAAAAGACAAAACTTATAATATATATATATATTAATATATCCGGTGTAACAATTCAATATAACATACAAAATAACAATAACTAAATAATAGCAGTTTCATAGTAGCAATTTCAGACTTATATTCAGACTTTCACGTTCGATTTTTCAATACAGTACAATATAACATATAACAAAAATAATAACACAGTAACAATTTTAGAGCCACGTAGTAACAAATTTACTCTGTTCTATTATTTAATGCACATAATACAAACTATGAAGCTGAGAAATGTTACAATATATAAATGACCCAATAGCCAGGGGCGGATCTACTCTCAGTTAGGGGGTTCCCAGGAACCCGTTCGGTTCGTAATTTATAGTGTTAAGTCACATACAAAATTCCAAAGGAACCCCTTTATATTTTGTAGGGGAACCTTATACACAACTGATTAAGCTGGTCCAATTAGGGCTGGCAATTGGGTACCTGTTAAGACACGATTAGACCTGTTTGACTGAAAAATACACCCTTTGACTTTTTTAATTTTTTAAATAATTAAAATTACGATGTTAGGATCTATCATTTATTCATCTTTGTACATAAAACATAAAACTATTTTATAAACATGAGGTAGAAAGTAGTTAAATGAGTCGTAATCATGTTTGAAACTTATGTTGTGCGCGCCGTCAGAAACCTGTTAAACCTGTTAAGACACGATTTGCCAGCCTTAGGTCCAATGGTAATCTTCACGCTTGTTTACACTGAGATCACGAGTTCGATTATGCGTAAACCCGTTTTCCCATATTTTTTGTGGTTTTTTTTTAAATTACCAAATTACCCCACATAATAATGCCCTACACATATCGCCTGTTTCTTTTCACCACAGCCGCCAGCATCAAGTTCTCCACAGCTACCTCCGGTTCCTAGTTTCGGCTCCCAGTTCCGGCGCTAAGGGCAGTTATAGATTGTTCAATTTGTTTGTTTGATTTGTTCAGATTCTGCTGTTTCTGTTGATTATTCAATTTCGTCACTGGTAGATCGTTTCAATTTCTGCTGTTTCTGTTGATTGTTCAATTTCTGTTGATTGTTCAATTTCGTCAATGGTAGATCCCACTGCATTTTACTTATTATAATTTGTTTGTAGTATGTAATTCTTGTATATACAGAATCTGTGTTGAAGTGGGGTTTAATCATAGAATTATTATGTTACTAATAAATTCTAATACTCTTTGGGAAACGACACGATACGCCTCAATTTACTTTCTGTTTGGTTTAATGAGAACCGAGGCCTGTGACCTCCTGCAGGCCTCTTGAAGAACTGTCATGATGATTTTTTTTACATGTTTGTTGATTTACATGTTTTTGTTGATGATTGAAAATCTCAATTTATATTAATAGTTTCATTCTACTAAAGTATGCTAGTAAGACAATTGCAGATTTATATACCTTAATTAATATGCTGTACCATATGTAATTGTTGTGGATTAAGCAATGAATATTCCAAATTAGATAACCACTAATCTGTTGTACCATATATAGTTGTTGTGATTAGATAACCCATCAAGTAACAACTGTAGGTATGTTTTTTTTTTAATTTGTAAAGATCATCTAATTTGTGTTACCTGTTTTTTAAATTTGTCATGACGATGTTTTTTTCATATTGTATCGTATTTTTATTTAGTGATGAACCTTACCCGACCCGAACCGTCGAATCGACCGGTATATTTTTATGTTCGGACATATGATTTTAGAACACTTAAAAAAGTGAACCCCTTGGCAAAAATTCCTGGATCCGCCACTGCCAATAGCTTAACTAAACCCATTAGCCTAATAAGCCAATAATATTTAAACTTTTCAATTTAAATCAAATAAAACAAAATCCAAAATGATAGACTCGCGATAAGAAAATAAATAGAACGACAATTGTTGATTATCTAGGAGCCCAATTTTTTTACTCGCTCAGGGCCCCTTAGAGGCTTTATCACGTCACATTAGCGCCACGTAGACATGGGGTTTTATAACTCCCCGCCCATAGTACCATGCAGTGGGTTAAGGCCATGGGGTATGGGGCGTGGGTTGGGGGAAAACGCCCAAGGTACCACCCCGGGTGGGCTTGGGTTGGGGCGTGGCCCTTGGGGTTGGGTTTCAAGCCGGGCGTGGGGCGGGGGAAGCGAACTGACATGGCGGGCTGTGTATGGCCAAAAGAAAATAGCCGTTGGCCAACGGCTATGTTAAAAAAAAATTAATTGTTCACTATAAAAACTCACATTTTTCTTCCATTTTTTACCACATTCAACCACATCTTCTATAAAATCATCTTCAATTCTCCTTCTACAAAACGAAAAAATGCATCCTTATAACCGTCCTTTTGACCCAAACAACCCGTATGCATTCCAAGAAAATAATCCTAGCCCACCACCCAATCGTCCAATGCCTCGTCCATTTTTCATACACTCTTTTTTTGCCCCATGAAGCGAGTTACGCATCGCTTCTTGGGAATCGTTTGTTTACTAACTTCCCACACTCCGATGATTCGATACCTACCCCGTTTACACAATCGCCCATCAACCTTTCACCTACCTCCATCGACATTCAACTTGGTGTGAACAATCTCAACATTCAACTTTAGGTATTCTTAACCTTTGTTTTTATTAATGGTTATTTTTTATATAACTTTGTAATATATTAAATTTTGGTTTTATTAAAATAGGAAATTCGCAACATCGAACCGCCCTGTGGGAATTGGTTAGTAGACTATTCCATGAAGAAATGGGAATGGAGGCTTATCGTGAAAACGATAGCTTACCCTCAAAGTGGAGCGAGATAAGCACCCAACTTACAAAATATAGTGGGTTTTTAAATAAAGCAAAGCAAAAACCAAAAAGTGGTGAAACCGAAGCCGACATTTTGACAAATGCAGTGTGCACATTCAAATCAAATGTGGGGACCGACTTCCGTTTCATGCATTGTTGGGAGATTTGTAAGTTTCATCCAAAGTGGGCGAATATCCCCATTGGTAGCGAAACTAACTCGTCTTCCAAAAGGTCAAGAGCCTCGTCCCAAGCCCATTCTGATGCACGAGATCAAGAGTTTGAGGACCTTTTGGATGATTCGCCAAGCCCAAACCGGCCTGAGTATGGGAGAAATGCCTCAAGAAGGCGTGCTCAAAAATCAAGATCTGGTACGGCATCGCCTTCAGCTGGGAGTTCGGGCTCGAGTAGGGGAATATACAGCGAGCAGCTGGATAACATTTCATGCAAGTTGGATACATTCAACGTATTCCAACAACAAATGGCCGAAATACGAAGGAGCAAA
Source organism: Helianthus tuberosus (assembly GCA_030545235.1). Classification (NCBI taxonomy): domain Eukaryota; kingdom Viridiplantae; phylum Streptophyta; class Magnoliopsida; order Asterales; family Asteraceae; genus Helianthus; species Helianthus tuberosus. The sequence goes on along the minus strand of CM060429.1, from coordinate 129,058,891 downwards.
GAAGCTAGAGATGCCGCTAGAGATGCCTAGAAACAAAAACGGGATGATTTGAAATTTCTATCCCAGCCCATTGATCACCTACAGGGTGACGAGTTACAACTAGTCTTGGCGTTGAGAGAAGAGATAAAAAACAAATATAAAAGTTAGGATTTTTTTTTTAATTTTCTTTATTTAAAAATATTAAAAAAATTAAATTTGTTGTTTTAAATAATATTCAAATAGCCCAGCGGGTCAGCCCAACGAAGCCCACCAAACCCCCGCCCCACCATACCGTGTTGAATGTGGGTTTAGCCCATGTCTGCCACCCAAGCCACGTGTCAACTAATGCCCCAACCTAAGCCCAACCCCCGCCCCACCATACCCCACAGTCTAAAGTCTCATAAAGCCACTTTCATCATTACTTAATCACTAATTTTATTTCAATTTCAATTTATTTTTGTTAGTGTATTTGGGTATGTCCGTTGCTATTCGAATAGGCTTGGCGTAGTCGTGTGCTAAATAAGTTAATTTGTGATATAGTTGGGCAAATGATTAGGGCAATTATTTGGGAATGTTACACATGGCCGTCTCCGAGAATGATAGAAAACTTTTGGGTCTTGTGCGAGACAAAAAGATTGGGTCCCTCCCTATAATATAAACTCATCAGTTAGACATCAAAAAACCACAATATGATGATAATTGTTATAAAATAAACAAAACAAAGTAGTGTAGCAAAAATAACAATAATATGTGTAAACATATCAAAATTAGTTTGGTAACATGAATCTTTTCATACAAATAAAATAAATATAACTAGATATTGAGTTCTTTTAAGTTTATATTATAAATGATTAAATGAGAAATAAAAAAACCTACAAATTTAAACAAGAAAACATGTAAAGTTTGTTATGTAAATGGTTAAACGAGAAGAAAAAAATGAAAGAACATATGAATTTATAAATTTATGGAGACCCAAATTTAGATGTTAAAAATCAAAATTAAAACTAGAAAATAAGCTTGCAAAGTTGCTATTGGTGTGAGCATATATGGCATTTCCCCCTGTTGATAAAACAAGCTGAAATAAGCCGCTTGAGGCCCAAACAAAAATAAAAGATGGAGAAGCCCAAATAAATAAATAAATTAGAGATCCCCGGTGGATTCGACCAAGGAACGGCCGTCTATGAAATCAATTGCCGCAACCATTGTGCCAAAGATGAATTCGTGTATTTTATTCTATAATAAGTTTATATATGAAATATATATTATTTTTTTAAACAATTTTGGGCCCTTAGATACTTTGGGCCCTGTGCGGTGGCACTTCTCGCACAGGCTCAAAACCGGCCCTAAATGTAAACAATTGAGCCAAATGTTTAAAGTGATTAGGTTAATTGTTTAGTCATCACTATATAAGGCCAATCATTTGAAAATTCTAATAACCTTGAAGGTCGGAGTGTCTGAGTTAAACTGTGAAAGTGTGTGTAGATTTGAGAGGAGATCACAGAGATGATCTACCAAATTTGTTTTATCTTATCAAATTCAATCAAATCAATCCAAACATGAATTTTAAAAATTAATTATTTTTTTAATTTATAATTAAAATTAAACAACAAATACAATAAATTTATAAATTCAAACACAACACAACACATTAAAACAATATATATTAAAAAAATATTATTATTTCTACTAGTCGTCACCGTCATCATTATTATCGTCGTAGTCAACACGGTTAAACCATAGTGTTCAACCAAATCCGCTCAAAGTTTCAAGTGTGCATCCCTATCTTCATTCGAATAGTTTCTTTCTCAACGTAGTTTAGTAATGGCTTCGTCGATTGAAGAGTAATGTCAAAGTCAGCACAAAAGGCTATGCTCGTGTCCTCCAAGATCATGTTATGCAAGATAAGACACGCATACATTACGTTTCTCGTTTTTCTCTTTTCATATATTTTGAGGGTTGGGTAATGATAGTCCATTGTTTCTTTAACACTCCGAATGCCCGTTCGACATCTCTTCTTGCTGACTCATGCTTTTTTCTTGTAATACACACGTTTGTTGTCATCTAGGCACGAAAGGGTTTTCACCAACGTATCCCACTCCGGATATATACCATTGAAAAGATAATACTAGTACTTGTACTGTACTCCACATCAATAAAATGATGATTTGGTGCAACCCTGACCATCACCAGTCATATTCGATGATTGTAAAACGACGATATCATTGTTAGCACTGGCCATATGTTCGACCCACTTTCTTGACACCTTGATTCTATCACTTGAAAAATATTCTTTCGTCCGAGAAGTTATTTGCAGGCTTTACAGGATCGTTTAATAGGTTACAACCAGTGGCGGATTCATGAATTATTTTCACTGGGTTCCTTTTGGTAAATTTTCACTAATTTTTCCAAATCATACAAGTTTCTTACTAATTTTTTTTTATTTTTTTTCAATCCTAATGGGTTCCTGGAACCCACAAATATGGGTTAGATCCGCCCCCTGGTTAGAACGTGCTTAGTTTGGCTTATTATAGTTCTAGCCTGGCTAAAATAGATAACTGTTGTATTAAGTTTGAATCATTTGTATTAAAAACCATTAATTTAAATTACTTTTCTTAGGCCAGTGGGTTCTACCAGTTTATTTTTACTTTTTTTTTTGTTAATCTATCAATACAGTTGTAATTTCTAAACCTGAAGAAGTAACCATGTACGAAGTTACTACACTCTTATTTCTGGATTATAAATTACATTAGGCATGTAGATTCCGTTGTAGTCTAGTTGGTTAGGATACTCGGCTCTCACCCGAGAGACCCGGGTTCAAGTCCCGGCAACGGAACATTGATTTTTTATAAAGTCTGGAGTCATATAGGCTTTTGTAAGGCTGGAAAATAAACTCACACATTCCATAATAAGGCTCAAATAATTAAATAATCATCATTCCATATAAAATGTTGTTATTATTTTTTAAATTGGATCCATAATAAGCCCCAAAAAATGAAATAATTATCATTCCATCAAACTATAAAATGTTGTTATTGTTTTTAAATTGGATTATTAAAAGTATAAGAGTTATTGGTTTCATATCTTTTTTTAACAGTAATTTTCCATTTTTTTTATTTTCCAGTTGACCAATGTTATTAATTGAGTAAATGGATATAAATGACATAACAAGTATTTTTGCGAATACAATATTTTTTAGTTATACTTAAAATGATGTATGATATTTTATAAAAAAGGAAAAAAGCGTTTCAATATGTTTACACACAAGATACTTCTTGATCTACAACTGATTAATCAAGCTACCTCATCCAACATATGCACAATTAGGGATGAGCACTTTACCCGTTCGGTACCAAAAGTACAGGTACCGAAAAACAGGAAAAGTGTGTACTGGTACCGGTACCGGTATCGAATATACCGAAAGTACCGGTACCGAAAAACGGGAAAAGTGGGTACCAGTACTGGTACCGAATATACCGGTACCAAATTCTCATCCCTATGCACAATAGACTTGACTTAAAGAAAAAAAAAAAACACATTCTTATGAGTTATGACTTATGAGGGATGTAGCAAGTGTAAAAGGGGTTTGATGTGTGGATAGCAGAGTTGGGAATGATCATGTATAGGACTTGGAAATTCTTTATTTTGTTAAGTTGGGTCACCAAATTTTCAATAATGTACACTTTTGAATGAAGAAAATACATACAATTTTATCCTTATCCAACTGATGATAAAAGTAGAAAACAACTTCATAATCGTACAAGTATTTTTTGTTATATGATCTGTTGGTTAACTGATTCATGATAACAGACATGTGTTTATGGTTCTTGATTTATTGATATCTCTAAATGTTTAAAGTACCTTTGGCTTAATAACTATCTAATCATCCAAATTTTTTTATTATTAACATTGGGCATGCTAGGGCTGTTCACGAGCCGAGCCGAACCGAGCGAGCCTCTGCTCGAACTCGGCTCGAATTGAAACCGAGCGGCTCGGCTCGGTTCGAATTTAAGGAAACGAGCAATAATCGTTGCTCGAACTCGCTTGGTTTGCAACCGAGCGGCTCAGTTTTGCTCAGTTTCGCTTGGTTTCAATATTCATATTATAATTTCATACAAAAATTTCAAATTTAAAGGCCACCATTGTCAACTATCATTCAAAATCAACATACATAATAAGCCAAACATATATTAAACCTACGGTTCAAAAACAAAACATCTTAACGTACCAGGATACCGACGGAGACAAAAGCTTCGTTGATCGGAGACACCGAGATGGAGCAGGGCGTCGCGGCGGCTGCCGATTGGCGGTGGAGAAGGGTGGAGCCGTGGAGGCGAGTGGCGACGACGCTGTTATGGTGAGAATGAGAAACCCTAGCTTTCAATTCAAATGTGAAGTGCGTACTGTGAATCTGTGATGTGAGTATATGTGTATTTTTAGTAAAGTTAAATGGGTAATGCTATAATGGGCCTAAATGAGTGTTTAACTTGAGTGTTTACTTAATATATTTAATGGACTTTATTTGGGCTAATTTATTTGGGCTAAGTACTATTTGGGTTTATTATATAGAATCAAACTTACAAAATAGATTTAATATATATATATATATAAAATATTCGAGCCGAGCCGAACCGAGCGGAGCTTTGCTCATGCTTGGCTCGTTTACAAACCGAACCGAGCGGAGCGGCTCATTTATAATCGAGCGACAGAACGGGCGAGCGTTTTCCGAGCAATTTCCGAGCGAGTGGCGAGCGAGCGGCGAGCGGCGAGCAATTTGCCCAGCCCTAGGGCATGCACATTAGTTCACACAACGATCCACCTACATCTTGAGCAACAATAGAAAATAAGTGTATTGAGTGAGGGCTCAAGTGTCCATATCCAGTGGTGGAGCTTAAATGAAAACTCGGTGGGAGACGGACTCTCAAAATCCAATATTTTACACTACAAATTTTTTCGAAACTTTTATGGTAAATTAACACTACGAGCGATATGCCTAGCCGACCAGGTCACATGTTTGCTGAGGTGAAAACCTTGGGGCCGGGCACCCCATGCCCAAATAAAGCTCCGCCGATCTTTGCTGAGGTGAAAACCTTGGTATTTATAGTGTTTTAAATTGTTCTTATTGGTGGTACGCCGATATGCCTAGCCGACCAGGTCACATGTTTTGCCTAGTTTCTTTAGCGAACCAAGTGATATGCTCTTGACATTTAGAAATTCCTTAAATATTATCATGATAACCCACGGTTATATTTAGTATGATGGAGGGTTGCTTGGTGTTCTTCTAGCCTCCAGGGTATATGAGTTTACCTTTCACCCTAGATTTGAGGCCCGAATACTGGCAAAGTGGCAGTTTCCTCGTAGCCTAGAGCTGCCCTATGTGGCTACGCATTTAAGGCTCCTATATTGATTTGGAGTGCATGGGCTTGTACCCGGTTCTGGATGGGCCATGCCCATGACCCATGTACACAATCAAAGACCATCCACATTTGAATATTATCTCAAAGCCCACATCATCATTTGGTGTTATGAGAAAGACACTTTCCAAACATGATAACTCATAATACTAACTCTATAGTCTATACAATATTTGTTATCCAATACAGATGTTCAAAATCATTACAATACCAAACATGATAACTCATAATACTAACTCTATAGTCTATACAATATTTGTTATCCAATACAGATGTTCAAAATCATTACAATAAAAATATAATAAGAAAATTCGCCTCAAGTCACCTTTAAAAATACACTAAAAGCATACATCACATACGCTGAGACATTATTTAAATCTTTGATGTTTATTTACATTGTTTTGAATGGTTGGTTACATTTAATGTATAACATGATATGATACGACACGTAATGATACAATACGATACACCACGATACGATTCAATACAATACAAGATGTATATATGTTTAAAATCAGTATTGAAAAAATATACGATACAATAAGACATCATACGATACGACACGATACAATACAATAGAAAATGTATAGAATGTAAAACTAATATTGAAAAAGAATACGATATGATACAAAACAAAATATATAAAATTAATATTAAAAATAATAATTTTAACACCTACATTTTTCCAAGTTTAGAAGGAAATAATCATTCTGTCTTTTCTACGACTCATATAGTTCTACGCGTCGTATATGAACATTTGTCGGACCAAATGTCAGTTCTGGTGTTTAAGATTAGCCCTCCTGTACCATTTGTGTAATCTTATAATGGGCGGTTGATAGGTGTCAAAATAGATGGAGCAAACAAAAAAATAACGTTAACGTTAGCAAACAAAAGTTAGGAAGGAAATACACGTTAACAACGGTCTTGACTTGTTAACGCGCAAACAACAACACAACACCGCCTCTTTCAAATATCTGTTATCACATCCAAACGGTCCGATTCAAAATCTGAAAACCCTAATTTGACTATTCAGTGTCTTTTTAAACAAGCATTGCTCCTTGCGAGGGTTTCGAATGTTCTAGTTAGGGTTTTTCAATCATCGTGATGTAGCAGAGAATCATAAGGTACGGCCACCACTTCCTCTGTTTCCTTTCAATTGACGATGATGATCTTACATCCAATAGAAGCCCTAATTTCATTATTCTGTTTTGTTTTTTAAAGAATTGCTGGTTCTGAAAGTAATCCAATAGAAGCCCTAATTTGATTATTCTGTTTTTTTTTTCTAAAAGAAGAACAAGAATTTCTGGTTGTGAAAGTACGAGGTTAGGGTTTTAATTTAGTGACTGAATTATTGATAATCTGTCATCGAGTTATGTAAACATTCTGAAATGCTCGTACTCTACATTTACATGTTAACTTATACACTCTGGATTGTTTCTTTTGCGCACACACTGTTATGATATCATTACAGATTCAATCTGTTTTTTTTTTCAAATATGTAAAGACCAATTGTATTTTTGTTTTCTTTTGCTACTTACCAAGTTTTTTGCTCTCGGTTTTCTCTACTCTGTATTTTAATCGGGTTACACAGGCTCTCAATCTTTTCCGTTTTTTTATTTTACTCCAGAACTTGATTGTTTTTGTCCAAATTTTTGTGCTATTTTTTGTAAGTTGACTTGTCTACTTTTGTTTTAATCTTTTATTTTCTAACAATGATGTTTTTTAACCCTTATTCAAGAACAGGAAATTCCTATTAACACCTAAAGCTTGATTCTAACTGTGTTGTACTTTGAGGCTTGTACTTCACGGTTGATTGGGTATATGTAGGTTGTCGGTTGGGTTTCTTCCTTGATGAAGGTGTTTCCTTTGCTAAACCCTTTATGCTGGTTTGAGTTTTGTTATTTTTGAATTTTTTATATCAACAAAAAGCTTCTTATTTTCCGTTATTTTACATTCGTGAATTTAGAATCGCTATACTACAACTAAACACCCCTTCAAACATTCTCAATACTTTGAGGCTTGTACTTAACTGTTGATCAGGTGTATGTGGGTTGTTGTATCAAGGATTGATTTCTTAATCAAGGTGTTTGTGGTTCCACTCCATTTTTGTTCTTTACTTGTTCAAATAATTTGATTTGTTTTTTTAGTTGTCTTCATTCTTAATGATTAATGATGAGATATTTTTTCTCTACTTTATTTGGAATGACTTACCTTATATTCGAGAACTGAGATTCCAGTTGCTTGACAAACTTACTTACCCGTTTCAACGTCCCTTGTACTTTTCCGTTGATAAGGTGTAAATAGGTTGTCATTGATGTGGGAATTGGTTTCTTGATAACGTTGTTTATTTTGCTACTATATTGAGTGTGTATGGTTGGATTTCGTACTCTGTTTTTATTCAACTTCTCTCTTAAATGGGTTACACATGTTCTCAATCTTTTCTGTTGTGTTCTATTTTACCCCAGAACTTATTTTTTTAGTGATTTTGTGGCGATCAGTTTTTTTACAAAATTTTGTGCTACTTTTTTTTCATTTGACCTGTTTACTTTTGTTTTAAGGGGTAACTTTATAAAAATGTAATCAAGTTTGGCAAGTGTTCTAATTAAATCACTAGAACCTTTTTTGTCTTTCTAAAGTCACTAAAGTTTCATTCGATGTTCTAATACTATGTAATTATCAGGTTACCAGGTCATCAATGATGGTGTGTCAAGTTTATTAATTTTTTTAATCTTTAATATGCTATATATATATATAAATGACATGGATTTTCAACTAAAAAAAAACCCACATTTTCATTCAAAAATTTTTAAACTAATTATTTTTAAGGTTGAAATTTATATTTTTTTGAATCATAAAATTATATTCGCTCACCCCATATAGTATACACAAATTCTTGGTGATTACAGTATTTAATTTTCCAAACCACATCTCTGGAAATTGAAGTTTGTTACAAGTAATGGTTAAAAAATATATGTTGGAATCAAAAAGAAAATAAAGCATCCTCGTTTTGCCAACTAAAACACAAATTCAATCAGTCAGATTCAATTGCAATGTGATAAACTTCAAAACAACGTACGACGCGGAAAAAAAATGGATCAAGCAGGCAATGGTATTGGCAAAACTGCAGGTATCTTCTGTCATTCCGTACGACGTTGTTTTCTAGATTTCCGACGCACCGTAACAAGGACCACCCTGCTCAGTCGACAAACAATCGGCTCCACCGGTTTAACATGCCCAATCGATGGCAGATTGAAGAGCGAAGGCCTCAGCATTGTTCTTGGTCGTTGTTGAAGGTCGGTCGTCTGAAACATTGGCCAAGAGGTTGAGAGGGTTTAAACATATTTTGATTTGATAAAATCTACCTATTTTAAATCATATCCAATTAAACACTAAAAGAAAATAAAAAAAATAAGATAAAAAATATTAACCTAGTGACCTGGTAATTACATAGTATTAGAACACACTAAATTAAAGTTAAATTACTTTATTGGGACAAAAAAAGTTTTAGTGATTTAATTGGAACAAATAACAAACTTAATTACATTTATGTGACATTTTCCCTTGTTTTAATGTATTTGTTTTTCTAACAATGATGGTTTTTACCTCTATTCAAGAACAGGAAATTATTTTTAACACCTAAAGCTTGATTCCAGCTGTGCTGTACTTTGAGGCTTGTACTTCATGGCAAGGTTTAAAAAGGCGGAAACGGGTATCGAGGCGTTTTCCCTTATCCTCACGAGGCGTAAGCCTCGAGGCAGGTCGAGGCGTAAGCCTCAAAACATTATTAAAAAAATTAAAAAAATCTATATATCTCTCATAAAAATCACAAATTAACATAAAACAAACATCATAAATAGAAAATAGTTCAACAAACAAGGTTTAACATAAAACAAACATCAAAAAATAGTTCGAACAACTTAAATTAGTAATGTTATGACATCTAAATATCATAGAACTCGTTTTCCTCCGCTTCATCATCCTCAAAGTTTTCATCTGGCGTATTTAGGTCGTCATCGTCATCTTCATCAACCAAATTAATAACTCTTTTCCTTTTCCTCCTAGATGATGAACTCTCACCTTTTTCCTCATTCGACCCGCCAACTCCACCAATGCCATCTTCATCCCCACTCGGGTTGGCTATCCACTCATCATCCGACAAAACATCATTGGCAACTATTGGGTCTTCATCGTCTTTTAGATTCATCTTCTTTATAAACTTTTGCTTCAATCTCCTATTGTACATAACGTACACCAACTTGTTCATCCTATCCGTGCCCAACCGATTTCTTCTTCTAGATTAGGTTTTTTTTAACCTAATAGATGTTTTTTAAGTGAACTAGCCCACCAATTAAACCTAATAAACATTAAATGGGTCTATAATAAAGTCCAGAAAACCTAAAATTTTTCAATTTTCACAAGGTCTGGAGCCTCACCGCCTCGCCTCACAACCTCAGCGCCTCGGACAGCCTCAGAAAGCCTCTGATGACTGAGGCCTAGGTTTCAGTTGACCCCTATGAGGCTAAGCCTTTAAGGCGTTTTTTATAGCCTCAGTCGAGGCGTAAGCCTCGAGGCGGGCCTCGGAAAGCCTTTTTAAACCATGCTTCATGGTTTATTGGGTATATGTAGGCTGGTTTCAATTTTTTTATTTTTTGTTTTCTTCTTTGGTAATGAGATTTTTTATATTCTTTGATTTTACCTTTTTGTTGTCACATTCTTATCTTGGAAATGTCTCTCACCTTACATTTGCGAACTAAGACTCACCTTACTGTTACTAGAACACTAAAAACACCCATTCAAACATGTTCGATACTTTGAGGCTTGTACTTAACTGTTGACTGGGGTGTATGCTGGTTGTTGTAGCAAGGATTGATCTCTTAATTAAGGTGTTTGCTGTTCCACTCCATTTTCTTGTTTTCTTGTTTAAATCATTTTATTTGTTATTTAATTCTGTTCGTTCGATCTTGATGATGAGATACCTTCTAATATAGTGTATTTGAAATGTCTTACCTTATATTTGAGAACTGAGATCCCACTTGCATGACACACTTACTTATCCATTTCAACGTGTCATGTACTTTGAGGCTTGTACTTTTCCGTTGATGAGATGTAAATAAGTTGTCACTGATGTGGAAATTGGTTTCTTGATAAAGGTCTTTATTTTTCTACTTAACTTTTGTTGATATTGAGTGTGTATTGTTGGATTTCGTAGTCTGTTTGCATTCAACTTCTCTCTTAAATGCGTTACACATGTTCTCAATCTTTTCTGTTGTGTTTGATTTTTCCCCAGAACTTATTTTTTTGGTGATTTTGTGGCGATGGTTTTTTCACAAAATTTTGTGCTACTTTTTGTCATTTGACCTGTTTACTTTTGTTTTAATCTATTTATGTTTACTTTTGTTTTAATGTATTTTTTTTTTCTAACAATGATGTTTTTTACCCCTATTCAAGAAAAGGAAATTCTTTTTAACACCTAAAGCTCTATTCCAGTTGTGCTGTACTTTGAAGCTTGTACTTCACGGTTCACGGTTGATTGGGTATATGTAGGTTGTTGTGGGGATTTTGTTCTTGATGAAGGTGGTTCCTTTGTTAATCCATTTATGCTGGTTTCAATTTTTCAATTTTTGTTTTCTTCTTTGGTAATGAGATTTTTTATATTCTTTGATTTTTACCGTTTGGTTATCTTGGAAATGTCTCTCACCTTACATTTGCAAACTAAGACTCACCTTACTAGAACATTAAAAACACCCATTCAAACATGTTTGGTACTTTGAGGCTTGTACTTAACTGTTGACTGGGGTGTATGCTGGTTGTTGTAGCAAGGATTGAACTCTTAAACAAGGTGTTTGCTGTTCCACTCCATTTTGTTGTTTTCTTGTTTAAACCATTTTATTTGTTATTTAATTCTGTTCGTTCTTGATGATGAGATACTTTCTAATATAGTGTATCTGAAATGTCTTACCTTATATTTGAGAACTGGGATCCCACTTGCATGACACACTTACTTATCCATTTCAACGTGTCTTGTACTTTGAGGCTTGTACTTTTCCGTTGACGAGGTGTAAATAAGTTGTCGCTGATGTGGAAATTGGTTTCTTGATAAAGGTCTTTATTTTACTACTTAATTTTTGTTGATATTGAGTGTGTATGGTTGGATTTCGTAGTCTGTTTGCATTAAATTTCTCTCTTAAATAGGTTACACATGTTCTCAATGTTTTCTGTTGTGTTTAATTTGACCCCAGAACTTATTTTTTTAGTGATATTGTGGCGACCGGTTTTTTTTTACAAAATTTTGTGCTACTTTTTGTCATTTGACCTGTTTACTTTTGTTTTAATGTATTTTATGTTTACTTTTGTTTTAATGTATTTTTTTTTTCTAACAATGATGTTTTTTAACCCCTATTCAAGAACAGGAAATTCTTTTTAACACCTAAAGCTCGATTCCAACTGTGCTGTACTTTGAAGCTTGTACTTCACGGTTGATTGGGGTATATGTAGGTTGTTGTGGGGATTTTGTTCTTGATGAAGGTGTTTCCTTTGTTAATCCTTTTATGCTGGTTTCAATTTTTTAATTTTTGATTTCTTCTTTGGTAATGAGATTTTTTATATTCTTTGATTTTTACCTTTTGGTTGGAACATTCTTATCTTGGAAATGTCTCTCACCTTACATTTGCGAACTAAGACTCACCTTACTAAAAACACCCATTCAAACATGTTCGGTACTTTGAGGCTTGTACTTAACTGTTGACTGGGGTGTATGCTGGTTGTTGTAGCAAGGATTGATCTATTAATCAAGGTGTTTGCTGTTCCACTCCATTTTGTTGTTTTCTTGTTTAAACCATTTTATTTATTATTTAATTCTGTTCATTCTTGATGATGAGATACTTTCTAATATAGTGTATCTGAAATGTCTTACCTTATATTTGAGAACTGAGATTCCACTTGCATGACACACTTATCCATTTCAACGTGTCATGTACTTTGAGGCTTGTACTTTTCTGTTGATGAGGTGTATATAAGTTGTCACTGATGTGGAAATTGGTTTCTTGATAAAGGTCTTTATTTTTCGACTTAATTTTTGTTGATATTGAGTGTGTATGGTTGGATTTCGTAGTCTGTTTGCATTCAACTTCTCTCTTAAATGCGTTACACATGTTCTCAATCTTTTCTGTTGTGTTTGATTTTACCCCAGAACTTATTTTTTAGTGATTTTGTGGCGATGGTTTTTTTACAAAATTTTGTGCTACTTTTTGTCATTTGACCTGTTTACTTTTGTTTTAATCTATTTTATGTTTACTTTTGTTTTAATGTATTTTTTTTCTAACAATGATGTTTATTTTACCCCTATTCAAGAACAGGAAATTCTTTTTAACACCTAAAGCTCGATTCCAGCTGTGCTGTACTTTGAAGCTTGTACTTCACGGTTGATTGGGTATATGTAGGTTGTTGTGGGGATTTTGTTCTTGATGAAGGTGGTTACTTTGTTAATCCTTTTATGGTGGTTTCAATTTTTTAATTTTTGTTTTCTTCTTTGGTAATGAGATTTTTTTATTTCTTTGATTTTTACCTTTTGGTTGGAATTTGGAACATTCTTATCTTGGAAATGTCTCTCACCTTACATTTGCGAACTAAGACTCACCTTACTAGAACACTTAAAACACCCATTCAAACATGTTCGGTACTTTGAGGCTTGTACTTAACTGTTGACTGGGGTGTATGCTGGTTGTTGTAGCAAGGATTGATCTCTTAATCAAGGTGTTTGTTGTTCCACTCCATTTTGTTGTTTTCTTTTTTAAACCATCTTATTTATTATTTAATTCTGTTCGTTCTTGATGATGAGATACTTTCTAATATAGTGTATCTGAAATGTCTTACCTTATATTTGAGAACTGAGATCCCACTTGCATGACACACTTGCTTATCCATTTCAACGTGTCTTGTACTTTGAGGCTTGTACTTTTCCGTTGATGAGGTGTAAATAAGTTGTCACTGATGTGGAAATTGGTTTCTTGATAAAGGTATTTATTTTTCTACTTAACTTCTGTTGATTTTGAGTGTGTCTAGTTGGACACTCCCATGCTAGTGAAAATGTCTCATCTTACATTTGAGAACCGGAAACCCTTTTAATGCCTAAAAACTCGGTTCAAGCTGTCTTGTACATTAAGGGTTGTACTTTGCGCTTTATCAGGTGTATATAGGCTGTTGTGGGGATTTCGTGCTTGACAAAGGTCTTTCCTTTGCTAATCCTTTTATGCTGATTTCTTCTTTGGGATTGGTATTTTTTTATATGAGCTTTTCAGTCTTTACCTTTTCTGTTTTCTTTGATTTTTAACTTGTGGTTCAACTCTCTTATCTTGGAAATGTCTAACCATACTAGAACACCAAACATCCATTTGAACATGTTAAGTACTTTGAGGCTTGTACTTCACGATTGGTCAAGTGTATGTTGGCTCTTGTATGAGGGATTGGTTCAACACTCTTATCTTGGAAATGTCTCGCCATACTAGAATACCTAAACATCCATTTGAACATGTTAAGTACTTTGAGGCTTGTACTTCACGATTGATCAAGTGTATGTTGGCTCTTGTATGAGGGATTGGTTTTTCAATAAGGGCGATTTCAGGTCCACTTTCTTGGTTCAGTTTATTTGATTTGTTTTTCCAATTTTCTTCATTTCTGATGATGAGATTTTTTTTTCCTTTTCTATAAGAAATGACTTACCATATATTCGAGAGCTGCGATTCCACTTACTTGAACACCTAAACACTCATTTCAACGTGTTTTGTACTTTGAGGCTTTTACTTTTATAGGGGAACACCTAAACATCCATTTCAAACCGTTGTGTGCTCTGCACTCTTGATCAGGTGTATTTAGGTTGTTTCTCCGATCACGTTTTTCATATGGATTTGCCCTTGACTTCACTTTTTCTTTTTTGACTCTTTAATAAATGGGTTTATGTATTATCTCAACTTTCTAAGTTTAAATTCCTAAGTTATTTTCGGTCAAGTTTATTGTGTTCTTTTCATTTGACTTGTTTTCCGATGTCTTACTTCTACCTTCAAACAATGTTTTTTTTCTGGTCAAGATGTGTGATTTGACACTCGCATAAAGGAAAAGTCTCACCTCACAATTGAGAACGTTGAATCTGCTAATTACTTTCAACTTGTGTTCAGAAATCATATTCGAGATATAATCTTCTAATGTCAAGTTATTACATGTTACTATGATCATATGATCTTGTTCTGGTTATATAAGCTATTTTTATTTTTCAAATTGACATGGAAGATTCATTAACTTCATAATCTTTATGCTCTTGGAGTATCTTCTTTCTTATATAAAAGCACTCATTGGCTAACCAAATATCATTATTCTTCCACGGTTACATGCTGATGAAATGTTTAGGAATGACAACTTTTTCTAGCAAGTAAAATGAGGCATTTTGCAATCAAATTCTTTGGGAAGATATTTGTTGTGCTGATGTGACTATTGAATAAATAAGAGAAAAACAGACGCATGCTAATGGATTTGGGTTCAGATAGAGTTCCTTAATATACTACACGTTGACTTAAACGTTTCATTTGACACTCAAGTCATCTCCGTATTAAGATTAATCTTACATCTTGACCCACTGGTGTGTGTTCTTACAGCCAATATATTGATCAGTATGTTACTTGTGTTTATATGAACAAATTGAAAAAAATTGTTTCAGCTTAGGTATTTGAAAAGTGGAGTGAAAATCAATTTTATTGGGTTGAAACAGAACCCAACTGAATTCCAAGTTACCCATTTTGCTCAGTTGCCACCTCTAGTTAATATAATTAGTTATGAATACTACAATGTTCACAAAGTTGTGTTTTCTAACATCTCTCGTTGTATACATGAAACCTGCAAATTGAATAATGACTACGGGCTTAAACTCATACCTTTATTCACTAAGCTCAAGATGTGGCAATCTGACCCTTGTCACCTTTCTAGTTATGAATGGGTCAATTCCGGTTCTGTTCTTTTTTTTCTAACCTAAGTGTTTAATCCATAAAACCTTCTAAAGTGGTTTATAATAAAGTTGGATTATTATTAACAACGTGTGCATAATCTCAGATAAAAAAAAGATGGCAAAAGGAACCAAATTCTTGACAAAATAGAAGTTTTGGGTCATTAAGGTTTATTTGTTGTGATCGTGTGCTGCTTGTACTTTTTAGGGCAATTTACATGGAAATAGATCCCAACTTCAGTCTAAGGTGAATTTTGGTGGATTAAATAATTTATATTTTATAATCAAACTCTGTTCATTGCCAAGTGACTATACTACATGTTAGGAGGTGTTTGGATGTACATTCAGTATAACTTTTTTTTTATTTTAATAATCATTGCTGTTTTTTTTAATAATCTGTTTCTAGTATTAATTGTGTAGATATTACCTTCTATATATTAAAATAGAAATAGTAGCTCATGGACAAGCAAAATGCTGCTATGTTGAGTCTTCTGCTATATGCCTTAACTTTAGTTTCATTAGCTTAAATAAACAAATGCGTCTGGTAGTTGGTTGTTCGTTATACGATGTTTGTGGGTTAACCACAATCCAACAGCCCCATTTGAACTTGGACTAAAAAACCCGTTACCCAACCTGCTAGCGACAAGTTTGTTTTTCAGGATTGGGTAATGGGTCAAAACATGGTTAGTTGTATTTTGGCATTTTTGAGTGTTTTTTGGTAAGTAATTTCTCCATTAATTATGCCTAGCAAAACTTAAGTCATTACTATTTTTCTTTCAGGTTTAATGTCTTTTGGGATTAAAAAATGCATCTAAGTTGTTGACTATTGATACCGACAGTTTTGGACTAAAACGGGTCGAATAAAAAGAAGTTAGGTGAAAAGGTGCCAAACAGGTTGAAAGTCCCTTGAAAGTGTGTTTTTATAGAATAACCTCATGTATCATTTTCAATAGAAGATTTAAATAAATTATATATACACTATTCAATTAGAAGATTCAAAAAGTGTTTGCTTCAATCCAACCGGATCATTTTGAACCATTTTATAAATTTATCCATTTGACCCACCCAATTGTGACCTCTAGTTGATACCATATGCCAGAATACTTCGTTGATCACAAAGTTGTACATTCCATCATCTTGCATTATCATACTTAGACCTGCAAATTGAATATTGACTATGGACTAAACACATATCTATCTGTATGTATACATTGTTTCATAGATAAGGTTATCTATCATATTCAAACCCATTTGTAGACTTTGAAGATCATCTAATTTCTTGGCAAAATACTAAAATTTTATTGTTCTAAGTGTAGATGTGCTAGATTTATATATCTTTAATGTTTTTAACTTTTTCTTTATTGCAAGGTTTCATAGTTTGAGCCTGTTAATCTTCTATCAGTGGCTTGATCAGAATCCATCAATATGCATGCATTGTTGATTTGTTTCCCTTGTGGACTTTGACGATCATCTGATTTCTTGGTGAAATCCCAACGTTTTCTTAGTGAAAATTTTAGACCTTTAACATGGTAGTAACATCAGATGAAGAACACAAGGTCATTGTCTTTTCTTAATTGCTTTTGTGTTTTGTTAATAGCAAATTATCTTCTCCTCTCTCCTTACAGTGCAGTGCATAGTGACCAAACTTCCTATTGACTAAAACCTTAGATATTTTTTAAAGATTTTATGTTTTCTTTAGTTAGCATGCTCTTTTGCTATTCATTTGTACATTCCCATACTAATGGAGATGTCTCATCTTGCAAGTTACATTACCAGGAATCCCCTATAGTATCTTCATTCTTTATAATGAAATATTTTTTTTCTGTATTTGTTAGAAATGATACCTTTTATACTTTGAGACTTCTACTGATCCTATAGCACTGAGAATCTACTTACTACAACACCTAAAGACTCATTTCAACGTGTCTTGTACTTTGAACTTCTACTGATCGTATCATCGTTGTGAGAATTGCGTTCTTGCCAAATGTATTGGTACTATGAGGCTTGTTCTTAGTGCTTAGGTTGTTGATTTTTCGAGGATTGCTCTCTTTTCATCTGTGCTGTTGTTGACTTTGCTATATTTTTACTTATCTTTCTTGTTGGTATACTTTTTGCTCCTGTTCAAGCTTTTCTATTGTTTTTAGTTTGACTTCCAAGCTAAATTTGATTTTGTTTTATTTATCGATCAGACAATTTTGTTAAAGTTGTTGTTTGACTTATCTACCATTGTCTTATTTATATGACGAATCCTCTAATCAGAAACACCTAAACACCTGTTTAGAAGTGTTAAGTACTTTTAGACTTCATGCTTGTATGGGTGTGCTTAGGTTGTTGCTTCATGGATTAGTTTCTTCAGAGGTGTTTATGTTGCTACTTACTGCAAGTTCTAGAAACCGAATACCATTTCTACGTTCCAGTGGCTAGTGAATACTATCATCAATTATTTTTCTGTTTTTGAATTGATAATGAAAATAAGTGTGGCCTTGTTAAGGATCTTTATATAGAAAACTTAATCCACGAAAGTTATCTTCACTTCTCTTAAATATATTGTGCACAAAATTCGACTGATGCGGCTATTGATTAAATAAGAGAAGAACAGTTGCATGATGGATTTGGGTGTAGGTAGAATTGCATGATATCCGTATTAAGATTAATCTTGTATATTGACCCACTTATGTTTGTTCTTGCGGCAATTGAATTTACCTGTGTGTTACTGTGTTATTATGAACAATTTGAAAATATTGGTTTCAGCTTAGCGATTTAGTTATTAAGCGAATGTGATCTTGTCGGGTTGAAGCCAAACCAAACCAAACCAAACCAAATTCAAAGTTACTCGTTTTGCCTAATTGCCACCTATAGTTGGTAAACAAAGTTGTACTTTCTAGAATACATCAAGATATGGCAAATCTGTCCCTTTTACCTATAAATGGGTTAATTCTGGTTCGGTTTTATCTCTGTTATGGGTGGTACATATATGCCTTAACTTTAGTTTCATGACCCTAAACAAAATGCATTTAATAGTTGCTGATTGATATATATTTTCTTGACAAATTAAGCCAATTTGATTTGACTTAGGTCTATTTTTTTGCCTTTTTAATATTTAATGTTTCTTGTGTTTTAAACCTATCTTGGGTAGCTTTTAGAATGAAATTTGTATTTAATTCGCTTAAAATTGGACAGATAGGTTTAGGATTAGAAGTCTAGAACGAGTTGAATAGAAAGAATTCAGCCGAAAAGGGAATAAGCCAAACGGGTTTGAAGTTGTTGAAAGAGTTACCTTTTTAAATTGATATTGCTATTATTGGGTTTTGCGGGTTAACCAACCAACCAACCAACTGCCCATTTCAACCCATACTAATAAGTTTTTGTTACCCAACCTACTCAATGTGTTGTTGTCTTGCCACCTTGACTATACTTGAAAAATATTCTATGGTCCAAGAGGTTATAAATTGCAAGCTTTTCAGGATTGTGTGATAAGGGCTCTGTTTGGACCTAAAGAGAATTTTGATCAAGTAGTGTGTAAGACTCCAAGTTATTAAAAAGATTGAACCTTTTGAAATTTGAAGAATTGAGATATTAGCGAAAATGCCCAGTTTGAGCAATTTTGATCAATTGAAGAGGCAACTTTGGCTTATTATAGTTGGTCTAAACTCGTCTATTCATATGCTCTTAATTCATGTTTTAAATTTGAATCTTTTGTATTGGAACTTGATTTCGAGTCTATTGTTAAAGCTACCATTAACGATGAATCAAGAAAATATTTAGTTTAATCAAATGTGGGTTTTTTTTATTCCGCTTGTACCTAATATAATCCTGTTATAAATACAATAAACCAATAAGATGTGACAGATGAGCCTTTAGTTCCTCTTGTTATTGAATTCAAATGCCCATGTGTACTGTTATTACTATGTTCAATTTTTATGTTAATAATGACCTTTCCTTTTTTTTTTTTTTTTTTTTTGTAAAAATTACAATTAAAATAAGACGTGTGTGGAAAATTAGATTCCGAGACAATCAAATTTTCAATTGTGCCTTGTGACCTTTGTAGTATATCAGTGTGTTGCAGCAAATCTCAAGATAAAGTATACAGTTCATAGAATCATAGTATGGCCGATGATTCAAACCTAGTTTTAAGTAAAACTAGATACATAAAGCAGATTAAACTTGAACCAGAAACTAATTACATGCCAAGACGTGGTAGGTAAATGTTGAAATGAGGTCGAATCAAAACAAATTTTGTTCTAAACGATTTGTTTTTGTTAAGCATGTCAAGACGTGCTAGGTAAATGTTGAAATGAGGTCGAATCAAAACAAATTTTGTTCTAAACAATTTGTTTTTAAAAAGCTATGATAAGGGTTAACGTGCTAAATTTGTTTTTATGGTGGTTAGTGGCGACAGCAGCTAGTAGGTTGTGGCAGCGAAGAGTGGCGGTGGGTGGTGATAGGAGTAATGTTTTGTTCTCTTAGAATTTATTGAGTTGTGAGCGTCACTTAATTTGAGAAAGTCAAAACATGTAGAAACCTATTCTAACAATAGTTTTGGACTCTAGTGACTACTAATCGTGATCCACCTCTCTCCCTATGTTTTTTGTGTCTAGTGGGTTCAACCATTTTTATTTTACTTTTTTTTTTGTTTAATAGCTGGTTAGGATACTCAGTTCTCACCTGAGAGACCAGGCAATGGAATTTTCTTTTTTAAAAGTTGTTCTATTCATGTGATGGAGTCATATGGACCTTTGTAAGGCTGGAAGTTAAACTGGAATATTATTGTTTATGAATGAAATATGATAGCTTGTAAACATGCTCCGTTGTAGTCTAGTTGGTTAGGATACTCGGCTCTCACCCGAGAGACCCGGGTTCAAGTCCCGGCAACGGAATAATTTTTTTTCGTTAAAGCTGTTCGATGGAGAGTCATATGGGCCTGGAAATTAAACTGACACGTTCCACTAGTAGGCCCAAAATTATTATTGTTCCATCAATGATCAATGGTTACAAAAGAGAAAACGGTGTTTCAATAAATATTTACACACAAGATAATGGCTCAAATACATCATACTTCAATGATTAGTTATTAGGCAAAAGATCAAATACAAATAATCTTAACATACTAAACATACAAATTGAAGGAAAACCCAAAAGACAAGGTGGCATTTTTGTAATTACCACCAACTATCAAAGTTACAACCAAAAATACCTAAAAAAACACAATTTTTTTTTAACATTTTTTATTAAAAAATCGCTACATTTCAATTTTTTTTTTTGCTGCTACTAAAAGTAGCGATTTTTTAATAAAAAATGTTAAAAAATAAAATAATTTGTGTGTTTTTTTTTATTTTTTTAGGTTTTTTGGGGGGTTTAGTTTTTAGCATTTTAGCTTGGGTGGGGGGGGGGGGGGGGGGGGGGGGTTTAGATTTTTTTAGGTTTTTGGGGGGGGTGGGGGGGGGGGGGGGGGGGGAGTGGTTAGGTTTTTTTAGGTATATTTGTAGAGTAACTTTGATAGTTATTGATAATTACAAAAATGCCACCTTGTCTTTTTTGAGTTTTTCCCTTCAATTTTGTATGTTTAGTATGTTAAGATTATTTGTACAAGAACTTTACCCTTAGTTATTAATCTACAACTTGATTAATCAAAGCTACCTCATACATCATGTACAGCAATTGTAAACTTAGAATTTCTTTTCTTCTTTTTCAAGTCGGGTCACCAAATTTTCAATGATGTACGCTTTTGAATCAAGTATTACCTACAATTATATTAACTCATGATAAAAGTAAAATAATAACTTCAAAATCTTACAAGTCATTATGTTATATGTATTGTTGATTAGGCAAAAGATCAAATACAAATAATCTTAACATACTAAACATACAAATTGAAGGAAAACCCCAAAAAGACAAGGTGGCATTTTTGTAATTACCACAAACTATCAAAGTTACAACCAAAAATACCTAAAAAAACACAATTTTTTTTTTTTTTTAATTTTTCTTAAAAAATCGCTACATTTCGTTAGCAAAAAAAAAAAAAAATATTTTTTTTTCTACTAAAAGTAGCGATTTTTTAATAAAAAATGTTAAAAAAATAAAATAAAATAAAATAATTTGTGTGTTTTTTTAGGTTTTTTTGGGGTTTAGTTTTTAGCATTTTAGCTTGGGTGGGGGTGGGGGGGGGGGGGGGGGGGGTAGGTTTTTTTTAGGTTTTTTGTGGGGGGGGGGGGGGGGGGGGTTGGGTTTTTTTTAGGTTTTTGGGGGGTGGGGTGGGGGGTAGGTTTTTTTAGGTTTTTAGGTTTTTGGGGGGGTGGGGGGGGGGGGGGGTTGGGGGGTTTAGGTTTTTTTTTTTTGGTGGGGGAGTGGTTAGGTTTTTTTAGGTATATTTGTAGAGTAACTTTGAAAGTTATTGATAATTACAAAAATGCCACCTTGTCTTTTTGAGTTTTCCTTCAATTTGTATGTTTAGTATGTTAAGATTATTTGTACAAGAACTTTACCCTTGTTGATTAATGGATTTATGATAAGAGACAGTTTTACAGTTCTAATTGATTTATTGATATTTCAAAATGTTTATAGTACATTTGGCTTAATAAGTATCTAAACGTCCAAAGTTCCTATTATTAACATTTCTTAATAGTGGGGATGCGAATGAGTTCACACATCGATCCACCTACATCTTGAGTAACAATGGAAAATAAGTATATTTAGTGAGGGCACAGGTGTCCCTATCTTTGTTGAGGTGAAAACCTTGGTATTTATAGTGTTTGAAATTGTTCTTAGAGTTAAATGCAATTTTAGTCCCTGTGGTTTGGGTAATTTTGCCAGTTTAGTCTAAAGGTTTCATTTTTAACATGTGGGTCCAAAAAGGTTTCACCGTTGCCATTTTAGTCCACTGGGTTAACTCCACCCATTTTTTCTGTTAACGAGAAGACCAATTCGGTCATTTTATATGGCTGAATTGTCCTTTTAGTTAACAGAATTACATACAAAATTACCGAATTGGCCTTCTTGTTAACAGAAAAAATGGATGAAGTTAACCCAGTGGACTAAAATGGCAACTGTGAAACCTTTTTGGACCCACAGATTAAAAATGAAACCTTTGGACTAAACTGACAAAATGACCCAAACCACAGGGACTAAAATGGCATTTAACTCTTGTTCTTATTACGATTATTGGTGGTACTACGACATGCCTAGCGAATAAGACACATGTTTTGCTTGTGTTTTTTAGTCGACCAAGTGATATGTTCTTGACATTTGGAAATTCCTTACATATAATCGCGATAACCCACGATTGTATTTAGTATGTTGAATGCCGCATATGTTCTTCTAGCCTCCAGGGTATAAGTGAATATGAGTTTACTTTTCACCCTAGATTGGAGACATGAATTGTGTTAGAAGAAAGACACTTATAATACTAACTCTATACAATCAAGTCGTTTATTTGTTATCTACTACAGATGTTCAAAATAATTATGATAAAAAATATAATAAAGAAAATTCTCCTTAAGTCACCTCTAAAATACACTGAAAGCATACGTCACATTTGTTGGAACATGATTGGTATATAACAAACCACACAAGCTCCTTTTGTAATCAATGTTGACAATTACTTAATCGACATTAAGTTAGGAACTTAGAAAAAGCTTGTCGAACAAAGGAGTTGGTGGTAGGTATGGAAAGTGGAAGGCTAATAAGCAATTACAACAAAGTTTAAATAATGCAGATCGTGACGATAAAGAGTCCTCAACCGATATAAATTAGGGCTGCAAACGAACCAAACAAACACGAACAAGACCTTGTTCGTGTTCGTTTGTTAAGAAATATATGTGTTCGCGAACTGTTCACGAACACTTATCGAACGAGATTTTATGTTCGTGTTTGTTTGTTAGGGAAGTGAACTTGTTTGTGTTCGTTTATGTTTGTTTGTTAATTTTAGGCAACGAACAAAAACAAACGTTGACGAACACAAATGATGACAAACTAATGTTCATGAACACAAATGGAAACAAACGAACACAAATAATCGTTCATGAACAGAATATATAATACACTGACACTTATTAGATATTTAATTTGTCGGAATTTTGAAGTATTTAAATAAATATAAAAACTAAAAACACTAATGAACTATCGAACACAAACGAACATGTTACCGAACGTTCATGAACATAAACGAACGAACACGACCTATGTTCATGTTTGTTTATTTAACTAAACGAACGAAACTTCTTGTTCGTGTTCGTTTGTTTAATAAACAAACGAACTTCCCGCCGAACGGTTTACGAACTGTTCGCCGAACGTTTGGTTCGTTTGCAGCCCTAGATATAATAACTAACCCTAGGTATTTTATATTTTTGTAATCATGTTAATTAACTTACGTATTTTTTTCAAAATTTCAAAATCATGTTAATTAACTTACTGAAAACAGAGTTATATTCAAATTAAGCCTTTTTTTTTATCTTGATCAGCTTTGCACGTGTTTGACCAGATTGGTAACTTTGACCAAACATAATTACATGTTTCGACTACCTACCTGATAACAATGAAACATAATATAATTACATACTTGGAATCCCAAATACCCAATGAGCAAGAATAGTGTTTGTTTGTGTGACCTTGGCCGAATATAATTACGCGTACCGAACACGATACAAAATAGATATTATTTTCTTTAGGATTTTATGTTTATATAGTCAAATTATTCTACAAATGCTGCTAATTGTAAGAAGTGTAAGAAAAATTTATAGAGTTGCAAGTGTCCAACAACCTAAAATTAAACCCCCTACATCACTACCCAAAACCTAAACACCCACCCCACCACCACCCAAAAACCTAACACCCCCCCCCCCCCCCCCAAAAAAAAAAAAAAAAAAAAAAACTATACCTCACCAAAAAAAAAACCCCAAAAAACCTAACCCCCCACCCCCCAAAAACCTAAAAAAACATACCCCCCTCAAAAAAAAAAAAAGGAAAAATTACAAGTTTTGTCCTTTATTTTTATAGTACTTTACAGGCGGTGTCCTTTTTTTCAAATGTTGACAGGCGGTGTCCTTTAGTAGGTATTTTGTTACAAGTTTTGTCCTTTAACCCTAACTCAGATTTTTTTGTTAAATCTGGTCAAACATGGGTAGTTTGGTCTTTATACCTATTTTTTTATAAATCTTTTTAATATATAAAACAAAAAGAATTTATAAAAAACTAATAACATTTTTCTTTAAATTAAAAAATCTCTATCTCTCTATAAATACACACAGTACTCTCTCTTTCTCTCAACCTTCATTTATCACCACCATCACAACAACCATCTGCCACCACCTTAGCCTTCACCTTTGTCACCCTCCCCATCTTTCCTATCACAGTCACCACCGCCACCCTTCTCTCTACACACCGCCGCCCACTATTCCCCACCCACACCATCTGCCATTGTCCCCCACCCTCTTTGATCAACCACCACCACCATCACCACCATCCACCCATCGCCACCGCTCTCTCTCTCTCTCTCCCAGCCGTAACTCACCTATATCAAGAACAATTCTGATCCGAAACCAAATCACTTAACAATCTGCACATTATAATGAGTAATTAAATGAAATCGTAAACCTAATCACTAAACATTAATTAAGTAGTTTAGCAATCTGTACATTACAATGACTAGTAAAAAGCTTTGAATCAAATCAAACTATCTGAACATGAATCAAATCAAACTACAGACCCTAAAATCAAAACCTTTATCTTCTACTCAAAATCAAAACCTGCAACGCTTATATACAAAATTAGAACCTGGTGGTGGGTGTTTCTAACAGGTGGTGGTGGTGGGTGTTTCTGATGCCCAAAATCGAAGGGTTGCAACACCACCAGAAGACCTCCGATTGGAGGATTCCGGCTGCAATTTTGATCAGAGGATTCCGGCTACAAATCCGATTGGGGGTGGTTGTGACGGCGGTGGATGTTAGGTGACGAGGGTTGTAGAAGTTTTTTAGCGGCGATGGGGGTTTGGGTGGTGTCTAACAGGTGGTGGTGGTGGGTGTTTCTGGTGGCCGATAGTGGTGGGATGATGGTGGTTGTGGTCTGTTGATGGTGGTGGAATCTGAATGAGGTTGTGGTCTGTTGATGGCTGTGGGGGTTATAAAAGGGGGAAATGAAGTGGTGGGGTGGAAAAGACATAATTACCCTCATGTGCTTATCATGTGCCACAAATTAACTGAGTTTTTTTAACCAGGTTGGGTTTAAAGGACAAAACTTGTAACAAAATACCTACTAAAGGACACCGTCTGTCAACATTTGAAAAAAAGGAAACCGCCTGTCAACATTTGAAAAAAAAGGACACCGCCTGTAAAGTACTATAAAGATAAAGGACAAAACTTGTAATTTTTCCAACAAAAAAAATCTAAAAAAAACTAAAGTACTAAACACCCACCCCCACCCCACCACCACCCAAAAACCTAAACCCCCACCCCTCTCGGATTTTTTTTTTTGGGTGGGTGGGGGTTTAGGTTTTTGGGTGGTGGTGAATGTCTAAGTTTTTTTTTAGTGGATTTTTTTAGGAGCCTTTGTACCCTTCTTGCAATTAGGAGCTTTTGTAGTTGATTTTAATCCTATGTTTATATTTAATAATTTAGAAAATTATGAAACGAGATATGTTGAGATAAGTTTTGGTAGGCTGGCATAAAACTGTTTGCCGCCGCCAGTACGATAAGTTTTGGCTGTTGTAGTGGCGGACAAAACAATCCCTTACCCGTTTATACGCCACGTGTACACATGCAGTTGCTGAACATGCCTTATATATTCTCACTTTCATGATTCTTCTTCACTCAGAAGCCATCACCCACCACTCTCTCTCTCTCTACATTATTGGACGATTCTTCTCTCTCACACACTTTCACACACTAGTACAACAAAAGTTCAACAAAGAATGACTCGTCATCATTCTTTTCACAACAAGAAGTTGACCGGTTTGATGTCAGGTCCGGTTATGAAAATACTGCGCCCTGGTCAATGGACCAGTAAAAAGACCAGTTTGGTTTCCGGTCCGGTTATGAAAACATTAGTTCGTGCAGGCAGAATCCTCACCACCGTGGATAACACGGTGGCGGAGCCACCGATAGCAGCCACGGTGGAGTCGGATTACGTCGTCATCCTCGCCGCACTCCTCTGCGCCGTGATTTGCGTCGTAGGTCTAATCGCGGTGGCTCGCTGCGCGTGGCTCCGGCGAGGCTCCGTTGCGAACGGCGATGGCCGGAATTCAAACCAGCAAAATCACAACAAAGGAATGGAGAAGAAGATGATTGAGGTGATTCCGAAGTTCACATACGATGCTGACGTCAGAGAGGATGAAAAGAGCTGTAGTAGTGAGTGTGCGATTTGTTTGGGTGAATATGTTAAGGGAGATGAGATCCGTGTGCTGCCGCAGTGCGGACACCGGTTTCACGTGAGTTGTATTGATACCTGGCTGAGTTCTCACTCATCGTGTCCGTCGTGTAGGCAGGTTCTGGTGGCCCGGAGGTGCAAGAAGTGCGGTGAGTTTCCGACGAGTTTTGGCGGGAACGTGGTTGTGGACAAATGTAGCTCTAGTTCAAGCGATTATTTACCGTGACGAGTGTATGTAATTCAGTTAGAAATTCCATATTAATTTTCAGTGAATTTAAGATTTTTTTTTTCAGAAGAATTACTTAATTTTTTTTCTAACTATAAAATTCATTTTTTTTGACTGCTGGAATAAAATTACTCTAAGTAATCAATGTTTTTGTAATAAAGCTTTTTTATTAATCTAGTGACTTAAATAAAACTTATATATTTTGAGTTAAGTTTACGTACAAAAAGTCTTATCGTACAAAACGTACGAAAGACATGAAAAAGTATAAAAAATACGGTGGCATTTTCGTAATTATTTGCTTGTAGGGTAATTATCAAATTACTTTACAAATGATCTTGTATGGTAATTTTATAAAATGTTCTTGTACGGTAATTGATCTTGTAGGATAATTTGAAACTTGCAGAGTAATTATGATACTCTACAAAATTAATCTACAAGATCAAAATGATCTTAGAAGATCAAAATTACCATACAATATCATTTGTAGAGTAATTATGATACTTTACAAAATTACTCTACAAGATCAAAATTACACTAAAAGAACATTTTACAAAATTGCCTACAAAATCAAAATTATCTTACAAGATCATTTGTAAGACAATTTTGATAATTACTCGATCTACAAGTAAATAATTACGAAAATGTCATCGCGCTTTTTTACCTTTTTCATCGTATTTATATGTTTTGTATGATAAGGGTGTTTGTATTTGGTTTTTTGTCTATATATTTTACTAGGCTATCACCCGGGAACATCCCGGGCTAGGAAAATTTTGTTTTCAATAATAAAAAGTACATAAACAACACTTTCAACATATTTAGTATTCTCTTTCTCTTCCCTACAACAAATTTTTAGTTCGGTTTCATAAGTATCCCAACTTTTTCCTTAATATGTATTCATAGTTTTCATGTAAAGCTAATTCCTTTTTATTTGATAGTGATATCTCAATATAAGAATGTTTTCTAAACTCGTACAAAATGTTTTATTAATTTATGTTTTTTTTAAATTATGTTAGAATATGTTGTTACTTAAGTCCATTCGTCAAATCTAATGATTCACCTAAATGGATATAATCCTTGACTTTCTCATACTCGTTCCTTATTTACTGACCAAGAATCTAAGACTTAAGTCCAACTAAGTTCAACGAACACACACTTCTCGCTTAATATATCTCAGATATACAACAAAATACTTGTTTACATGTGATGATTCTAACTTCTGTTCTCATGCCAACCTCACATTAGCACAACCTTAGTGTGTACAATAATCACTAAATACATTAATACAACAAATTGTGTGAGACAACGGCCCAAACATTAATATATATTTTTACCCGTTACGTGAAATTCATCACCAAGAATGAGGATCTTAAATATTCAAAACTCCACTAAAATAAATTTAGATTAGAACTTAAATATATTATGTTGGCTATAAGTTAACATCACAAACATCCTACAACAAAATTTATTGAAGAAGAGTTCACTTAAAAACAGTTAATAATATGTTCATAATCAAACTCAATGATCTAACACCATCTTGTCCCTATCAACCAAACTACAACAAAATGAGAATTTGATTTAAAGCCAAGCCTCACAACACAACACAACTCAGCAATCAAAGACTAAGAACCAGAATCAAAAGCCTGCATTTTAATCAGTTTTGCCCGTAAATTTGATGATGCGGCACCTGTTGATATCATTTTATTAAGACGTCAAGTTAACAACTTTTGTAAATCAAGCAAGCAATCAACAAAAGAAATGACATGCTACCAGTTCGGTAATCAAATGTTACTTAGTTGGTAAAGTCATTTATAAAATGTAAATTGGTTTCTATTTTGGTCTAACTGAAAGTCAGATTCTAAATCATAAACAAATGCGAAGTTGTTTCTATCCTGTGAAGTTAGCCCAAAAGAAGAACCATGAAAGTAAATATTATTCATAGTTTTGCTTGAATAATATATAGATTCTTCGTTTTAAATAACGAAAAAAAGCTACTATTGCAAGGTTTGACAGTAAACATAAAACAAAAGTCAAATTATAAGATTACCCATAAACTAAAAGTTAAAACAAGGACTTACTTGCTTGGCATCTTTCACTCCGATGATGCTACAGTCGCTTCTTTCTATATCCTCCTTATTACCACACCTCGTCTTTTGGATTGATTTCTTGTTTCTGATCATCTAAATTAAAAAAAGAGTTACCAAGAGCAATACATGTGTGTGTATGTGTGGTGTTGGAGTTTTTTGGATTCAAGTTAAAGCACATTACCTGAGAAAGACACCGAGAAATCAAAGCTTGATGAATTTTAGCCTCTAATGCCTTGGCAACAACTTTAACTTCCTTCACAAACATAGCAAAGCAACTGACCCAACTTTAAAATCCGGATCCCGTCAACCCAACTGACCCGATCAAATTCTCAACCCAACTGACCCACCTATCTATTAAATATATGTAACCATGATCACAATAACAAAGTGAAATTACTAGAGTTTTATATACCTGAGCTTCCCGATATATGTGTTGCTTGATCTAGAAATGTTTTCAGCATCCATTGAGATTACATATTCAGTACAAGTAGTTCTTCGAGTTCTCTTTGCAGACAGCAAGAACTTCCCGTTTTCAACCAGCAAAGCAGCTGCAAAACCAGTTCAGTTTTTATAACCCGAACGTTAATTTAGCAACATCTAGTTTTTCTTCGAATAATATTTTAACTTGACTTTCAAAAACAAATCACACGCGTATGCCACAAAT
Organism: Helianthus tuberosus; assembly: GCA_030545235.1. Taxonomy (NCBI): domain Eukaryota; kingdom Viridiplantae; phylum Streptophyta; class Magnoliopsida; order Asterales; family Asteraceae; genus Helianthus; species Helianthus tuberosus. The sequence goes on along the minus strand of CM060429.1, from coordinate 129,029,184 downwards.
TGCCCTATCACATGTTTATAAATGAATAGCATAGGCTCACCTGGACTAAGACACAGAAAAAGATGATACGTCAAGTTTGATTATTTATCCCTCTTGATGAAACATTGAATAGTAGCATCACGTGGCCCAGGCTGAAAAAATAAAAAAGATCAGTAATCATAGAAAAACACTGTACAATTTTGAACCATTTACTTATGAATTTGTTGATCAGTAATCACAGTACAATTCCAGGCATATTGAGATGGTCCGATGGAAAAGGTTAAGGTGTCAATTTTGAACCGTTTACTTATGAATTTGTTGATTGGAGCTATGTTTTACCTCTTAACAGGTCAAATCATAGAAAAACAAAAAATAGCCGGAAAGGAAAGAAATCACACAGGTCAAAAGTTAGCGGTGCTGTGCTAAACGGGTCGTGTTTGTGGGTTGGCGGGTTCAACCAGACCCAAACCCAAAAATCGTGTCATGCATATGAGCCTGAACACAACCCGAATATTCTCGGTGACCCGAACATGACCCGTTCAACCCGAATTTTTTAATTCCTTTCCACAAATTAGTATATTGAATTAAAATTTTACTACAAAAACACAAATGTATATAATACAATTACATTTAATTATAAGTCGCCTATTATAAGTCACACAGGTCAAAAGACTCAAAAGTCGCCTAACGTGTATACATTCTTATGCATAATACCTCCCAAATCATTTTATTCAAAAAATCATATTATTATTGAAAATATAAACTTTGCCAATCATATTCAACACAACTATTTACAAACTTTTTAAACTTCCTAAGCAAAAAGTGTTTTGGATTAACCTAACCTGGCCCATTATGACCCGCTATCCAAACAATCAGACCCACTCACCCACCCATTTTGACACCTCAAGAAAACGGGTAAATACCTGCTTTAAAGAAACCGGAAACGTAAGCTTCCCACAAGACTCCGGAGTTCCAACAATTTCCTTACACATACTTCTCGAAGACCTACAAACCGCAGCGCAAACAACATGTTTTCTTGCGGGCCACGTGCTTTCACTCTCTTCTAACCTCTTAATCACATCGAAAAGAAGCTCAGGAGGGAGATTAGCCCACCGACTGTTTTGAACAATAAGTGCTGGATGAGTATCATGTAAATCATTGATTGAACCCTGCGATTTCCCTCTACTATGAAGGCCCGATAACCTCACGTCAAAACTACGCCTCGATAAACTCCCGAACCCGTCTCTTACGTCACGAACTATGCTACGAAACGACATTTTTGTCGAAAGAAATCAATGAACATACAGTTTTACAGCTGCAAAGCAATCAAAGAAAGTTTTAGTCGGATTGAAGTAAAAGATGATCAAATACAAAAGGGTAAACTGGAAAAACCAAAAAAAAAACAGACGAGTGGACAAAGCACATGAAAGAATTTCGAAATCTGACTTTCGAGATTTAATCTAAAGTTGGAATCTTGTAACAAAAGCAACCAAGACTCTTCAACAAAATTCAAAAATTATCAATGATAAATAGGACAACGGAATTCTTCAACTTCTCAACCCTTATTTCCCCCAATTTCCTTAATCCCATTGTTCCAATTGCAAACCTCCTCCTCTTCTTATCTCTATATATCCTCCACCCTACACATTTCTCTATCTCACATCCACACCTCAAAACCCTACTTATCCCTAATTATCTAAACAATGATCTCGATTCACCACAAAAACCGCTGAGTTATCACCAAACCGCTGAATGTATACTACTTGAGGCTAATTATCTATCCACGACGCAAAACCCTAACTATCCCTAAATATCTAAATAATGATCACGATTCACCACGAAAACCACCGAATTGTAACCTAACCGGTGAATGTATATGAATAACACTTAGGGTACACAATTATATCAAATTCAACCAGAATTTAACTGTAAACTAATCTAACAAAATACAAGTTTTTCGGTGAAATTGATTCTCAAAACAATGCACAGTTATCTCGATCATCAAAACAACATAATATCTCTAACATTTGAGCAACATTTAGGGTAGAATTTGAGAGAAAATAACATGTTGTTATGCTGCAACTTATAAGCCAGTTAAATAAGAACTTGCTTTTCTATAGAGTCAGCAATGTATGACTCATTACAAGTTCAAGGAATCAAACTTGATATACATAAAAAAATATATATATACGAAAGATTTTTATGTTATTTAATTACTTTTAAAATGTTTAAAAAATAATTATGGTAGAAAAGTTTACTCATTTTATGCATGTGTATGTTTTTGTCTTTTTTTAATTTATAGAAACGACTGTAACTGAGATGATAATTGTCTGATAAGTTTATTTAGTTTATATTTTGGTTCAAACTTAGATCGGTTAAAACCAAAACCGAACCATAACCGAGTCTCACAACCGATTAACCGAACCAAAGTTCGGTTATGCTTATGGTTAAGGAAGTTCCATAACCAAAGCTAGCGGTTATGGATATGGTTAAAGGTCAAAACCGAACCGAAAAACACATTAAAAGCTATAATAATGGTGTACCTGCAATGGCCTTCGACAACTTTGGCCATGTTTCCATCATAAGTAGGTACAAAAATATCACTCTCGAGTGACACAAGATAATCCAATGCTGCCATTTGTGATGAGTGATTTTGGAAATATTGAAGGTCAGCTGCTCCTAACAGAGTCTCCTTTCTTACCTGTTAAAACATAAACAATTTCAGAAAGTGCGCTTTAAACATTTTAGAAGATAAAGATACATGTATATAAGTATTAACCAGTTTCAGGTAGGCAGCAGCATGACTATCCATTCTCCTTTTTCCACCATATATTTCACCAGCAGCAATATAAATTTGGATATCACGGTCAATATCAAGTGCTCTAAATGTAAGAGCAGTTTCTTCAGGGGTTAAAAGGCATAAACCGTCTTTCCGTTTCAAATCAAAGTTTATTATCTTTTCCTTCCACCATGGGTAAGCATATCTGCAAAAAGAAAACTTTCCATTTATCAAATTGCTAATGTAAGAAGGTCAAACCTTATTTGTTTATATAATATATAGATACAGGCATCACAACCTAAAGAACATGATATATGTCAGCATAAAAAAAGGTTAGATGATGAATGATAACCATGTTAATAAAAACAGTTGTTGCTGACCTATATCTTCTTTCGTGAACAGCTTTTGAAGTGCGGTAGCATGACCATCAGCTAAATCCATCACATGGATGTAGTCTCGAACCCGTTATCAACCATACGGATTCATTGCCTTCAATTCAAAGTCCTCAACACATGGAATTATCTTGGGTTGTCCGTAAACAATAGCAGAAAACCAGAACACTAACTGCACACCCGACATTCACGTGTAAATATGGTTAATAATCTTTGAATGAGAAAATCAAGATTCGGGTTGTGAATCCATTTATAGATTCAAGACAGACCTTCTTACAGTTGTACTTGGCCATGACTTGGTACAGGGTGATTGATCCAATCAAATTATTATCAAAGTAACGAAACGGATGAGCCATGCTTTCACCCACAGCTTTGAGCCCAGCAAAGTGTATGACAGCAACAAACCTACATATAGTTAAATCAAGAAAAACAACCATACAAAATAACATCAGTTTTAGGGATTATAGAATCCATGTCATCATAGATCATTCAAGAACCATTTGTGTCAAAATTAACCTAAATCAAGAGTAAACACATTTACATGAAAATTAACATACTTTTAGACTGAGAAAACAACTTCTCCAAATCCTCCTTATACCTGATATCACCCTGCAACAAACAAGTACCACCAAATTCAATTAATCTTACTGAAAGTACTAACACTCTTGAATAGCAAGACTCAGAAACATGACTGGTGGTATAACTGTATAAGCTAAATAGAACAGATTAATATGATCATTTATCATATGCTGCCATCAATTGTACTGTGATAGGGTTAGATTAGATGAAATATACTTCCTAACTTAATTACGTTTTAGTAAGACAGTATGTATACCTATTTAAAGAACACAAACACTAATTATAAACTAATTACATGCAAAATGCTAAAAAACACTCAAAACCTAACGATATTAAGGACAGAAACAGTAACTGTAAACTAATTACATACAAAATGCTAAAAAGCACTAAAAATCTACTGATTGTAAGAACGAAAACAGTAACTATAAACTAATTACATTCAAAATGATGAAAAAAATACTCAAAATCTACCGATAATAGAACGAAAACAGGAACTGTAAACAAATTACACGCAAAATGCTTAAAAAATTCAAAATTTACCGACTTTAAAAACGAAACCATTAACTATAAACTAATTACATACAAAATGCTAAAAAAGCTCAAAACCTACTGATTTTAAGAACAAAGACAGTAACTATAACCTAATTACATTCAAAATGCTAAAAAAACCACTCTCAAAATCTACCTATTTAAAGAACGCAAACACTAATTATAAACTAATTACATGCAAAACGCTAAAAAACACTTAAAACTTAACGATATTAAGAACATAAACAATAATTAAAAGCTAATTACATTCAAAATGCTGAAACACACTCAAAGCCTAACGATATTAAGAACAGAAATAGTAACTGTAAACTAATTACATAGAAAATGCTAAAAAAGCACTCAAAATCTACTGATTTTAAGAACGCAAACAGTAACTATAAACTAATTACATTCAAAATGATGAAAAAAAATACTAAAAATCTACCGATAATAGAAGGAAAACAGGAACTGTAAACAAATTACACGCAAAATGCTAAAAAAACACTCAAAATCTACCGACTTTAAAAACGAAACCATTTACTATAAACTAATTACATACAAAATGCTAAAAAAAGCTCAAAACCTACTGATCTTAAGAACAAAAACAGTAATTATAACCTATTTACATTAAAAATGCTAAAAAAAACACTTTCAAAATCTACCTATTTAAAGAACGCAAACACTAATTATAAACTAATTACATGCAAAATGCTAAAAAAAACTCAAAACCTAACAATATTAAGAACAGAAACATGACTGGTGGTGTAAGCTAAATAGAACAAATTAATATGATCATTTATCATATGCTGCCATCAATTGTACTGTGATAGGGTTAGATTAGATGAAATATACTTCCTAACTTAATTACCTTTTAGTAAGACAGTATGTATACCAAGAACAAATCTCCGAAATAACATAACATTAGTTGGTTCTCATGTTGATGTTGCTGATGTTGCTTGAACAAAGACCGATTATCGAATTAATAATCTAAATTTAAAAGAAAACAAAAATCAAATATAATAAAAAGTAAATATAACAAAATTAATCGAATTCTATTAAACGAAGCGCGACTATATGGGTTTTATACATTTCGAATGATGTTAACCCATTTGACCTATTGAGCCCATTCGTAAAAGATAAAGCATAACACAGATCGCGACACATTTATAGATAGATTGGTCTAAAATCTAAAAATGCCAACCTGTTGTAGAAGGCTTCCTTCTAGCTTAGATGTCCGGTCAACTTACAGCTCAAGCTCAGATGCCTTTTTTATAACTTCAAAAGTACAATACGTGGTTACAGTAGTAACCACAAGCGTTATTTCCAATCCAGTACCACTTGTAGTTCCTGAAAATCTCAATTCTTTAGACGATGAAAAATTGAAGAAATAAAAAAAGTTAACATCATAATGTTTATACATTTTGTAAACTTGTGAAGTGAACCCTGTTCCTGCATCCATATTGACAGCCCAAACATGCTAGGCTGATGACCTGATGCTACACAGCTAATGTAGATCCCATCATTCTTCGATTGTTCTACATGGTGTTGTAGTTTTAAATCCCTTGACATTTTTAGTACAAGATATAAGTATTTAAAAAAAAAACCTAACAAATATTTCAAGAAAGTTAAAAAAATATGAAGTTCCATAACCAAAGCTAGCGGTTATGGATATGGTTAAAGGTCAAAACCGAACCGAAAAAAACATTAAAAGCTATAATAATGGTGCAGATGTGATGGCCTTCGACAGCTTTGGCCATGTTTCCATCATAAGTAGGTGCAAAAATATCACTCTCGAGTGACACAAGATAATCCAATGCTGCCATTTGTAGAAAACAACCAACTTAAATCACAAACATTCAATGATTTAAGGTAGAAAACATCCAACTTAATAACAACATTCCTAGAAATCATAATCCAAAGCAATTATCACAAATTATTCAAAATCTTAACAACCAAAACACCGATTACAGACAAAACAACAGTTGAAGTAATATTAAGCAAAAAAAAGTGAAAAACTATAACCTGAGCTCAAACGTACTGGGTCTGGACCATAGTTGATTTGATTATCGTATTTGAACCAAAACCTTTGGAGATATATAAAACAAACACAAGACATGAGCGAAGAAGTTCATAATTTAAACCCTAGATTTATGTTTGAAATCTGAAGTGAAATAGAGTAATAAACTTACCCGGCAAGAATGTCTAACTTTTGAGCGATTAGTCTGAGCTACATATCCAGATCCCATCTTCGATCAAATGCCGCAATCATTTTTTCTACCAATTCTTAACCACATAGATTTCTTGATTTTAAAGATATTGCGATTGGGGTTTGCAATGAATGATTGAAAAGGAAACGCTTCACCAACTGTGAATAGATCGATATTAGGGTTTCAGATGAATGATTCAAAAGGCAACACAGTAAGATGAAACAGGTCGATTTAGGGTTTGTGACAGAGACGTAGAAGAGAAACTGGTGTCAAACCTGATTGATTGTATTGTCTGGATTGTATATATTTCAATCAGAAGGAAAATGCTTCTGATACCTACGGTTTTTAGAAAAGAAGTGATTTGTGGTTAGAAATTGGAAAGAACGATCTAAGATATATGAAATTAACAATCAGAATATGAATTAGCGAAAGAAAAATTTATACCGGAATGATCGTGGCGGCTGGATCTTTGAAGGATTGTGGCGGCTGGATCTTTGAAGGATTGTAGCGGCTGGATCTGTGGATTTGCTGGAGAAGATAAGTATGCGCAGCTAGGGTTTTGAGGGTGACGAAGGAGTTCTGATCGAATGAAATTAGGATTGGTTATTTTAGAAGGTTTATATACACCGGGTCAAAATCCGGATCCCGTCTTAACCCATAAACAAAAAATTTTGACCCATCCATTTTCCCGCCCAAAATCAATTGAGGTGGCACCACAACGTGACACGTGTCCCAAACCTTATTCATATATTATATATATAGATATAGATGAGGTGGTAAGTTTTTTTTTTCTAACCTTTGAGTTACATGATTGAATCATGTAAAGATGCATAGTAATTATTTTTTGATGTTCTAAAACACATAGTTATAATTTTCACGTTGACTTGAATATAATACTTTTTGTCCTAAAAATTGACATAACTAGCAAGGATCTATAGCACATGTAGAAAGAAAAACCCATAATCCTAAAACATACAAGGAATAGTAGTGGAATACTACTCTTTTATTTTTTCATCAAACAATATAACTAAAATCCATATATGATCACTTACTTTGAAAAAGTATGATTAAAAATGTGTGACATCTAAAGAATTCTAGTAAAAAATATGGTTGACATCAGATTAAAATTTACCTTTTTAAATTATTCCCTATTTATTTATTATTGTTTAAATGTTAAAAGAGTCATGTTTAGCCAGAAATGATACATCAAAAGCTCATTCAAGTTAAGCTATTTTGGTTTTATGGAAAATTATTTGATTAAGTAATTAAGTATTTACAAAACCAATTATTTAATAGCAAACCATCTGTTAACGCGGATCGAACTCCGCGGTGAGTTCGCTGGGGGGTGCAAGGGGACACCGTGCCCCCGCACAGGGTTCGAGGCAGAGCCTCGAGCCAAATTTTAGTTCACATTAACAGCCTAATAAAGTAATGAGATTCCGAGTTGAGGTTTCAAGTTTGTTATGAGATCTCGAATCAGCTTTGAGGTGTCAAGTGAGATCTCGAGTAAGATTTCGACTCATTATGAGTTTCTTTATGATTTCGAGTGGCCTTTTAATCTCGAAAACCTAATGAGATTTCGAGTCCCTTAATGATCTCGAGACCTTGTGAGATTTCGACTTCTAAGTGGGGTTTCGACATCTATGGTGATTTCGAGTAACTAATGCCAGTCGCAAGCTCACTCGAAATCTCGATGTTTCGAGTAATGAAAACTAATGCCTTAATGAGATTTCGAGTTCATTATGAGGTTTCGAGTTGCAACAACCTGATTGCGAGTCGAAATCTCAGTCGCAATCTCAGTTTCCTCGAATTTTAGTGAGATTTCAAGTAGAAATCTCAGTCGGAATCTTAAAGTTTCGAGTAGCAATCTCAGTCGGAATCTCAAGGTTTCGAGTTTTTAATGAGATTTCGAGTTCTATGTTTATCTCGAAATCTCTTATAAGTCTCGAAATCTTTTACAGCTGTTAGTTAATTTTGATAAGTTTGAAAATCCAACTTTTTAGGGATTATGGGGTTAAGTTTCCTGTTTTAATGCTAATCTAAATTTATCAAGATATTTTGAAATAATATCCATTTGATTTATAACAGATTCTGAAATTTTAAGAGATAAAATTTAGATCAAAACTAGGAAAAACACCCAATGATCCAAAATTCATTCCAAAACATAAGGGAATTTCGAATTTTCATAAGAACATGATATGAACCCTAAAATATAAACCATAATTTCTGGAACCCGAAACCTGAATTTTAAGGCTTTGTAAATGTAACACCTTGAAAATTTGTACCCAATAATGTATCGACATGTGTCATAAGCTTTAAACGTGTAAAAGAGTACTTTAGAGGGACTAAAGTTGACAAACAAGGAAAATATGTGGATAAAAGGGTTCAAAATGTCAACAACGAATAATTATACTTTAAAATAACCCTACACGATGTTTATACCCTTAAACGAATAAATCAATGGATCATACGAAGCTAATTGTGGAAGAAAGTGAGAGATTACAAACTACAGGGGTTAAATGTGTCAACATGTTTAAAGTATACCTCTGAGTGACCTTTTAGCAAACCCGAAGCTTTGTAACGGTTAATTATGCTCACTAGAATAAGTGGTAAAAATTTCACAAGGTTTCGATAAAGTATGAGAAAGTTATGACAACATTCGTATACGTGGGTTAAAAGCATCAACGTTGAAATCTAAGGCCTTACGGGTGATCACAAAGTTAACCAAGGACTTACCAATGTTTAAATATGTCATGGAGCCCTTAAAAGTACGGTTAGAGGGCCAAAAATGCAAGAACAAGACTTAAAACCACGTTAGAAAGGACCAGGGGCTGAAATGTAATTAAGTGAAACTTGTTTGGCTGGTTTTGGGAGGCCAGGCGGCCCGCGTAAGATGGTCCCATGGGGCTACGCGGCCCGCGTGAGAGTGCCAGCGACATAATTCACCTGGCAGCTGCCAGTTCAGGTCTGTAACCGCCTTTAGGACCTGTAAACTGATACCAGGGGCTGCACAAACGGATTTACATGCAGTAGGGGCACCTGTAAACATCTGGTTGCAACCATAGACTTGCTTGGCATCATCCTAAGCAATTGAATTCGCTATATAAGAAGAACAATGTTGCAACTCTTGTGCCATTCATTTGCAAACTTTCACAAGTGTATCTTTGGAGCTCTCTGATCAGCAACCAAGTTTTCTTAGGCTTCATAGTCGTGCTTAGGACCCTTGTAAGTGTCCTTAACTTTCTTTAATTCAGTTTAGCTTAGTTAATTAGCTTAAAGTCAAACCGTCGTAATTAGAGTTTGACTTTGTGATTAATTATAATTTGTCCAGTCAAATTACAAATTGAAAGTACCTATGAGTTGGTAATTATGTGGGCAATAAACACTTAAAAGGGTACCATCTGATTATTAGACTTGTCCCTAAAATTTGACATCAGTTTGAGGTCTAGATTAGGAGTTATGCTCATTAGCGTAATTAGAAAGCTTTTTATTAAATAAACGGCGTAATTAACATATAGCCTATCTAAACCCGATTTTTAATACCAAACTTTTTACCTACTTATATAAAATAATATTTTGGGATTTTTGAAGATTTTTATTTAATTTTAGGCTGAGCATAACCTAGAGTTCTAAGCTTGATTCGGTAATTGCCGGTTTTGCCCTTTTGGGCTATAAAATGAGTTTTACAAATTATTTCGATACCAAACATTTTTCTACTGATCTAATATGATAAATAAAATATTTTGAGCCTTATGGAATAATAAAATATCAGCTTTCCTTTAAAAACCCGGAAATAGCTCAAAATCGCCTTTTTAAGCGTTTTTAACGCATAGTATGTATTAAAACTATTTTAAACATATAAAGTTTTATGCCTACTGATATTTTCAGTAAATTTTTATATAATAACAGTAAGCAAAAGTTTTAAACTCAGATTTCCAGTTTTGACCTTTTAAGCCTATGTGAAATTACCAAAATACCCCTAAGGTGCATAGTTTGGTTATAAATGATAAATTTCACATATATATAATACCCTACTGTTATGACTTATAAAAATAAATATTTTTACTGATTAAATCAGACCCGTAACTCAGATTATTATTTAAACTCTTTTATAACCTTTAAAATGACCAAAATGCCCATACGGGGCATAGTTTGAGTTTAAATCCATTTCGGGCATAATAGAAGATATCTTACTGATGTCACAACATATTTAAGGCATATTAACTTAGGAAACCTGTTTATGAATCATTTGGTTACCCGTTACGCATTATTCGCGTTCGGTGCGGTTTATGTAACTAGTTTGCAAAAATTAACCGAAACGGGTCAAACCTTATCATTTTTGTCTCAAAATCCAGATTGTGTTTAGTTTACCCATATTATACAAGTATTCAAACTTTTCGGGTCTAAATCACATTCTATTCCGGTCTTCTCTTAATCGTGCGTTTGAACCGTATATTCCTTTGAAACTAACCGGTCTAAGTTTAGGCTTAATTAAAGACCCGTTAGGAATCTAATATGTTATTATAAACCTTTGTTCCAGACTAGGAGACCCGGTAAAAGCTACGTGCATTTGCTGTTTGTGATAAATACTTGCAAAGGTAAATACTTTTAACTTATTTTCCCTATACGGGCTTGGGGTACGGTATATAAAATACCGCTTGGTCGGGCATTGAATTTTTAATTGTATGAAGATTAATTTATTGAAATGTCCCGTTTAAATTGTTTTGTTTGATTAAAGCCTTTGGGGGGTTAATGACCATGTCCCGGATATCCTTGGCATCATTTTACGAAATGGCCACGACCTTAGCACGCGGGTGTAGGTGTACACCCGCTAGTGCATATATAAATAATAAGGTATAACCGTCGGTTTAGGGAATAACCCGCCGCGGGACTATATCATGTGGTGTGTCTATTAATCTTTAACCCGGCGTCAATCCGGGCTACTGAACGTATAACGAAAATGTAATTCTTTTACAAGTTTATATATAAATAATTATCCCAAGTTATAAAATGTTTTGTGCCGCGTGCATTCAAATCAATTTTTAAACCTTTTCAAAATGAGCCAGTTAATTGAATTTACCAGTGTAAACTGACGTATTTTCCCAAAAAGGCTAAGTGCAGGTACTACTCGAAATAGGCTGGCCTCTCCTTAGCATCAATAAGAGTCTCGCAAGCTTGGATGCATTTAAGTCTGATGAACTATGTTTCCTTTTTATTTGATCCGCCTGTGGATTTGTTTCAACTATTATTGTGATACTTAATATTACAATTTTATTCGGTTGAAATAAATCTATCTTTTGCTTCCGCTGTGCATTTAAAATTGTGTTGTTTGACTATGATGATATCAACTACGTCACGATACTCCCCACCGGGCCCACCGGTAATACGTGGAAATATCGGGGTGTGACTGGTTGGTATCAGAGCCAACACTGAGTGAATTAAACACTAGCCTTTTGTGTTTAATCTCAGTTACACAGTTGCACATTCCTCGATTCTCGAGTCTAGACAAAGAACTTAGGAGTAATCCAAATTTGTTTTAAAATTCTAACTTTGTCTTTTATATTTTTTGTTGTGTCCTTTGTTTGTTTGGACAGGTTGAACAAGATGCCACTAAGAATGAGAGGGAGAGGAAGAGGCAAGGGGCCACTCGTCGCCCCGAATGATCATGAGGTCGGGCCTTCGCACTGGCGAACACCGTCAGATTCTCTTAACCAGAGTCCTCAAGATAACTGGAGGACCTATATTGAACCAGCAAGGCGCTCAGTTTCGCTGAGCTCCTCCCCTTCTTTTCAACACTCCTTTGGGCCTCATTCTGAAAATGAGCCCCATAATTCCCACTAATCTTACATTCCTCTCCAGGGCCACAACTCACCTTTTGATGACCCAACGCCCTTCTTCCAGAGTCGGTTCAACCCGGCAAACTACCTTGGAGAACCAGTGGGTTTTAACCCACTAGGACCCGAAGACCATTTCTCAGGCGACCATGCAATGGACATGGACGAGGACACCGATCCCGCTGAGCCACCGTCCGGAACCCCTAATCACCCCATCGAAATTTCGGATGGGTCACCTTTCGTGGGATCACCTTATAATGGTCCCGACAGCTATGAAGAAAGGTTCCGACAGATCGACTGGGTGTTCACACCCAGTTACCACAACTCACCACAGCAGCAGCAGCAGCAGGATCCCTCCAAGGATTCTCGTTTCATCGCGGTCACTCTGCCACCACCACCAGCTCAGCAACTGCCTCCGGAGCCACCGAGGCGAAGAAGATCGAACGCACGAATGTCCGTGCGAGGAGGAGTGCGTATCAGCACCCCTCAACCTTCGAGTGGTAGCCGCTACTCGCCACTCCATGAAGAACCGCAGATGGGTGGGTCTTCAAACCCCGTCTCGGAAGTAAACCCTGCGCCTGTCGCGCCACCACCGTTGGGCTTTGGCGACCCTATACTTACATACACCGGTGCGGCTGCGTATAATCCCTTTGAGCAGCCGATCCACACCAACTACAACTATGCCGAGGCCGACCCTTACCTGGTAGCAGCGGCAAACTACAATGCCCATCATCCGGAAGGATCCTTTGGGATCCCATATCAAGCTGGACACCCACACTATGGGTACCCACCATATGGGTATCAACAACCGCCGCCTCCTCAACCTCCGTTTTATCAGCAACCCCCGCAGCCGCCAGTGATGTCACCACCACAGCATCAAGAGATTCTTCAACGGATAAATGAGGTGCGGCAGGAAGTGCGGGAGGACCGTAGGCAAAACCGTGGGATGTTCAAGGGTTTGGTGAACTTAATCAAGGGAAAAAGCAAGAAGGATCATTAAATCCTTTACTTGTTGTTTATTTTAGTATTGTAATCATGTCCCTGCGTGGACATTTGTTTCTGTATTCTGCCCCTGCGTGGGCATGTCTTTCTGTTGACCCATGCGTGGGTATGTTTGTTAGTTTAGCCCCTGCGTGGGCGTGTTATTTCTGTATAAGTCCCGTTTAGGGCAAACATGTACTTGTTTAAAATTTTAATGGAATGGTTAGTTTAAATTTCATTTTTAATTATATGTATAAATATAATATGTTAAATAAATGAAAAATAACTTTTCTTTTTATAAAACCTACCATTTTAATAAAATAATAAGAATCTTAAAAGGTAAAACCTAGCCACATGTTATTCTAAATATGGCCAAGGTGGTAAGACCTATTTAAAAGATTCAAATCCCTGTTAACATCTTTAAACATGTTAACATTCCTGGCAAAATGGGATTCAATAAAATCGCATAAATCATCCTTATATTAGATCTTTCAAATTTCTTTTATTATATTAAACATCCATTAGGGATATAAAGCCTACGGGCTATACTCATTGTCATATAAGACAAAAGACAGTCGTGGTCTTCGACCCCCTGTTAAGACGAGGTAACGGATTATAATTAAAACCTCAATACCATGACCCTATAAGATCATGATTAAAGATTTAAAACTCTCCACGTGACTAGGCCTTTTTGCCATTAATATATTTTAATTATAACTAGGGATTTATATAATGAAAATCCTGAATAATTATATACTTAAATAATCAAAATGGTTTCTTAAATACCATGATTTATAAATCATCTAGAATGATGAAACTGTTATAGACCTCTGAATGATTTAAAAATCATTATTTTATGTAGCGAACAAGCTACATGGCCGGGTCAGACGAAGCCAACAGTCACCCCAGAGAAAATCATGACACCTCCAGAGTCAACGTAGCAGGAGCAGAATTACAAGCATTAATAGATAATGCTGTTACGCGAGCTTTGGACAGGCAATTCAATGAATCCAGTGGTACCCATGTAAGGACCCAGTCTGTGCCACACTCTAAACCACCATCTAGAACTCACACCGCTCACAAAAGTGATTCTCATCACTCAACGAACCAGAGGAGTGTTCCATTTAAGAAAATTGTGCTGAACAAAGAACCACGTGCTAAAGGTTGCACCTATAAGTACTTAGTTTCCTGCAAACCCAGGGATTTTACTGGGAGAAAGGAGCAGTTGACTGCATGTCATGGTTAGACGAGATGGACACTGTGGTAGATATCAGTGGTTGCGCTGATAAGGATGTGGTAAAGTTTGTATCTCAGTCGTTCAAAGGCGAGGCATTAGCATGGTGGAGATCTTTGATTCAGGCCACTGGGAAGATCCCATTGTACAATCTGTCTTGGAATCAGTTTGTTACTCTCATTAAGGAAAACTACTGCCCTCAGCACGAGGTTGAAAAGATTGAAGCTGATTTCTTGTCATTGGTTATGAAAAACCTAGATTGACAAGCATACCTTACAAGCTTCAACACCATGTCAAGACTGGTTCCATATCTGGTAACTCCAGAACCCAAGAGAATAGCTCGTTTCATTGGGGATTTGGCCCCAGAAATCAAGGCCAGTGTGAAGGCCTCTAGACCAGCTACTTTTAGGTCTGCAGCTGATATATCATTGTCCCTTACCTTGGACGCGGTCAGGCAGAGATCGCTGAGAAACATAGACGCTGAGAAGCGGAAGCGTGAGGATGACAACTCACGACGTTCAGACAAGAAGCGTAAGGGAAACAATGACCACAAGAAGAGTTCTGGAACTAAAAAGGATGGTCAACAGTCAGGGGATAAGCCCAAGTGTAAGGTCCGTAAGAAGCACCATTTCGGGAGGTGCAGATTTGAATCGAAATCCCAATCGCAGCCAAGGCCTTGTGGGATATGTAAATCTTCTGAGCACAAGACATTGGACTGCAAGAAAATCAAGGATGCGACATGCTACAGCTACAACGAGAAAGGGCATATTAAGTCCAACTGCCCAAAGTTTGCAAAGAAGGCTGAAGAGGGGAAAAAGACCAATGCTAGGGTCTTCCAGATGAACGCACAGGAGGCGATCCAGAATGATAACGTCATAACAGGTACCTTCCTTATTAATGATGTTTATGCAAGGGTGTTATTTGATTCTGGAGCAGATAAGTCATTTGTCGATGATAAGTTTTGTAAGTTGTTAAACCTACCTGTTAGAACCCTAAGCATAAAATATGAGGTTGAATTAGCCGATGGCACCATAGAAACCGCATCAACCGTGTTAGATGGATGTTTCATATCCATTAGGAACCACTCTTTTCCATTGTCCTTACTTCCTTTGAAGTTAGCCGGTTTTGATATAGTTATAGGCATGGACTGGTTATCTCATAACCAAGTCCAGATTGTTTGCAACAAGAAGCAAGTAGTGATCAAGACTCCGTCTGGTGAGTCACTTACCATTCAGGGAGATACCCAGTATAGACTGCCTGAGCAAGTGTCTATGCTCAAGGAATCTAGGTGTTTGAAGAAGGGTTGTGTCATTTACATGGCACAAGTGACTATGGATGAGCCAAAACCTAAGATTGAAGATATCCCTGTTATTTCTGAATATCCCGAAGTATTCCCTGAAGAACTACATGGTTTGCCACCAGATAGGCAAGTAGAATTCCGAATTGACATTATTCCAGGAGCAGCACCTGTTGCAAGGGCACCTTACAGGTTGGCACCAATAGAGATGAAAGAGTTAAGGACTCAGCTAGAAGATTTATTAGCAAAAGGTTTCATTAGACCTAGCTCGTCTCCATGGGAAGCACCAATCCTGTTTGTGAAGAAGAAGGATGGGTCGATGCGTCTATGCATCGATTATCGCGAGCTTAACAAGGTCACTATCAAGAATAGATATCCATTGCCCAGGATCGACGATCTGTTCGATCAATTGCAAGGGGCAAGTTACTTCTCGAAGATCGACTTGAGGTCAGGCTATCATCAGCTGAAGGTTAAAGATGAAGATGTACACAAGACTGCATTTAGGACTCGTTATGGTCATTACGAGTTCTTAGTGATGCCTTTTGGGCTCACTAATGCACCAGCAGTGTTCATGGATCTCATGAACCGTGTCTGCAAGCCATACTTGGACAAATTTGTTATCGTCTTCATTGACGACATTCTGATTTATTCAAAGAATCAGGCTGACCATAAGAAGCGTCTTCGTTGTATTCTTAAGCTACTTCAAAAGGAAGAGCTCTATGCCAAATTTTCAAAGTGTGAATTTTGGCTTCGCGAAGTCCAATTCCTTGGACATGTTGTCAGCGAGTGTGGTATCCAAGTAGATCCTGCTAAGGTTGAAGCTGTTATGAATTGGCAAGAGCCGAAGACGCCTACTGAGATTCGTAGCTTTCTAGGTTTAGTAGGATACTACAGGCGATTTATTGAAAACTTCTCAAGAATTGCAGCACCCCTAACTCTACTAACACGAAAGAATAGCAAGTTTGACTGGGGGCCTAAGCAGCAAGAATCTTTCGACATTTTGAAGCAGAAGTTGAGCAACGCTCCAGTATTGACGTTGCCCGATGGAATCGATGAATTTGTGGTATATTGTGATGCATCACACACCAGTATGGGATGTGTGCTTATGCAAAAGGGCAAAGTCATTGCCTATGCTTCACACCAGTTAAAGGTGCACGAGAAGAATTACACCACCCATGACCTGGAGTTGGGTGCCGTTGTATTTTCACTAAAACTCTGGAGGCATTATTTGTATGGAACTAAGTGTGTGATCTACTCTGATCATAAAAGCCTCCAACACTTGTTTAATCAGAATGACTTAAACATGAGACAGCGATGATGGATGGAAACTCTAAATGACTATGATTGTGAAATCCGATACCATCCAGGCAAGGCGAATGTGTTCGTCGATGCCTTAAGTAGAAAGGAATGAGTGAAGCCCAAAAGAATCAATGCCAAAAGCATTGAATTAAAGAATAGTTTGAATGAAAGGTTGTTAGCTGCACAGAAGGAAGCTGTTTTAGAAGCTAACTATCCGAATGAAAAATTAGGAGTAACTGAGGAGCAGTTATCCTATAGCAAGGACGGAATACTAAGATTAAATGGACGCATATGGGTTCCAGTTTACGGAGGACTTAGGGATGTTATCCTCCAGGAAGCCCACAATTCTAAATATTCCGTTCATCCTGGAGCTGACAAGATGTACCAGGATCTGAAGGCGAACTATTGGTTGATAGGCTTGAAGAAGTCTATAGCTACCTATGTAGCCAAATGTTTGATGTGCGCTCAAGTCAAAGCTGGACATCAGAAGCCGTCAGGTTTGCTACAACAGCCTGAACTTCCCACCTGGAAGTGGGAGATGGCGACGATGGACTTCATCACCAAGTTGCCAAAGACTAAGAAAGGAAATGATACTATATGGATGATAGTAGATAGACTGACTAAGTCAGCACATTTCCTACCCATTAAAGAGACCTATAGTTCCGACATGTTAGCCCAATCGTACATAGATAAGATTGTATCTCTGCATGGCGTACCAGTGTCTATTATCTCTTACAGAGATACTAGATACACATCACATTTTTGGCAAAGTTTCCAACATTCTTTGGGCACGCGCTTAAACTTTAGTACGGCTTACCATCCTCAGACGGACGGGCAAAGTGAGCGTACCATCCAAAATTTGGAAGACATGCTTCGTGCATGTGTGATTGACTTAGGTGGTAGTTGGGATAACCACCTGCCATTGATCGAGTTCTCCTATAACAATAGCTACCATACTAGTATTCAGGCAGTGCCTTTTGAGGCATTATATGGTAGAAAATGTAGAACGCCTATTTATTGGGCAGAAGTAGGAGAAGCTCAGTTATCAGGACCTGACATAGTCTTTGAAACGACGAACAAGATTGTCCAGATTCGTGACCGCCTGAAAGCTGCCAGGGATAGGCAGAAAAGTTATGCTGATAAAAGGCGAAAACCTCTAAAGTTTGAGGTTGGTGATAAGGTTCTGCTTAAAGTATCACCCTGGAAGGGAGTGATGCGATTTGGTAAGAAAGGCAAATTAAGCCCAAGGTATATAGGACCATTCGAGATCATCGAATGTGTCGGATCAGTGGCTTATAAGTTAAACTTTTCTGAAGAGCTCAGTGGTATCCATAATGTGTTCCACATTTGCAATCTAAAGAAATGTCTAGCTGATGAATCGCTAGTCATACCACACACGGATGTGCACATAGATGAGAGCTTGAAATTTGTGGAAAAACCTTTGTCGATCGAGGATCAACAGGTTAAGAAGCTTCGAAGGAAGCATGTGCCTATTGTCAAGGTTAAATGGGATGCCCGCAGAGGTCCCGAGTACACGTGGGAGGTAGAATCCACAATGAAAGAAAAGTACCCTCATTTGTTTCAGTAAATCTCGAGGTCGAGATTTCTTTTTAGGGGGTGAGGATGTAACACCTCGAAAATTTGTGCCCAATAATGTATCGACACGTGTCATAAGCTTTAAACGTGTAAAAGAGTACTTTAGAGGGACTAAAGTTGACAAACAAGGAAAATATGTGGATAAAAGGGTTCAAAATGTCAACAACGAATAATTATACTTTAAAATAACCCTACACGATGTTTATACCCTTAAACGAATAAATCAATGGATCATACGAAGCTAATTGTGGAAGAAAGTGAGAGATTACAAACTACAGGGGTTAAATGTGTCAACATGTTTAAAGTATACCTCTGAGTGACCTTTTAGCAAACCCGAAGCTTTGTAACGGTTAATTATGCTCACTAGAATAAGTGGTAAAAATTTCACAAGGTTTCGATAAAGTATGAGAAAGTTATGACAACATTCGTATACGGGGGTTAAAAGCATCAACGTTGAAATCTAAGGCCTTACGGGTGATCACAAAGTTAACCAAGGACTTACCAATGTTTAAATATGTCATGGAGCCCTTAAAAGTACGGTTAGAGGGCCAAAAATGCAAGAACAAGACTTAAAACCACGTTAGAAAGGACCAGGGGCTGAAATGTAATTAAGTGAAACTTGTTTGGCTGGTTCTGGGAGGCCAGGCGGCCCGCGTAAGATGGTCCCATGGGGCTACGTGGCCCGCGTGAGAGTGCCAGCGACATAATTCACCTGACAGCTGCCAGTTCAGGTCTGTAACCGCCTTTAGGACCTGTAAACTGATACCAGGGGCTGCACAAACGGATTTACATGCAGTAGGGGCACCTGTAAACATCTGGTTGCAACCATAGACTTGCTTGGCATCATCCTAAGCAATTGAATTCACTATATAAGAAGAACAATGTTGCAACTCTTGTGCCATTCATTTGCAAACTTTCACAAGTGTATCTTTGGAGCTCTCTGATCAGCAACCAAGTTTTCTTAGGCTTCATAGTCGTGCTTAGGACCCTTGTAAGTGTCCTTAACTTTCTTTAATTCAGTTTAGCTTAGTTAATTAGCTTAAAGTCAAACCGTCGTAATTAGAGTTTGACTTTGTGATTAATTATAATTTGTCCAGTCAAATTACAAATTGAAAGTACCTATGAGTTGGTAATTATGTGGGCAATAAACACTTAAAAGGGTACCATCTGATTCCCACTCTATCTAGGTCAATTGTCGGGTCAAAGTTAATCTTAAAAAGTCAACAGAAAACTTATTTTCAAATTAATGCATAATTAGCAATGTAGAACCCATGCAACCTGTTTTATCACTAATATAACTTGGTAATTAATGTAAGAACATGTCTAAACATGTTCACCCCGACAATTTTCAGTTTAGGCTCGGTTCGGAACCGAAAGTCGCATAATTTGACTTCTGCTTTGACTTTCCGTTCTGACCCATTTAAGCATGTTTTAGAAAAGCCTTAGAGCCTTATTTGGACCAGGTTTCATGTTAGTATAACCCTCTGTGATTATACAACTTGGTTCATTAGTTATCCGATTCAAATGCATGTTTCCGTTAAATGCTTAAATGTTGATTATTATGCACATATGACCTTAAAATATGATTTTTGAAAATGTAAAAGAGTTGAAACCTTAGTTACTGATTATTAGACTTGTCCCTAAAATTTGACATCAGTTTGAGGTCTAGATTAGGAGTTATGCTTATTAGCGTAATTAGAAAGCTTTTTATTAAATAAACGGCGTAATTAGCATATAGCCTATCTAAACCCGATTTTTAATACCAAACTTTTTACCTACAGATATAAAATAATATTTTGGGATTTTTGAAGATTTTTATTTAATTTTAGGTTGAGCATAACCTAGAGTTCTAAGCTTGATTCGGTAATTGCCGGTTTTGCCCTTTTGGGCTATAAAATGAGTTTTACAAATTATTTTGATACCAAACCTTTTTCTACTGATCTAATATAATAAATAAAATATTTTGAGCCTTCTGGAATAATAAAATATCAGCTTTCCTTTAAAAACCCGGAAATAGCTCAAAATCGTCTTTTTAAGCGTTTTTAACGCATAGTATGTATTAAAACTATTTTAAACATATAAGGTTTTATGCCTACTGATATTTTCAGTAAATTTTTATATAATAACAGTAAGCAAAAGTTTTAAACTCAGATTTCCAGTTTTGACCTTTTAAGCCTATGTGAAATTACCAAAATACATCTAAGGTGCATAGTTTGGTTATAAATGATAAATTTCACATATATATAATACCCTACTGTTATGACTTATAAAAATAAATATTTTTACTGATTAAATCAGACCCGTAACTCAGATTATTATTTAAACTCTTTTATAACCTTTAAAATGACCAAAATGCCCATACGGGGTATAGTTTGAGTTTAAATCCATTTCGGGCATAATAGAAGATATCTTACTGATGTCACAACATATTTAAGGCATATTGACTTAGGAAACCTGTTTATGAATCATTTGGTTACCCGTTACGCATTATTCGTGTTCGGTGCGGTTTATGTAACTAGTTTGCAAAAATTAACCGAAACGGGTCAAACCTTATCATTTTTGTCTCAAAATCCAGAATGTGTTTAGTTTACCCATATTATACAAGTCTTCTAACTTTTCGGGTCTAAATCACATTCTATTCCGGTCTTCGCTTAATCGTGCGTTTGAACCGTATCTTCCTTTGAAACTAACCGGTCTAAGTTTAGGCTTAATTAAAGACCCGTTAGGAATCTAATAGGTTATTATAAACCTTTGTTCCGGAATAGGAGACCCGGTAAAAGCTACGTGCATTTGCTGTTTGTGATAAATACTTGCAAAGGTAAATACTTTTAACTTATTTTCCCTATACGGGCTTGGGGTACGGTATATAAAATACCGCTTGGTCGGGCATTGAATTTTTAATTGTATGAAGATTAATTTATTGAAATGTCCCGTTTAAATTGTTTTGTTTGATTAAAGCCTTTGGGGGGTTAATGACCATGTCCCGGATATCCTTGGCATCATTTTACGAAATGGCCACGACCTTAGCACGCAGGTGTAGGCGTACACCCGCTAGTGCATATATAAATAATAAGGTATAACCGCCGGTTTAGGGAATAACCCGCCGCAGGACTATATCATGTGGTGTGTCTATTAATCTTTAACCCGGCGTCAATCCAGGCTACTGAACGTATAACGAACATGTAATTCTTTTACAAGTTTGTATATAAATAATTATCCCAAGTTATAAAATGTTTTGTGCCGCGTGCATTCAAATCAATTTTTAAACCTTCTCAAAATGAGTCAGTTAATTGTATTTACCAGTGTAAACTGACGTATTTTCCCAAAAATGGTTAAGTGCATGTACTACTCGAAATAGGCTGGCCTCTCCTTAGCATCAATAAGAGTCTCGCAAGCTTGGATGCATTTTAGTCTGATGAACTATGTTTCCTTTTTATTTGATCCGCCTGTGGATCTGTTTCAACTATTATTGTGATACTTAATATTACAATTTTATTCGGTTGAAATAAATCTATCTTTTGCTTCCACTGTGCATTTAAAATTGTGTTGTTTGACTATGATGATATCAACTACGTCACGTTACTCTCCACCGGGCCCACCGGTAATACGTGGAAATATCGGGGTGTGACAGTAAACAGATTTCGGACATTAATATTACCCATTATGATTTCGGGACATTTAAAAACATTCTTTTCCCCGAAATAGTGGTTTCGAGTAGTTCTTTATGACTCAAAACGACTGTAAGTTTTCAAAATTCCGTTTTCCAGATTTCAATCCCAGAATTAATGGATACGAAAACATGACTGATTTATCAACATATGCTTTGATACCACATGTTGATCACTTCTGTTTAAACATGATGAAAAACATAAATGAAATACCTGTGACAGCAGACATGCCAGCAGAGAATCCAGTCAGAGATGCATCCATTGAGTTAGACATTCTTGTCAGGATGATCTGGTTCCTCCTTAGGGTGTAAGATTATGACGGCGATGATCCGAAACAAGGGAGGTTTCGAATTAGGGAGAGAGAGGCCGATTATGATGTTATTAGGTTGTGTATATGTGTGTAACCTTTGACCTCTCTAACAATCTCCTTATATATACACCTAAGAGGAAACCCAATTAGTTAATAAGGGTAATATGGTCTATCAACAATTACCAACTAATTATTAATAGGTTACTAATATATTTTGATCTATATAATATAAATGATTATATTAACTATAAGATTAAATATTACAACAATAATATATTTAATCTTACATGATTATGTATCAACAATTGTTGATTAGTTGATTTATGATAAGAGACAGTTTTATAGTTCTTGATATATTGATATATTGATATTTTAAAATGTTTATAGTACCTTTGGCTTAACAACTATCTAAACGTCCAAGGTTCCTATCATTAACATTTCTTAATAGTGGGGATGCCCATGAGTTCACACAACGATCCACCTATATCTTGAGTAACAATGGAAAATTAGTATATTGAGTGAGGGCACAAGTGTCCATATCTTTGTTGAGGTGAAAACCTTGATATTTATAGTGTTTGAGATTGTTCTTATTAAGATGATTGGTGGTAGTACGACATGCCTAGCGGAATAAGACACATGTATTGCCTATGGTTCTTAAGTCGACCAAGTAATATGTTCTTGACATTAGGAAATTCCTTAAATACAATTGCGATAACTCACGGTAATATTTAGTATGTTGAGTGCCGCGTGTAACAACTCTCATCAAAAGTCCTAATTATTATATTATTTTATCTATTAGGAAACCCTAATTGAGAAACCCAAGTGATTCTGAACAAACCCTAAAATTCTCAGAATTTTCAGAATCAGGATTAGGGCCCCTTCAAAAATAGAATTTACAAAACAGTCGAGTCAGCAGAGCTAGTCCCAACCGTGGCTACCCTATAACCTATTTTCAACCCTTACGCACCGTAACAATTTTAGTCTTACGGTCCGTAAGCACCCTTACGCACCGTAACAATTTGAGGCTTACGGTCCGTAAGCAAAGTGAAATTTTAACTATAAATAGCAGACATTGGCAATCGAATTTTGGTGTTCAAATGACGTAAAACTTCGCTGTATGTACTGAGATACGTTCTGTTTACCAAAATTAACACACACGGTGCACTAATCGACGCCGCAATCAGGGTAATAACTCGATCGCTGATACGATTCAATGTCCGATCGATTAAACTATCCAATGGATGTTTAAGTGCGGCCCACATTAGGGTTTATGCTTTGTCATTTGTCGTTAAATCGATGGATGTTTAAGTATCGCACTTTGTCATTCGTTGTGAAGGTTTTAATCTCGTGAGTTGTCGTAAATGCTGTATTAAGTTACTAACCAAATTGTGTGCCTGTTATTAAACTAGGTTATCAAGGCTAATCAGTAGAATAAGCTCTGTTAAATCTGCAATGTGAGTCATTCTCTTTTTATCAAATTACTTTACAAAAGCATGTTTATTTTCAAAGATTATAATTACAGTGATTAAGTATATGTAGTCACCAAATTACAGCCGGTATGTGGGGTATTGTGCACATTACTGTTTTTATCAATTTAGGTGGGCGTACCTAATTAATGATACTCGTTACTATTGGGTGAACGGACTCAATAGTAATATGACCACAGTCACCGAAACGAGTCGATGACAAATACTGTGGGTAGTTGGTTGAAATAAACATTGTAATCTCTCTTAATACTGTGAATTATAATAACTGAGTCGTTTTAGTAAATAGAATGATTCACTCAGTATTTCCCGCTGACAAAACCTTTTTCAAACATGTTTCAGGTGATCTGTTGTGATCCAGGAAAAGTGCCGTGAAGCACTATCAGCTTAAGGAAGTGGCTTAGTTAAAATAATGAAACATGTTTTGTAAAATAAAAGATTTCCTGGTGAAATCTCAAGATTGTAAATTATCGGGTTTTATCC
This sequence comes from Helianthus tuberosus, assembly GCA_030545235.1. NCBI lineage: Eukaryota > Viridiplantae > Streptophyta > Magnoliopsida > Asterales > Asteraceae > Helianthus > Helianthus tuberosus. The sequence continues at coordinate 129,004,534 of CM060429.1, read as the reverse complement.
CGAATTGTGAAATAAAAAAATCAGGAAATATTTTAAGTTTTAAAAAGATCCTGAAGAAACTTCCGCTGTTAATTAAATACCACGGGATTTCTGTCCCGCGGCTCCTGAAACGGGTGAAACCGGGTCGGGGGCCGTGACAGAAATAAGGTGGTATCAGAGCCACTGATCTAAGCCTATTAAGTATTTAGAAATACTTAATTTTACTGATTGCCAATTATGTGATTATGTGTTTTATTAACTGATTATTTGTTAATTACAGTATGGGTAAACAAAAGCTGTCAAACATCTATCTTAAACTAGATAGGTCAACCAACGAGAAGGGAAGTACATCCCAAACAAAACCTTATGAAATTCCTGAAGAAGGAATATTTGTCCGTAAGGCACATTACGAGGAACCACTTTCTCCTAATAAAAGAAGTTTAATTATTAGGAAAAGTCAGGAGGAAATAAGGAAAAATCGAGAGAAGAAAGTTAAACAAGAAAACCAGGACTTAATCAATAAATCACCTTGGGAGGACAAATTAGATGAGAAATGGGCAAATCTTTATATGCTAGCTACAGTAGCAGAAAATGCAAATCTCTAAATACTAAAAAGTTTTAGCACTTTTATTTCCCAGAAACCTTATTTAGTAAATAAAAGGGGTAGAAATCGAGGAAAATATTAATCAAGTAGAAATAGAAGCTGAAAAGAGTTTTAAGCAAACAGAAAGAGAAATCGGAGAAAGTTCTAGCCAGAAACAGAAAATGACTCCTTGGGAAGTTTTAGATCATAAACTAGTAATGAGTGACCTCATCGGACCTGCCGATTGAAACCTTGCAGCAGCTAATCCAAACCTTATATTTACTGAAGAAGATCTTTTTAGTTACCCACTAGAAGCTCCAATCCCAATCAATCTGGAACCTGCTATTCCAGATCCTATTGTCCAACCTCAACCATTACCAGTAGAATTAGATGAATGGTGGACAACTGATTGGCAATACCAAAATCTTTTAAACAACCCTGATACATTTTTCCCACAAGTTGACCCAGAACCTCCACTATACCCAACTATGAGCCCGGAGAATCTGACTGAACTTCGTCTTTGGGGCGAAGAGTTAATTGATACAGGAAATAGGATTAGGGATATTGGAGAAAGAGTTACTTGGAAGTATGACGAAAGAGAGCGTCGTTTTTAAGAAAATTAGCTGATCAGATAATGAGAGTTCGCAGGAATATAAGTGAATAAATAATTATAATAACCAGTATGTGTAATAACTTAACAATAAAACGTTGTATGATAATCGTGTGTACGAGGCATAAAATAATATATAAAAATGAAAATTGTGAAATCGATAATTTTGATTATACATGTTAATGTGATTATGTGCAAACTGTTTTATTATATTTATAATTATACTAATTATTTACATAAAATTTATTATCAGATGTCAAACATTGGTAACAAACCAGTAAATGAGGTTAATCAGTCAGAGAAACATCCAGGAGATCAATATATGACCCGACAAGATATCGAAAATATTGTTGCTCAAGGGATAGCCAATGCTATTCCAGCATTCGTTGCTGCTATAAAGAATCCTATCGAACCGCAACAATTGGTCCCTAGTAAACGTATTTCTGAAGATAACTTCAGTAATAGTGTAAACGGAGGCAATGATAATATCAATCATAATGCAGAACCACACCAAGCTCCATTACCCAAGAAAATGAAAACTGCAACGCCTGGTTGCACTTTCAAAGAATTCCTTGCTTGTAAACCCACTGAATTTGCAGGCAATGAAGGAGCAACTGCATCACTGCATTAGTTAGAGAAAACCGAAGCAGTCATTGCAATAAGTAAATGTGCTAAAGATGATCAGGTCATGTACGCATCAAATCTCTTCAAGGAAGGAGCACTTGAATGGTGGAACACTGTATTACAATCAAAAGGGAGAATAATAGCTTATGCTATGACTTGGGAAGAATTTAAGGGTTTTGTAGAAAGAAAATTCTGTCCCGAGTACGAAAAGGAACAGATGACAAATAAGTTCCTAAATCATCGGATGATGGGTGTAGATTGTCGCGGTTATACTTCGACATTCTTTGAATATGCTAGAGTGGTACCAACACTGGCTTCGCCAGAACCGGTACTCATTTCTCGCTACATTTGGGGACTGATTAGTGAAATTCGCAATATCGTTAAAGCTGCGAGACCTCGCACTATTGACGATGCTGTGGAATTAGCTAATACCCTAACCGATGAACTGGTACGCACCCAAGATGAAAACAGAAAGAAGGAACTGGCTCAGAAAATTACCCAAGGATTTCGTACGGGTAATAATAACAACTTCAACAGAAGAGGAACGGGAAAATCCTCAACTATGCCATTCTGCAGGAATTGCAAAAAGAAACATTATGGAAGATGTAATATAACCTGCAATTTTTGCAAAGTTGTAGGACATCGGGAAGAGAACTGCAGGAAGAAATCCACAATTTGTTACAATTATGGAGAAATAGGACATTTCAAAACAGAATGTCCTAAATTAATCAAACCAGCAGACAACAAAACTAAGGCGACAGGCGGAACTATTAAGAAGAATGCCAGGGCATTTCAGCTGACCACTCAAGAAGCAGAACTCATCCCAGATGTGATCGCGGGTACGTTCTTAGTTCACAACATTTACGCCAAAGTATTATTTGACTCTGGTGCAAACCAAAGTTTTATAAATACTTCATTCTGCCAAGCTCTTAATTTACCTTTAACCAATATTAGGCAGATTTTTACAGTTGAAACGGCAGACGGAAATTAAGTTAAAATAGATAAAGTTTTGCAAGAAGAAAACATAGAACTTTTAGGACATAAATTCTCTGCAAAACTATTGCCGATGAATTTAGCTGAATTTGATGTTGTATTAGGAATGGATTGGTTAATAGCCAACCATGCTAAAATCCTTTGTGATCAGAATTCCATAGAAATTCAATCACCCACCGGAGAAGTGATTAGGATTACAGGAGATAAACCACGTAAGCCCATGAAGTTCATATCAGTAATGAAAGTTGCTAATTATGAACGAAAACAAGGAATAGTATATATGATTTCAGTAATCATTAGTACTAAGGGTAAAGAACTTAAGGAAATTCCTGTAGTCTCAGAATATCCAGATATATTCCCAGAAGATTTACCGGGATTACCTCCGGATAGGGCAGTAGAATTTAGGATTCATCTAATTCCAGGAACTACACCGATAGCCAAGGCACCTTATCGGTTAGCACCTACAGAAATGTTAGAACTGAAAAAGCAATTAGATGAATTACTAAGTAAAGGTTTCATACAACCTAGCTCATCCCCTTGGGGAGCGCCAATATTGTTTGTAAAAAAGAAGGATGGTTCAATGAGAATGTGTATCGATTATAGAGAACTAAATAAGGTTACAATTAAGAATCGATATCCATTACCTAGGATTGATGATCTGTTTGATCAACTGCAGGGGGCTAGATATTTTTCTAAGATAGATTTACGCTCCGGATATCATCAATTGAAGGTACAAGAAGAAGACATACCTAAAACTGCTTTCAGAACTAGGTATGGTCATTATGAGTTTACAGTCATGCCCTTTGGGTTAACGAATGCACCTGCTGCATTCATGGACATGATGAATAGAATCTGTAAACCATATTTGGATAAATTTGTAATTGTTTTCATAGACGATATACTTATTTATTCCAAAAGTCAGATAGAACATTGTGAACACCTTCATGCACTCTTAACTTTGTTAAGAAACAAAAGCTTTATGCCAAATTCTCGAAGTGTGAATTTTGGTTGCAAGAAGTGCAATTCTTAGGACACATGGTGAATCACGAAGGTATTCACGTAGATCCTGCTAAGATAGAGGCAATTACCAAATGGAAGGTTCCACAAACAGCAATGGAAATAAGAAGTTTTATAGGTTTAGCTGGGTACTATAGACGGTTTATTAAGGATTTTTCCAAAATAGCTGTTCCATTAACTAAGCTAACCTGTAAAGACATTAAGTTTGAATGGGGACCTAAGCAAGAAGAAGCCTTTAGAATATTGAAGCATAAATTAACAAATGCACCAATCTTAGCCTTACCAGAAGGAATTGAAGATTTTGAAGTATATTGTGATGCTTCAAAACTAGGATATGGATGTGTGCTTATGCAACGCAAAAAGGTAATTGCATATGCTTCAAGGCAATTGAAAAAGCACGAAGAAAACTATACGACTCATGATTTAGAATTAGGAGCCGTAATTTTTGCCCTTAAGATTTGGAGACATTATCTTTACGGAAGTAAATTTACTGTCTACACAGACCACAAAAGTTTAAGATATATATTTGGGCAAAAAGAGTTAAACATGAGGCAAAGGAGATGGATGGAAATCCTAAGTGACTACGACTGTGATATTCAGTATCATGAAGGAAAGGCAAATGTAGTTGCCGATGCCTTAAGTCGTAAGTATTATGAGAAACAACGACAGGTTCGTGCTCTCAGATTAAATCTACAAATAGATTTAATGGAACTATTGAAGAATGTTCAAACTACAACAATCAAGGATGATGCTGAAGGAATGAAAGGACGAATCAAGGAATTAGAACAAGGAGTAGATGGAATTTGGAGATTTCACAAAAGTAGAATTTGGGTACCTAAGCAGGGAGACTTAAGACCTAAGATTTTAGAAGAAGCTCATAAATCTAGGTATACTATGCATCCCGGAAACAATAAAATGAACCAAGATTTAAGAAAGAACTTTTGGTGGATAGGAATGAAAAAGGATATAGCACAATATGTTTCTAAATGTCTCACTTGTTCACAAGTTAAGGCAGAACATCAGAAACCTTCAGGGTTACTACAACAATTAGAAATGCCAGTATGGAAATGGGAACTTATAACAATGGATTTTGTTACTAAGTTACCCAAAACCAGAAAAGGTAATGATACGATTTGGGTAATTGTAGATCGATTAACCAAATCAGCTCACTTTTTACCTATGAAAGAAACCTTTAGCATGGAAAGACTGGCTAAATTGTATGTAGATGAAGTTGTATCCTTACATGGAGTTCCACTCTCCATTGTTTCGGATAGGGATAGCCGTTTTACTTCTCATTTCTGGAAAAATTTCTAGCAAGCTATGGGAACTCGACTAAATTTGAGCACTGCATATCATCCTCAAACAGACGGACAAAGTGAAAGGACAATCCAAACTCTAGAGACATGCTCCGAGCATGTGTAATAGATTTTGGTGGAAATTGGGATGATCATTTACCATTAATTGAATTCTCCTATAACAATAGTTATCATTCAAGTATTGAAACTGCCCCATTCGAGGCACTATATGGAAGAAAGTGCAGAACTCCAGTCTGTTGGGCAGAAATAGGAGAAAGTCAATTATCAGGTCCTGAAATAGTGCAAGAAACGACTGATAAGATTACTCAAATCAAGGAAAGGCTGAAGACGGCTCGAGATCGCCAGAAAAGTTATGCAGACAATAGATGCAAGCCGTTAGAATTCCAAGTTGGAGACAGAGTATTGTTAAAAGTTTCTCCTTGGAAAGGAGTAGTTAGATTCGGTAAGAAAGGAAAGTTAAGTCCAAGGTACGTAGGACCATTTTCAATGATCCAACGTATAGGACCAGTCGCTTATCGTTTACAACTACCAGAAGAATTATCTGGAGTACATGATGTATTTCATGTATCCAATCTCAAGAAATGCTTATCAGATGAATCACTGGTAGTACCTCTTAGAGATATAGAGGTAAACGAAAAGCTGAAATTTGTTGAGAAACATCTTCAAATTGAGGATCGAAAGATTAAGTTTCTCAAACACAAACGACTAGTTTTAGTCAAAGTCAAATGGGATTCAAAGAGAGGAGCTGGAATCCGAAATGAAGCGAAAGTATCCTCACTTATTCCAGTAAATCTCGAGGACGAGATTTTTATTAAGGTGGGGAGAATGTAACAACTCTCATCAAAAGTCCTAATTATTATATTATTTTATCTATTAGGAAACCCTAATTGAGAAACCCAAGTGATTTTGAACAAACCCTAAAATTCTCAGAATTTTCAGAATCAGGATTAGGGCCCCTAAAACTCAGGGGGGGGGGGGGTTAAACCCTATTTACGATTATCCTAAAAATCTCGTTGTCAAAAATAGAATTTACAAAACAGTCGAGTCAGCAGAGCTAGTCCCAACCGTGGCTACCCTATAACCTATTTTCAACCCTTACGCACCGTAACAATTTTAGTCTTACGGTCCGTAAGCACCCTTACGCACCGTAACAATTTGAGGCTTACGGTCCGTAAGCAAAGTGAAATTTTAACTATAAATAGCAGACATTGGCAATCGAATTTTGGTGTTCAAACGACGTAAAACTTCGCTGTATGTACTGAGATACGTTCTGTTTACCAAAATTAACACACACGGTGCACTAATCGACGCCGCAATCAAGGTAATAACTCGATCGCTGATACGATTCAATGTCCGATCGATTAAACTATCCAATGGATGTTTAAGTGCTGCCCACATTAGGGTTTATGCTTTGTCATTCGTCGTTAAATCGATGGATGTTTAAGTATCGCACTTTGTCATTCGTTGTGAAGGTTTTAATCTCGTGAGTTGTCGTAAATGCTGTATTAAGTTACTAACCAAATTGTGTGCCTGTTATTAAACTAGGTTATCAAGGCTAATCAGTAGAATAAGCTCTGTTAAATCTGCAATGTGAGTCATTCTCTTTTTATCAAATTACTTTACAAAAGCATGTTTATTTTCAAAGATTATAATTACAGTGATTAAGTATATGTAGTCACCAAATTACAGCCGGTATGTGGGGTATTGTGCACATTACTGTTTTTATCAATTTAGGTGGGCGTACCTAATTAATGATACTCGTTACTATTGGGTGAACGGACTCAATAGTAATATGACCACAGTCACCGAAACGAGTCGATGACAAATACTGTGGGTAGTTGGTTGAAATAAACATTGTAATCTCTCTTAATACTGTGAATTATAATAAATGAGTCGTTTTAGTAAATAGAATGATTCACTCAGTATTTCCCGCTGACAAAACCTTTTTCAAACATGTTTCAGGTGATCTGTTGTGATCCAGGAAAAGTGCCGTGAAGCACTATCAGCTTAAGGAAGTGGCTTAGTTAAAATAATGAAACATGTTTTGTAAAATAAAAGATTTCCTGGTGAAATCTCAAGATTGTAAATTATCGGGTTTTATCCCGAATTGTGAAATAAAATAATCGGGAAATATTTTAAGTTTTAAAAAGATCCTAAAGAAACTTCCGCTGTTAATTAAATACCACGGGATTTCTGTCCCGCGGCTCCTGAAACGGGTCAAACCGGGTCGGGGGCCGTGACAGAAATAAGGTGGTATCAGAGCCACTGATCTAAGCCTATTAAGTATTTAGAAATACTTAATTTTACTGATTGCGTTTTACGATACACTACTCAAAACAAAGTTCTTTTGGTATTTGAACTTGAAATGATAGAAGATAAGAGCGTAAATCTAATTTTATGGTTCCCCCTTTCAAATAATGGTGAGTTTGTCTGATATGAGCACCATTAATAATGAGGGTATGCCAAAAAAAAGGTATTAAACTCCCACCAGTTCATCAAGTCTCGAGCAAGCCTCTGTTACATATCCATCCAAGCAAGTTTCACCCTTAAATCTCTTTGGCTTTCATTACTTTTGGTTTATTGCGTTTTATTGATATAAGTGATTTATTACTTTCTGCAGACGTTTGCGTTTTACTTTTGCGTTTTATTTTTGTTTTATTTTATACAATAATATTGCAGACTTTTTTTATTAGGTTTTATCATTGTTTTTATATTTTGTTTGTGATTGCGTTTTATGTTTTGTTTCTTTTTAGTCCATTGCGTTTTAGGAAAACACATTTTGATGTGTTTTTAGTCCATTGCGTTTTAGGTAAAACACATTTTTATGTGTTTTTAGTCCATTGCGTTTTAGAAATAACACTTTCTTTTGTGTTTTTAGGGCATTGCGTTTTAGAAAAAAAGACATTTTTATGTGTTTTTTGGTACATTGCGTTTTAGAAAAACATATTTTGAAGTGTTTTTAGTCCATTGCGTTTTAGGTAAAACACATTTTATGTGTTTTCAGTCCATTGCGTTTTAGAAAAAAGACATTTCTTTGTGTTTTCTAGCCATTGCGTTTTACAAATAAGACATTTCGTTGTGTTTTTTGTGCATTGCGTTTTAGAAAAATGTCATTTTTAGGGGTTTTTTTTCTATTGCGTTTTACGCAGCTGGGTTTTTTCCATTGCGTTTTACGCAACTGGGTTTTAGAAAAAAAAATTTCGAAAATATAGCAATAGTATACTCGTTTTAAAGATAAAAAAACGCTCGTTTTTTTGGTGCAATTTATATAAAAAAATAATGTCGTATGAAAGAGTTATTAACGTTTAAAAAATGGAAGGGAATTGGAAGAGAGAGAAACTATTGCCTTGGATTGACTAGAATGCCCCTAAACAAACTCACGCGTCTCTTTTCTTCCCTTTAATTTTCATCATTTAATCTTAGCCCTTGATTAACTAAATGGATGGTCAAGATCACTTCCTAGCCTTCTTAGCCAAATAAACTTCCAATTGTATCTCCACCCTAGTTATTTGATCTTACATATAGTTGTCGTTAGTGTTTTTTCTCTTTAATTCAATAAAGATTATCGATTATAATATATAAATCAAATAATCGTGCAGTCGAAGATGCTAGTATAAGAAGAGGAAATTATCTCTATAACATTTACGAACTCGCGTTAACAGTGCCAGCCAGCTGCGTGCTGGCTGGCTATTGGCTGATTTTTTTCTTTTGTTTTTTCGCTTGAACCGTAACTTTCTTCATCTGGCAACTCTTTTTAAACCGCCCGGCTACTACAACGGTTACAAAACCAACAGTTAGGTTTCATTTCGGATCTGGAATTGAAACTCAAAATCATAAACACCACCGACGCTCTACCGATTTCGCGGCGGTGTTGTAAAGAGAGTAGGCGAGAGAGTAGGCGGCCGTCGGTCGAAGTGAGTGGTTCTCGCCGGTCTTTAGCGTTCGCTGCCACCGATCTAGGCAAAGGCTACCCATATGGTAGTCGGAAGAGCATCGTCGCCACTTTTTAAATGCTTTTTGTCACTGACCGCCAGCTAAAACTGTTTCCGACGACTTCACAGAGATCCTAGGGTTTGAGGTGGGGGTAAACCGAAGAAAACCGGTGGTGAGGTGGACGCGTGGTGGTGTACTATGGTTGCATGGTATCTTGGTGATAGTGGTTGGTGGCGGTAAGTTCCAATTTGGGTGTATTACAGAGAAAATGGCTTCTATATCCATCAGTTCTCTTTCTATACATCTATGCATACACACTATTCCACAAAACTGTTTTCAATTCTCATTTGAAATCCGCTACAGCTGGACCAGCTGCACATATGCCTTAATATAAGGCTACACGGTATGGGGGTCGTCCCCCTACCGTCCCGGTCCGTCGCCGGTTTGAACACCGTGCCGCCACCCCCGTTGCCGTCCAGTCATCGTCCTCTCCGTCGGTATTCCGACGTTCAGGACGGAGCAAAACAATGGGTCCCCCCTCCGTCGCCGGTTTGAACACCGTGCCGCCCCCTCCGTCTTCATCCCGTCGCCGGCTTCAGCTCCGGCACCATACCGTGTAGCCTAATAACATAACCCTAAACTATTAGTATTTCTCCCTTTTTAGCTATAACTTTTCTTATTTGTCATTTCAACTCTATTATCAATTTTCAATTAAAAATAATGGAGTTGTTAATTGTATGTTTATACGTATCAAATAAAATTATATGATTAATATTTCGTTGTTTCTGTTATTCTTTGAAAATAAAATTTAATAATATCAAATAAAAAGGCATTATGTACGTTTTACTATGTAATTCATTGAAAATAAAATTTAATAATATCAACTAAAAAGGCACTAGGTATGTTTTAGTATAATCCTCTTATGACTTTAAACCCAAATAATTAGTTATATTAATATATAGTTTTGTCGTTTAATGCGTTACAACGGTACCATCCGATTAAAATATTGTTATCGTTTTATCGATCTAAAACATGTGTGGATGTCCTCTTGGGTCAATTTCTTCCGTTTGCTATACCAAGTGCTTAAGTCATACCAAACCGAACTTATATCAATCGAAACCCCGATGACTGAATACCCGTCGCGAAGCGCGGGGAATCCATCTAGTATCTAAATTATCTATAAATCAATGAATATTTTATTTTTATTGTCGAAGTGTAAAAAGTTTTTTATTTTTGGAAAAAAGTGCAATAATTTTAGTAGACGGTATGCTTAAAAAGAGAACTAAGAAAGATGGCAACCTCCAACTACTATTCAAGTCCTTTAGAATTGCATGGATACTAGTAACATTACCCGTGCTTCGCAGCGGGGTTTCAGTTGATATATATTTTGGTTTCGTATAAAAACCGAAAGAAATATGCTTAAAATAATATAAAACATGTTTTACATCGATCGAAAACTATAAAAATAAATTTAAAGTGGATAGCGAGGCAGACTGATTTAAATTAATTGTTAATAGAAATGTAAACCCTATCTTAAATATAATTTTAATGAAAAAGGAACCTTAAACTAAAACACTAAATATAAAGAAAAGTAAAAAAAATAAAAAAATAAAGTCGAAAAAAATCAAGAAAGAAACAAAAAAAAAAAAAAAAAAAAATAGGATAAAAACACTATTTACACAACTTGCTAATTGTAATATACGTCAAAACGTATACCAACTTGAATTTATACTAACACGTGCATAAAAATAAGCACATAAGAAAACATATACAACGCATTGCAGCAGTGTCGGACGTAAAGTGACTCGAATTTATACTGTCTAGTGAAAACGTATTATATTTGACCCAACTCGTTTACGAACAAAATTTACGTCAAAAGGTAAAACAACTGAAAACATACATAAAAATAAGCAATAAAATGTATTATATTTGACCCGATTCATTTTCAGAAGAAAAAAAATTGCGTCAAAATATAAAACAACTTAAAAACGTATATAATAATAAGTATAAAAACATATTATATTTGACATAACTCATTTTTGAGAAAAATTTACGTCTAAACGTAAATTAATTTTAATTTATACCAACACATACATAAAATAAGCACGTAAAACTCAATTACAAAGTTCTTAAAAAGTTAATGTATTGTAAATGTTAACGCTGAAAATTGAAAGACATAAGTATAAAAAATACAAAAACATAAAAACAAAAAGGCAAAAAAAAAAAAAAAAAAATCAAAAAAAAAAAAAAAAACACAAAACACCAAAAAAACCCATCATAAAAAAACAAGTTATTGTAGAACACGCAAATATAAGGATATAAAATAGAATAGAATTTAGAAAAGAGTAAACTGCCATTTTGGTCTCTGTGGTTTGGGCATTTTTGCCATTTTAGTCTAAATCTCAAACTTTTTAAATCTGGGTCCCTGTAGTTTCGTTTTTTTTTTGTCATTTTAGTCCAAAACTCAAAAAACCCCTTATTAAATTGTTGAAAGCTGTTTATTTTGTCTTCTTGTTCAGGGGCAAATTGGTCATTTTATGAGTTATTATAACAAATAAAAAAAACAAAAAAACACATCTCTCTCTCTCTTTCTCTGCACTCTCTCTCTCTCTCTAAACATACCTCAGCTCTGACTCTCTCTCTCTATAACACCACCCGATCAGTGACCATCACCCTCTTCACCCCCACCACCCCTTTATCTTCAATCTTCAACCACCATAACCAAACCACCACAGCCTTCACTATCGTCGCACCACCACCATTGTACTCAGAAAGAGAGAGAGAAACGAGTTACACAGAGAATCCAAATGAGAGAGCAGGAGAGGGAGGTTCACCAGCAACCACTATCGCCTTCTATTTTGATCATATCATCATCTTGCCAAAACCAGAGATTTCTCCGGCGTCATCATCTTCATCATCGACATCATCCTCATCACCGGCGTCGAAACCCTAACCCTAACCCCCAAGCGTCGAAACCTTAACCCCCAACTTCCCCGGTGACGGCGGCGGAGGTGTTGGTGTCAAATTTGAGATATATCAGCCGCACACCCTTTCTCCCTCATCTGATCAGAACCCTCCGGTCGCCGGAGCACCCCCCCCCCCCCCCCCAGGCCGTCGTTCCGGCCATCGTTCCTGCTGTTGTGCAGAACCACCTCCACCATCTTCAACCTCCGTTGTCTCCCCTGCCCCGGTCTCTCTCTCATCGCCTGTTCGATTGCAAGCCCTAATTTTTGGATTGGCTATGAAGAAATGAATAGATTTTTGTGATGATTTAAGGGTTTGTACAGCTATAAATAGGTGGTGAGAAGGGGATGACTGATGAGGTGATGGTGGACTTGATGGTGACAGTGGTGGAAGTCTTGTAAGAGAGAGAAATGATGCAGAGAGAGGGAAAGAGTGATTTTAGAGAGAGAGATGGGAGAGCTTTTATAAAAATCTTATTAATAATTAATTTAGTTTATTAATTTTTAATATGTTATATTAAAATCAGAATGACCAAAACGCCCCTGCACAAAAAGACAAAATAGGCATGTTGTAACAGTAAAAAATGAGAGTTTTTGAATTTTGGACTAAAATGACAATAAAAGTGAAACCACATGGAATCAAATTTAAAAAGTTTAACATTTACACTAAAATAGCAAAACTGCCCAAATCACGGGGACCAAAATGGCAGTTTACTCTTTAGAAAAACTGATATATTGAGATAAGTTTTGGTAGGCTGGCATAAAACTGGTTGCCGCCGCCGGTACGATAACAGAAAATTCCAGTTTTATCAAAAAAATTTATAAAAGCAGTAGGTACCGTACGTGTCTAAATGACTAAACAATCCCTTACCCGTTTATTCGCCAGGTGTACCCATACAGTTGCTGAACATGCCTTATATATTCTCACTTTCTTGATTCTTCACTAGAAACCATCATCCACCACTCTCTCTCTCTACATTATTGGACGATTCTTCTCTCTCACACACTAGTATAACTCAAGTTCAACAAACAATGACTCGTCATCATTCTTTTCAGTGGACCGGTAAGAAGACCGGTTAAATGTCAGGTCCGGTTATGAAAATACTGCGCCCTGGTCAATGGACCAGTAAAAAGACCAGTTTAGTTTCCGGTCCGGTTATGAAAACATTAGTTCGTGCAGGCAGAATCCTCACCACCGTAGATAACACGGTGGCGGAGCCACCGATAGCAGCCACGGTGGAGTCGGATTACGTCGTCATCCTCGCCGCACTCCTCTGCGCCATGATTTGCGTTGTAGGTTTAATCGCGGTGGCTCGCTGCGCGTGGCTCCGGCGAGGCTCCGTCGCGAACGGCGGTGGACGGAATTCAAACCAGCAAAATCACAACAAAGGAATGAAGAAGAAGATGATTGAGGTGATTCCGAAGTTCACATACGATGCTGACGTCAGAGAGGATGAAAAGAGCTGTAGTAGTGAGTGTGCGATTTGTTTGGGTGAATATGTTAAGGGAGATGAGATCCGTGTGCTGCCGCAGTGCGGACACCGGTTTCACGTGGGTTGTATTGATACCTGGCTGAGCTCTCACTCATCGTGTCCGTCGTGTAGGCAGGTACTGGTGGCCCAGAGGTGCAAGAAGTGCGGTGAGTTTCCGACGAGTTTTGGCGGGAACGTGGTTGTGGACAAATGTAGCTCTAGTTCAAGGGATTATTTACCGTGACGAGTGTATGTAATTCAGTTAGAAATTCCATATTAATTTTCAGTGATTTGTATAATTCAGATAGAAATTCCATATTAATTTTCAGTGAATTTAAGATTTTTTTTTTCAGATGAATTACTTAATTTTTTTCTAACTATAAAATTCATTTTTTTACTGCTGGAATAAAATTACTCAAAAGTAATCAATGTTTTTGTAATTTAGTTTTTTTTTATTAATCTAGCGACTTAAATAAAACTTATATATTTTGAGTTAAGTTCACGTACAAACAGTCTTATCGTACAAAACATAATAAAGACATGAAAAAAAAGACACGGTAACATTTTCGTAATTATTTAGAGTAATTATCAAATTACTTTACAAATGATCTTGTAGGTTAATTTTATAAAATGTTCTTGTACGGTAATTGATCTTGTAGGATAATTTGAAATTTGCAGCGTAATTATGATACTCTACAAAATTAATCTACAAGATCAAAAGTATCTTATAAAATCAAAATTACCATACAAGATCATTTGTATAGTAATTATGATACTTTATAAAATTACTCTACAAGATCAAAACTACACTACAAGAACATTTTACAAAATTACATACAAGATCAAAATTACCCTACAAAATCATTTGTAGGGCAATTTTGATAATTACTTTACAAGTAAATAATACGAAAATGTTATCGCGTTTTTTACCTTTTTCACCGTATTTATACGTTTTGTATGATAAGGGTGTTTGTATTTGGTTTTTTGTCTATATATTTTATGAGGTGGTAAGTTATTTTTTTTTTCTAATTTTTGAGTTACATGGTTGAATCATGTAAAGATGCATAGTAATTATTTTTTGTCATTCTAAAAACACATGGTTATAATTTTCACGTTGACTTGAATATAATACTTTTACATTGACATAACTAGCAAGGATCTATAGCACATGTAAAAGAAAAACCCATCATCCTACAACATTCAAGGAATAGTAGTGGAATACTACTCTTTTATTTTTCCATCGAATAATAACTAAAATCCATATAAAATCACTTACTTTTAAAAAAAAAGTATGATTAAAATGTGTGACATCTGAAGAATTCTAGTAAAAAATATGGTTGATATTAGATGAAATATAACTTTTTAAATTATTCCCGATTTATTTATTTATTTATTTATTATTGTTTAAATGTTAAAAGAGTCATGTTTAGCCAAATAAAGTAATAAGGCGGTTGGTGAAATATTGTTTTCTTATCTTAGCCGTTGGTGAAATAATAACATATTTGAATAGATAAATGCATATATATAATAATAGTAATAGTAATAGTAATAGTAATAATAATAATAATAATAATAATAATAATAATAATAATAATAATAATAATAATAATAATGGTGAAAGGGAAAGCATACGTGGGCCTTTGTGTACGACATATGATTTCTTGTAGCTACTGACGGAGAGCTGGATTGTGGGGACTTCCTGGGGATTCGAAAAAAATCTGTGGAATTAGGAAACAAAGGAGCACATTGTTTTTCAATTTATCTTCTTTTTCTTATCTTATCTTCAAGTTCCTTTTTCATCTTTTCCAGAACTAAACATTTTTTAAAACCCTTTTTTTCATAATCTTAATTCGCCTATAGTCAAGAAAATTAAAGCAAGAGGCTAGGAAATTATTATTAAAAGTTAGCCATCATGTTTGGGAAGATAAGTTGTGAGTAGTAGATTTGTATGGTGAGTTGTAACCGGTGTTTCGAAAACCGGACCAGTAAACCAATAAGGTAACCGATTTATAGTTTAGTTCGTTCTTAAAAACATTAGTCGAAATAAATAATTTACTACAAACTGAATTTTTCTTTGAATTTTTCTTGTATGTGCATCAAATTTATGGGAAAAAACATGTTCGGAAGCGTCGGGTACACACAACGGGCTACTTCAACCTGAAGTATGCATCAAAGACAACCCTTATCGTGTAGAGACCTAGAGTCATGTAGTGTGCACACGTCAACTTCTCAACATGATAAAGAAATATTGAGCTTTTTTCCAAGTAAGTGTTGGTGGAGAAAATATTTTCCATTTTGATATTCTTTGAGAACTATTCACCAAAACAATGTTCTTCACTACTAGAAAACTGTTATTATTCCCACGTCAATTTCCGTAGGAAATCCGTGGGTAACTGCGTTTACCCACGGATTTCCCACGAAAATGGGCTGTGGGAATTTTGCTCGTGGGTAATTTTTTTCTGACGCACTTCCTACGGAATTTCCTACTCCTTTCCCACACAAATGTTTCGTTAGAATTCTCCTACTTATTTCTCACGGAATTAATTTTCTTAACTTTCCGACGCATTTCCTACGGAATATTTATTTTTTAAAATTTTGTGCTT
The DNA here is from genome assembly GCA_030545235.1 of Helianthus tuberosus. Taxonomy (NCBI): domain Eukaryota; kingdom Viridiplantae; phylum Streptophyta; class Magnoliopsida; order Asterales; family Asteraceae; genus Helianthus; species Helianthus tuberosus. The sequence continues at coordinate 128,988,441 of CM060429.1, read as the reverse complement.
AAAACAATTATATTTATTATAATTTTTTTAATGATAAATTGGATTCCTACGCATTTCCTACTAATGATTAAAATGAAAACGAATTTCGTAGGAATTGCGTCAGTATTTTCCTACACATTTCCTTCGGATATATACAAATATGTTTAAAAAATAACATATATGTGTATTACAAAAAAAAAATTATCTATTCCGTGAGTAATCTGTCGGGATTTCCAACACACATCCTACGGAATCAATTTAGAAATAACATATATTTTTATAAAATAATAAATTTATATTTTAATATCATTAATTTTGTTTATTATGAATATTTGTTTACCATAAATTGGATTCCTACGCATTTCCTACTAATTGTTAAAATAAAAACGAATTCCGTCGGAATTCCGTCGAAAACTTCCGACACATTTCTTACGCATACCGATTCCTACGGATTTCTGACTAATAGTTAAAATGAAAACGAATTCCGTCGGAAGTCCGTGGGAAATTTCTGACACTTTTCCTACGCATAACAATTTGTGGCTTTTTTGTAGCTTTTTTGTCACAAAACTAAGACCCTTTCTTGTTCGTCGGAAGTTTGTGGGAAAAGTGTCGGCATTTTCGTTCGTAGGAAATGTGTAGGAAATTTTGGTAGGAATAGTAGTAGTTTTCTAGTAGTGTCATCATCTATTTTATATGTTTATTTATCTAATCGATCCAACATTTAATCTTATTATTTTTTTCAATCAACTCATTGTAGTTTTTTTTACTAACTATTTATAACTATTTTACGTTTATTTTTTTAATCAACTCATCTCACAAATTAAGAAACATAAAAACTAATCAAACTAGGGCTGTAAACGAACCGAACGTTCAGCGAACAGTTCGTGAACCGTTCGGCGGGAAGTTCGTTTATGTTCGTTCGTTTAATAAACGAACGAACATGAACAAGAAATTTCGTTCGATTAGTTAAATGAACGAACATGAACAGAGGTCTCGTTCGTTCGATTGTGTTCGTGAACGTTCGGTAAGGTGTTCGTGAACGTGTTCGTGAACATTCGTTGCTTTGCGTTTGTTTATGTTCGTATGTTTGTGTTTTAATTGAAGATCTTTGTACCTTCTTATATTTTATATGTACTTTTTATATTATTAAACTTTTATTTATTTTAGAGTAAAATGCCCGGATAGTCCCTGTGGTTTTGCAAAGTTTCAGCTATAGTCCCCAGATTTTGGAAATTACACTCATAGTCCCTGTGGTTTGACAGTTTGTTACGCTGATAGTCCCTGGAGTGGATGTGGGTTAGTTTTCTCAGTTAAGTTGGTGTGAAATGACTATAATACCCTTAATATAAAATAAAATAAACAAATCAAGTATTTAAATATATAAAACATATATGTATATACACACATTGTCTCTCTTTTTAGTTGATGGTGGAGGCGGGTGATGGCAGCAGGGGAGGTGACGGTGGTGGTGGTTTTTAGTGAGAGAGAGAGAGAGAGAGTAGAAAGAGAGATACATATTATTCAGTAAGTGTGTGTATATACATACATATATGTTTTATATATTTAAATACTTGATTTGTTTATTTTATTTTATATTAAGGGTATTATAGTCATTTCATACCAACTTAACTGAGAAAACTAACCCACATCCACTCTAGGGACTATCAGCGTAACAAACTGTCAAACCACAGGGACTATGAGTGTAATTTCCAAAATCTGGGGACTATAGCTGAAACTTTGCAAAACCACAGGGACTATCCGTGCATTTTACTCTTTATTTTATTACCCTAACAATTAAACTAGGAAACCCACTTTCACCTTGTTTATGCATCATTTACCTTTCATTTCTCATTATTTACATTGGCGAATACGATCGACCTTTGTTCCACAATAAGGGATTCAAGTTCGAGTGCTACTCTCTGGGCCATCTATCTTTATCCTTCGTCGCGTTCGCCAAATTTATTTTTGTTCGTGAACCGTTCGCGAACACGCTCATTTCCTTAATGAACGAACACGAACATAAAATCTCGTTCGGTAAGTGTTCATGAACCGTTCGTGAACACATTTATTTCCTTAACGAACGAACACGAACAAAGCCTTGTTCGTGTTCGTTCGGTTCGTTTACAACCCTAAATCAAACATTAAAACTTGACTTGTTACAGATCATTCACTTTGATTTCAGTTTTATGAACATACATTATTCCTAGATTATATACAAATACATCCATTGCCATTCATGTTGTCTTGATAGTTAGTTTGATCCTTTTTCTAGTATGATATATAATTGATGGATGTATTTTCTGGGCTCAGCATCTTATAATTGATGCCCCTGCTAATAAATTATCTTTGTTATCCGTTGAAATAAATATGCTAATTATTTAGTTTGTCTTTCGGGTTAAAAAGGTTATAAAATGATAATTAGATTAAGAAAGATGCAAACTTATCATAGGATGGATGCTTCCATACGACTTAGTAAAAAAACAAAAGTAAAATAATTATAATGAGTTAGTTAAAAAAAACTACAGTGGAAGTGGGATGATTGAAGAAAATAACCAAATTGATTGGATAAAAACATATAAAAATAGATTATGAATTGATTAACTAGAAAAATAAAAAATAAATGAAGAACACTAATTTGGCAAATAGTTCTCAAGCAACATCAAAATGTTAAATGTTTTTTCTATCAACACTAGTTTTGTAAAAAAAAAAACTCAAGAAATATGTGTGTAAAAGAAGTGTTTCTATGGTTGAACAATTAAATTCCTCTACCCAACATGATTAATTTACACCTTAAAACTGATCTATTAATTTAACAAAAAAAAAAAAAACACTACATTTACAATTGGTTTAGCCCCACTATGTTTATAAAACTACATTTTTGTAGTTCATTCTTAGTATTTATATCATCAAATAGAAGGGATTGTGTTACAATGCATATATTTGATAATGGAAACGTCTAAATCTTACTTACGGGTAGTTTGATATACTAGGTGGTTGTTAATCTGTTTACGACATTTAGTAAAATTGACGTTAAAATTGACTTTCTCAACAATTCAACAGAGTTGTTCATGTTTTGTCTACATCTATTGTTTAATCTAAAGATTTTATTCAGAAGTTAGAAGACTTGAACACATAAACTATTAGGCAATACTAAATAATTGCCTCAAATTTTTCTCTGCATATAATTTTATTCAATTCATTCAATGTATAGATTTTCTATTTTAGTCATAGGAGGATTTCACTCCTCATGAGTTACACAATTTCTTGTATTTATACTCTTGTAATTCTCAATGTAAATCATCAGAAGTTGTACAATTTCATGGTATCAGCCTTGATCATGTCCCCTTGATAGTATTCTGCCCTAACTCTCTTCCGTCTTCTCGCCACCCTTAACCATGTCTTCCTCAACCGATCTTTCCACCATTCCTCTTTATTCTCTTAGCCATCTCATCACTATCAAACTAAATTCCACCAATTATCTCCCATGGGAGAAACAAATCACCCCGGTTCTTTCACACCTTGATCTCATCGGCCATGTTAATGGTTCAAAACCATGCCCACCAGAAACTATCTCTTCCAACAATGAAACTGTTACCAATCCAGCCTTTGTAGCACGGAAATCCGCTGACCAAAAAGTCCTCCTTCTCATAATGTCGCAACCCCAGCCGCGAGCAACAGCCGGTGGTATTGGTGTTTATTAATTTGGCAGCGGAAATGAGACATCAGGATCGTAGTTAGGAAATAAACTTTAGAGTTTCAAAACACCAAACTTTTATATCAAACAAATGGGATAAAACCCACATTTTATTCATAATATCTTTATAGGGATAAGGAAAATTGGTTTTTAATAAACCAACCTTTGTCCCGTTGGTAAATAATAATCTTACCTACGTAATTGGTATACAATAATCCTACATATCAACATGTTGGTACTCAATGAACTTCCGTTAATTTTTTTTTAACTGAAGTTAGTTTTTAAGTTTTATTTATTACATAAACAGCCCCTGTAGTTGTAATTTACTAGTTTTAACTATAACTATTTTAAAACTAGTAAATTACAGTCCCTTGAGGTTTTTTTTGTTTTATAAAACAGTTAAAACTAGTAAATTACAACTACAAGAACTTTTTGTGTAATAAATAAAACTTAAAAATTAACTTCAGTTAAAAAAAATAACGGAAGTTTATTGAGTACCAACATGTTGATAGGTAGGATTATTGTATATTAATTACGTAGGTAAGATTATTATTTACCAACGGGACAAAGGTTGGTTTATTAAAAACCAATTTTCCTAGGGATAAACCCTAGTTGCTGAAAACATAAACATTTTATTTAGGTAACTTTTATAGACACTTTCTTTAAGCCTTCAGTGCTCCATAGCTGGCTTCTTATAGCTTCACATTAAGTTACCTGAAACATGTCTTAAAATATTTTATCAACAAGAAATATTGACGAGTGCATCCCAGTTTATAAAAATAATTTTTTTATAATGTTACAGTATTAAGAGTGATTACAATGTTTATATCTACCCAATTACTCGTTCAGTACTTGTCACTCGACGGATCTGTGACTATGGTCATATCACACATTGGATACCCGTGTCCAATTGTGAAGGTTATCAAGTACTGTATATAAACCCCATAATACTGGCAACAATTGTAGAATACACAGACTTAATCACTATAATTATAACTGATAAACATTTAAGCTTTGTAACACATTTGAAATACCGGCTCACAAACTGTGAGAAAAAGGGAATGACTCGCTCTGTAGACTTATGTTTTTCTACGGGCTTCCTGGTGATATCTCCTGATTATTTCTTTGAGTTTCTAATAAAAACATACAATGCACTCGTGTTAGTAAAGTAACCCAAATCACATTAGCCATACAAGGCGAGACAGGACCCCAACGAACTTAGTCAGGCAGAGCCTTGACATGCGTTGGTGGGTCCCAAATCAATCGGGTAGGGTAACGAATTTAGTGATCGGGGGTTAAAATACTTACAACAGGGCAGAGCTTCGTGTTTTAGGGGGTATTTATCTGGTATTTTCGGGCTACAGCATAGAGAGAAAGAAAGAATTGTGAGCACCTTGGAAATGCAGACTGAACGTTCAATTTATAGCTTTTCTGGAACCACTTTTAGAAAATTGATCTTGGACAAAGTTTAGAAAAATGGTGAGGATATTGTAAAATTCAGATTTAGCCTTTAGAGGATAAAACCATGTAAACCGAGAGTAGTCGTCTACAAATATTACATAATATAAGTAGCCATTTGTAGAGGCAATTGGTGCGGGTCCCCAAAGATCACAATGAATTAAATCTAAGACTTGTTGAGCGCGTTTATTATTTTCAATAAAAGGAAGATGTTTAGCTTTAGATAACTCACAAGAATTACATAAACCTGGTTTAGGTAATAAAGATGTGACAAAACATGACCAAGTCTATTTAAATTAGTGATAGTATCAAAGGAAACATGTCCAAGGTGACTATGCCATTTATTAAACGAAGCACGAAGGTGAGAAGCAAGAGACTTGTGACTTTGTGTGAGGACATAGAAACCATTCTCGCAAGTGCCTCTAGCAAGAACTTCCCCCTTTTTTCGGTCTTGAATATGAAAATAATCGTTAGAAAATAAAACATCAACGGGAGAATCATTTGTGAGTCTCCTAATTGATAGTAGATTCTTTGTGAGATTAGGAACAACAATAACATTTTGTAAGGATAATGAATTGTTTAAAATCGTGTCCGTAATGTGAGTAACTAGTAATGTTTGACCATTACCAAAAGTAACACGCATGTTACCCGTGTGAGGTTTAGAAATGTTTAAACCATGGACATTAGTAAGCATATGGGTTGCTGCACCTGAGTCGGCCGTCAAATCCGGAGTTTCGGATGCAAGGTTGCATTGAGCATTGAATGCGTGGGCTAGATTTGCATCTAGAGTGAGGGCTTTTTGCGTATAAGAAGATAGATTAAGACAAGCACTAGCATAGTGACCTTATTTGTGACAAAGTTGACAATGAGGAGGACGTTTAGTGTAGGTGTTACCTCGGCCTTTTGAGGTTTGTGAGCGTCCTTTTCCTCGGAAAGAGGAGAACCGATTGGGTTTTGAAGAATTGGAATAGAAGGCGGCTTCAGTGGTTGTGGGTACTTGAATTTTTTGAAGGAAAAGTTCTTGGTTTTCGGCATTTACGAGGAGATCTTGAAAGGGAGGTGCGGGACGTATGGTTCGTTGGGATGTGGAAAAACTTTCAAAGGAGACGCCTAAACCACAAAGAAACCAATGGCGCTTATCAATGATGAGGATAAGCGCCATTGGTTTCTTTGTGGTTTAGGCGTCTCCTTTGAAAGTTTTTCCACATCCCAACGAACCATACGTCCCGCACCTCCCTTTCAAGATCTCCTCGTAAATGCCGAAAACCAAGAACTTTTCCTTCAAAAAATTCAAGTACCCACAACCACTGAAGCCGCCTTCTATTCCAATTCTTCAAAACCCAATCGGTTCTCCTCTTTCCGAGGAAAAGGACGCTCACAAACCTCAAAAGGCCGAGGTAACACCTACACTAAACGTCCTCCTCATTGTCAACTTTGTCACAAATAAGGTCACTATGCTAGTGCTTGTCTTAATCTATCTTCTTATACGCAAAAAGCCCTCACTCTAGATGCAAATCTAGCCCACGCATTCAATGCTCAATGCAACCTTGCATCCGAAACTCCGGATTTGACGGCCGACTCAGGTGCAGCAACCCATATGCTTACTAATGTCCATGGTTTAAACATTTCTAAACCTCACACGGGTAACATGCGTGTTACTTTTGGTAATGGTCAAACATTACTAGTTACTCACATTACGGACACGATTTTAAACAATTCATTATCCTTACAAAATGTTATTGTTGTTCCTAATCTCACAAAGAATCTACTATCAATTAGGAGACTCACAAATGATTCTCCCGTTGATGTTTTATTTTCTAACGATTATTTTCATATTCAAGACCGAAAAAAGGGGGAAGTTCTTGCTAGAGGCACTTGCGAGAATGGTTTCTATGTCCTCACACAAAGTCACAAGTCTCTTGCTTCTCACCTTCGTGCTTCGTTTAATAAATGGCATAGTCACCTTGGACATGTTTCCTTTGATACTATCACTAATTTAAATAGACTTGGTCATGTTTTGTCACATCTTTATTACCTAAACCAGGTTTATGTAATTCTTGTGAGTTATCTAAAGCTAAACATCTTCCTTTTATTGAAAATAATAAACGCGCTCAACAAGTCTTAGATTTAATTCATTGTGATCTTTGGGGACCCGCACCAATTGCCTCTACAAATGGCTACTTATATTATGTAATATTTGTAGACGACTACTCTCGGTTTACATGGTTTTATCCTCTAAAGGCTAAATCTGAATTTTACAATATCCTCACCATTTTTCTAAACTTTGTCCAAGATCAATTTTCTAAAAGTGTCAAAGTCTTCCAAAGTGATGGTGGAACCGAGTTTACAAATAATCGAGTTCAAACTTGTTTTCAAGAGCATGGCATACGTCATCGGTTATCTTGTCCTTATACACCAGAACAAAATGGTCATGCCGAACGTAAACACTGACATATCACCGAAACCGGATTAGCAATGATGTTTAATGCTCATGCTCCACCAAAGTTGTGGTTTGATGCTTTCACTTCTGCCACTTATGTCATAAACCATCTTCAAACAAAACTTCTTGAAAACAAATCCCCTTTTGAACTTCTTTTTAACCAACTTCCATCTTACTCCAATCTTCGCATTTTTGGGTGTCTACCATACCCGTATCTTCGTGACTATACCAAAAACAAATTACTACCACGAAGTGCTCCTTGCATTTTTATTGGATATAGTCCGCGATATTAAAGGATTTCGGTGTCTAGATCCAACAACGGGTCAAAGTTACACTACTCGGCATGCCAAATTTGACGAAGATGTGTTCCCATTTCACACTCCTTCCACAACTTCCGACACTTCCAACTTACCTTTCACCAATTTTGAAGATTTTTTACCCACCCCAATACCTCAAAAGCTCTCAACCACACCTACCTCTCCCACCACCACAAATGCCTCTCCGTGTATCCACTGCCCATATTCCCAGCCTAACTTCGACCCGTCACCAACACCCAGCCCAAACCCGTCTCCACCAAACACTCCATCACATCCCAGCCCATTACCCGATTCATCCAACCTTTTTCCCTCATCTCCAAGCCCATCTCCACATTCAGCCCAAACCTCTCACTCCCCCATCCGAAAACTCAAATCCTACCTTAACCAACCAATCGGACTCGGCCCAGCAGCCTGACTCATCTCAACCGTCGAGAACTGATTCGGCCCAACAGCCTGTTTCTAGTGACTCGGCCCAACAATCCGAAGCTGCCCAAACCCAATTTCCACCACAAACAATCATTCCATGACCACTCGGTCAAAAAATGGAATTTTAAAAACCAAACATTTTGTAAACTTATCTCAATTCTCCACCCATCCCCTTCATCATTCACTTCTATCATCACATGTACCCAAAGGAATAAAAACCACAATGAAGGATTCCAAATGGGTTAGTGTCATGAATGATAAACTTCACACTTTACATTCCAATAACACTTGGCATCTTGTTCCTCGTCCCACTTCAACAAACATCATAGGCTCCAAATGGATTTATCGGATAAAATACAAATCCGATGGCTCCATTGACCGCTATAAAGCTCGTCTTGTAGCTCAAGGTTTTAACCAAGTTCCGAGTCTAGACTTTTCTCACACGTTTAGTCCCGTTGTCAAATCATCCACAATTCGGGTTATTCAAAGCCTTGCCACCATCAACAAATGGAAGTTACAACAACTCGATGTCAACAATGCTTTTTTAAATGGGAATCTCAGGGAAACCGTTTTTATGGAACAACCACTGGGTTTTCAAGACCAAAACCGTCTGAATCATGTGTGTAAACTAAATCGTGCCACTTATGGCTTAAAACAAGCTCCACGAGCTTGGTTTCAACGATTAAGTTGTTTTCTCATCACTCTTGGTTTCACATGTAGTTGAGTCGATCCATCATTGTTTATATTAAAAAACAATGGCACTTTAATTTATATCCTTGTATACATTGACGACATAATCATAACAGGTTACAACGAAAGTTTTATCACCACCTTCACTCGTCGTCTTCACAAGGAGTTCAAAATTAAAGATCTCGGCTCCCTAAGTTTCTTTCTTGGTTTGGAGGTCACCAATACCAAAACCGATCTATTTCTAAATTAATCCAAGTATGCTTATGACATCCTTTCTCGAGCCGGCCTACTTGATTTTCAAACCCGTTGCCACACCTCTCACAACCAAAGACATTTTCCACTCTACCGAGGAACCCTTTCGTGATCCAACCTTCTATCGTTCTCTTTTCAGTGCCCTTCAATACTTAACCATCACTCGTCTGGACCTATCCTACGTTGTTAATCAAGCAAGTCAATACCTTCAAAATCCTACCACCACTTATTTTCAACTTGTCAAACGTATTCTTCGATACGTCAAGGGGACTTTATCTCATGGGTTAACGTTTGATAGGCCACCTAACACAGTTTTATTAGGTTTTTCCGATGCAGATTGGGCTCGTCGCATTGACACTCGAAGATCCACCTACGGTTATTGTATTTATTTGGGTGGAAACTTGGTATCGTGGAGCGCAAAGAAGCAACCAACAGTAGCATACTCAAGTTGTGAGTCGGAATATAGGGCTATGGCAAATACCGCTTCGGAACTTATTTGGATCACTCATCTTCTACGTGAGCTGCATGCCTTACCTCCAGGACCGCCAACCTTGTTATGTGACAACAAGAGTGCACTCTTTCTAAGTCAAAATCCCATCTCCCACAAAAGAGCATAACATATTGATCTCGACTACCATTTCATTCGGGAGTTAGTCGCTGCTGGTCATCTCAACACAAAATTCATACCCACAGATCAACAAGTTGTAGACATCTTCACAAAGAGTTTACCCAAACCATTATTTGAGAAGTTTCGCACAATGCTTCGTGTACAACTACCTCCATCTCGCATTGACGGGGGTATTAAGCAATACTAAATAATTGCCTCAAATCATTCTCTGCATATAATCTCATTCAATTCATTCAATGTATAGATTTTCTATTTTAGTTACAGGAGGATTTCACTCCTCATGAGTTACACAATTCTTTGTATTTATACTCTTGTAATTCTCAATGTAAATCATCAAAAGTTGTTACAATTTCATAAACTATACAAGCCTAAGGAAGGTTTTTATGGTATAGCCTCATTGATTTCTTAGGGAAAAGATCAAATAGGAAGTTTATTTTGGCTAGGAAGTATAGGAAGCAATAGGATTATGACATGTGGCAACATTTAAAATAAAGAAAAAGGGTATTTTAGTCAATCCAGCCCTTTCTTCTTCCTTTTCAAAACCCAGAAACTTAAAAACCCACCATTTTCAAAACCCACCATCTTCAACCATTTCTTCACTTTCTATCTAAATAATCACTACATTATAGTGCGATTTTCGTCACCAATCAATGATTCAAACACCCGATCAACGTGTTCTTCAGCTTTTTTTTGAAGAAAACCCACTTTAATTTCATACAAAATCTCGTTTTTTCCGGTGATTTTGAAGATAATCACTCGATCCGTTCAATTTCGAGCGCTGATAAGTGTTTCAATCATTCAAAAATCGTCAATTGTTGAAGAAATCACTTCGATCCACGTAATAAATTCTTCAATTTCATTTTTACGATCTGAGTTTTTGATTTAGTTATTGCGTTTTACGATCTTGGCGGGGGTCCGGGGGCAGCGCCCCTGGTAGCGGGGTCCCAGGGGCGGCAGCCCCTGGCGGGGTCCAAGGGGCAGAGCCCCTGGTTGGGGTTGAGCTGCGTTTTAGAAAAATGCATCAGAAAATTTAATTTCCCAGAAATTGCCTCATTTCGAAGACAGTAATTCGTAGACAGTTTAATACCCTCTGGTTCAGACAAATTCACAGACAGGTCAGCTTCTGTCTATTGCGTTTTAGAAAAAACACATTTTTGAAGTGTTTTTAGTTCATTGCGTTTTAGGTAAACACATTTTTATTTGTTTTCAGTCCATTGCGTTTTAGAAAATACACTTTCTTTTGTGTTTTTAGGCCATTCCGTTTTATAAATAAGACATTTTTATGTGTTTTTTGGCTATTGCGTTTTAGAGTTTTAGATAAACACATTTTTTATGTGTTTTTAGTTATTGCCTTTTAGGTAAAACACATTTTTATGCTTTTTCAGTCCATTGCGTTTTAGAAAACAGACATTTTAAGTGTTTTCTGGCCATTGCGTTTTAGAAATAAGACATTTTTTTGTGTTTTTTGTGCATTGCGTTTTAGGTAAAACACATTTTTATGTGTTTTCAGTCCATTGCGTTATAGAAAACAGACATTTTAAGGGGGTGTTTGGCAACATCTGAATCAATAAGTGCTGAATGAATAAGAGGTCTGAATGGGTAAGAGGGTCTGAATCAGTAAGTGCTGAACCAATAAAACGCTGTTTGGTTGCACATCTGAATAATATGTAAAATGACATTTTTACCCCTTAAAAAAAACCAACTGGCTTTAAAACAAAGTTGTAGTACTCTCTCTCTCTCTCTTCCCCAATAATTCTCTGCTTCTCTCACTTCCCCAATAATTCTCTGCTTCTTCACTTTCCATCATTCTTCATCTTCAGTTTCCATCATTCTTCATCAAGATCAACCACATCAGATCATCATCATCATCATTAACCTACACACATAAACACACACACACAGATGATGACGGCAGCTGATAAAGACTCGCCGCCGTGAGCGGCGGCGGCGGTGACTAGGTTCAGCGAAACACCCCCCTTGACCTCCGATGTGTTATGACTTATGACGCGGTGACGAGAGAGACTCTCGATGGAGAGAAGACGGGAACGAAGAGAGAGAGAGATATTTGAAATACAGAGAGAAAGAGGCGGAGATAGGCGGAGCCGCCGCCGTTACGGCGGCGGTGATATGGATTCCGACGTCGCTGTGAAGGAGGCAGAGGAGGCCGGCGTCGCTGTGAAGGAGGCGGAGGAGGCGGCGGCGTTGATGCAAAGGAGACGGTGGCACAGGTTTCTTTTGTAGGGGAAAAGGGTATGTGTGTCAATATTTTCATTCAGCGTGTATTATTAGCTGAATGAATCAGTCTGAATGGTTCCATTAAGAGGGTGGCTATTTGATGAACCAAACACCCTTACCTCTGACCGATTCAGAGGTTAACCTCTGAATGGATCCATTCAGCACCAAACAAACAGCCCCTAAGTGTTTTCTGGCCATTGCGTTTTATAAGTAAGACATTTGTTTGTGTTTTTGGTGCATTGCGTTTTAGGTAAAGCACATTTTTATGTGTTTTCAGTGCATTGCGTTTTAGAAACTACACTTTCTTTTGAGTTTTTAGGCTATTGCGTTTTAGAAATAACACATTTCTTTGTGTTTTCTGGCTATTGCGTTTTACAAAAAAGACATTTCTTTGTGTTTTTGGTGCATTGCGTTTTAGAAAAATGTCATTTTTTAGGTTTTTTTTCATTGCGTTTTACGCAACTGAGTTTTCAATTTTTTTTTTCGAAAATATAGCAATAGTATACTCGTTTTAAAGATAAAAAAACGCTCGTTTTTTTGGTGCAATTTTTATAAAAAAATAATGTCGTATGAAAGAGTTATTAACGTTTAAAAAATGGGGGGGGGGATTTGAGGAGAGAGAAACTATTGCTTTGGATTGACTAGAATGCCTCTAAACAAACTCACGCGCCTCTTTTATTCCCTTCAATTTCCATCATTTAATCTTAGCCATTGATTAACTAAATGGATGGTCAAGATCACTTCCTAGCCAAATAAACTTTCTATTGTATCTACACCCTGCTTTCTTAAGCTTAAAGAATAAACGAAGAAAGGCAATCGAAGTCATAATGAAAAGAAAAAAAAAAGTATATAAAGGCCCACACTACATTGCCCACCATCCACTAAATTGTTAGATCTACATGTATGTCAAATGGGGCCTACACATGTGAAAAACATTAGACTATGTGTCATGAAAACACAAAGCACGTGGTGTGAAACCTGCCACGTAGGCTGTCGGGCGTGAAACATCGCCTCATCCGCTGGAAAAGGGGCATGGATGGATGTGTGTATGTGTGTTAAATAAAGTATGAAAACCAAAATGCTTCTAAAATTAACAAACCAACTTCAAGATGCTAAAGGATGCACCATCTCTAAAAGAAGACCATGTTATTAGAGGCTGAATCCGTAAAAGAAATTGAATTAGTAATCAAATCCGTAATTTACCCTAACCACATGAAACAATAATGTAATTTACTCTTATTTGAAACAAAACTTAAGCAATTCTGTAATAGTAAAATTTACTTAGGAAATGCAATGTTATTTGCTAACCAAAATTTGAAGTATATAAAATAACAAGAATGTTTAATGAAACCCCTTGTAACTTTTCGTGGACCAGGGAGCTCTCCTTAGGTTAAAATTGTTTGACTAATGACTAGTCATCGTAATATCGACTTTTATATATATATATATATATATATAGGGAGAAGATCATGCGAGCACCACCTCTTATTGCGAGAACCGCGAGAACCAATGTGAACACAACCAAAAATGCCTAAAAATAGCTAAAAATCACACAAATTTTTTTTTTGAATTTTTTAATATTTTTTATAAAAAAATCGCTACTTTTCGAAGGCAAAAAAAAAAAAAAAATTTTAATTTTTTTTTTGCTTCGAAAAGTAGCGATTTTAACTTAAAAAATTCAAAAAAAAAATTTAGTTTTTTTTTTATTTTTTTAGATTTTTTTAGGTTTTTTGGGGGTTTAGTTTTTAGCATTTTAGCTTGGGGGGGTGTGGGGGGGGGGGGGGGGGGTTAGGTTTTTTTTTTTTTTTGGGGGGGGGGGGGGTGGGGGTTAGTTTTTTTTAGGTTTTTTTAGCTATTTTAGGTTGTGTTCACATTGGTTCTCGCGGTTCTCACAATAAAGGTGGTTCTCGCATGAGCTCCTCCCTATATATATATATATATATATATATATATTCAATAAACAATCAATCTTCTATTATTACGATATTGTATTTACTAGACTTTAAGATTTCATAATTTTATACGAAAAGAAAGAACAAAAATCGACCGCTCATTAATGCGGCAGATGAGTGAGTACAAGTTCGTGTCACTATCATTTGGAGAGAGAGAAACATTGAAACATTATTGGTGTCGTCTGTGTCTAGGTGTTTGAAGTCAGGTCCATATCGTAATAATGTTATCAATTGAACGTGTAACTTAGAGTTAATTACGTTTTTCGTTCATGTGGTTTGTCAAAAATCACTATTTCAGTCGATTAGTTTAAAAATTGTTATTTCAGTTCTTGTGGTTTTACTTTCGTAACTATTTCAGTCCATCCATATTAACAACATCCAATTATTTGTGGTTTAATTCCATCCTTCTACAAAACATCCATCTTTTCTCTCCTTATATCACACACTCTCTACTATTTAACTAATAGCGTAACACACCTCTAAAATTTACTCTAATAATTCATCTACTGCTGCTTACTTTATGAGACTTGAACCCGTGAGATAAAATCATTTTAAAACAGTCTCAAGCTCTCTTATTGAGTATCCTCTAAGATCATATATCACTTGTCTTAATTAAATGCTACAAGTCCTTAATTAATTTATGTTTTCTTTGATTTTGATTGTTTCATCTTTATCCTTAATAGTTATTGGAACAGCAATTATATTTTCAAATAATTATACCGGTAAGCGCAACTACTAGAGACGTGGAAAGTTTGTCTTTGTATGTCAACTCTAGGACAAAAACAATATGGTGACAATTCTGGAAATTAATGGTTTAGCGACAAATGATTTTTTATTCAAGTCCAAGAAAACGTTGGTTGCAATGTTATACGTTATAATTGACATTGACAATTCGTGATTTTTATACTATACATAATTACTTCAGAAAACATTAAGAAGAAAAGGTATTTGTGATTTATAGAAACGGTTAAAACCGTCCAGGTCAAGTGAACTACTTAGGATTATTTTATTAAAAGTTTGAAACGAGTCGCGAGCTTAAAGGCGCTCAAGGTTTAGCTCAAGACTAGCTAAATTGTAGCTCAATTAATAAAACAAGCATGAGCTCGAGTTTTATATGCCGAGCTTGATTATACTCATTAGTATAAAAACCCATTATTATATTAGTAGAGTAAATTGCCATTTTAGTCCCTGAGTTTTGTCCAAATTTGCCATTTTGATCCAAATAGTTTTTTTTTTTTTGCATCTGGGTCCCTGACTTTTCACTTTTATTGCCATTTTGATCCAAACCACTAAAAATGTTTGGATCAAAATGGCAAATTTGGACAAAACTCAGGGACTAAAATGGCAATTTGGACAAAACTCAGGGACTAAAATGGCAGTAAAGTGAAAAGTCAGGGACCCAGATGCAAAAAAAAAACTATTTGGATCAAAATGGCAAATTTGGACAAAACTCAGGGACTAAAATGGCAATTTACTCATATATAATAATTTTTATTTTACACAACAAATATATAAATAATAACAAATATGATGATTATATTAAACTACAATGAAAAACTAAATAATATATACTTTGTTATATAAATAATATGTGTGTATATGAATAAGAATGTTATTTTTTATTGAGTAAATTGCCATTTTAGTCCCTGAGTTTTGTCCAAATTTGCCATTTTGATCCAAATAGTTTTTTTTTTTGCATCTGGGTCCCTGACTTTTCACTTTACTGCCATTTTAGTCCCTGAGTTTTGTCCAAATTGCCATTTTAGTCCCTGAGTTTTGTCCAAATTTGCCATTTTGATCCAAACATTTTTAGTGGTTTGGATCAAAATGGCAATAAAAGTGAAAAGTCAGGGACCCAGATGCAAAAAAAAAAAAACTATTTGGATCAAAATGGCAAATTTGGACAAAACTCAGGGACTAAAATGGCAATTTACTCTTTTTTATTATCGATTAAGTCATACACCTCTCTAATTCAAGTTCTAAATTAATAAAACTATATAAGTTTTTACAATGGGACTTGAATCTCAACCTCATAGAGAGTTACAAATTTTCTATAGAGATTAATATGAGTAGATTACAAACCCTTTTGTAAAAAAAATTAAAAACAAATATTTCTAATGTATAATAAATATGTAAAACTAACTAAAAAAAGCTCATTTAGTGAATGAATTCAAGGTTGTGCATAAAATACTAAGTTTGCATATGGTCATACGGCAGAACTAGCATACATTAATATAATTAAAATATTTTTGATGTAATATATTTATATAACAAACAAATTCTCTCTCTATATACCTATATTCATGAGTTATTATGTAATAACATTACACTTGATATACCCAATTAGGGATGGTAAAATAAACCAAGCCTGACAGGTATATCTAAAACCCAAAATATATGAGACGGGTATATCTGAAGCTCGGCAGGTATGGGCTGGACATGAGATTAGTTTTAAAAAAATTTACGGGTATGAGATGCGGTAATACTCAATCCGTTTACCCCACACCACATACTTGTTTACCTAAATCATATAATCGAAGTTTTTTTCCTTATATTTTTATTTTCCTTTAACCTTTAACTATTAGTGATTTATTTTAGCAGGTTTATTATGTGAAAAAGTTAATTCTTTTAGAATATGTATTTTATTATATTATTTGTATATTTTTTATGTTATGAAATATATAAATAAAACTATATAAAATTTATAATGTTTTTATTCATTTATGATAAAACTTATATGTATGTAATGTAGATTTTAACTTAAAATATTTGTTATATGAATAAAAAATTATACAATAATTATAATAGTAAAAAAGAAATGTATTTGGAAATCTCAATCGGTATCTTTTAACAAATTAACGGACATATCCGATACCTGACGGGTAATTACCAGGCAAATACCCGACGGGTATTAGGTCAAGTATAATACACGATTTACAACAAGGTATGGGTACAAGATTAGCAATACACAACTGAGACCCGAGCAATTGTCATCCATATACCTCGGCCCATGCCACTCCCCTTGCGGGCTAACGTGGACATTTGGGGCCACAAGGAACACAACGTCGCTGGTGGCGTCCCCGTTCGGGATGAAGGCATTGAAAATGGTAAAGGTGGGCATCGGTCTTAAAGACCATTGAACAATCAATTAATTATGTCTTCTTTTACATTTAATGAATACGATATTTAACCTCACATAAATATACTACTTTAAACTTTTATACTTAAGTTGGTGGGTGTGGTTTAAAGCTTCTATGGGTTTTATCACGCCACATAAACGCCACGTAGATTTTGAGATAAATATTACGCTCCCTTTAACAATGATGGTTTGGGATAAAACCCCACTAACGCCCCCACCTAATTAAACAATTATGGTGTGGGATGGGTAAGTCATTCAACAATTGTATGAGGTGCGTGAATCTAAACATGACTAACCTAAAAGGCTTGGTAACTATACGTATTGGGAGTGAAATAATTTGCCGACTGCATAATGAAGTCAACGCATGTGAGGTAACCATCCACTTGAAGCAGTGATATCATATTTTTTTTAAATATAACTTAATTAAAACAAGTCTCCGACCCAAACGGGTAAAAGGCTAAAAAAAAAAACAAACAAACAAACACCCCCTACCCAAGCGGGCAAAGGGCAAAAGACTACAACATATACATTGGATATTTACACCATTCCTTCTAGCTAATATTTTTACAAGTTGATCTTTTTTTAGCCCACCCATAACCTCTCGATTTAATCTCTATCATAATATCTTGCGGACTTCTCCTGATCTGGCTGAAGACCAACTCATTCCTACATTTCCACATACACCAATAAGAAATAATAACCAAACCAAGGATCATCTTTTTCATTTTCTTTCCCCCCTGATAGAATTATGGATATCCAAAAGGTCTTTGAATTCGAAAGCGAAGATCGGGGGAATGTTATACCATGCGCTGATAGCCGCCCACACCCGATGCACCGTCGAGCAAGCAGTGAAAAGATGGACCATCGTTTTCTCGTACTCATCGCAAAAAGGACACATAACCGAAGATTAACCATGTTCCTTTTTCTTAAATTGATTCTGGTAGCCAGCCTATCCAAATTGCCCCTCCAGGCCATGATATTACATTTAATTGGCACCCATTCACACCATTCGAAAGTAGGAATATGGTTACTATCCCTATAAGAAATCAACGCCTTTTTCACCGACTTCACCGAGAAAACTTCCTGACTGTCAACATTCCACACCTAAGAATCCTTATCATTTGATAATCTAACCATATTGATAACATCTTGACAATCCTGCCATTCCTTGAGTTCAATGTCTGAAGTGGGTTGTCTAACCCAGTTCCATGCAAAGTCTCCATTTCCTTGACCCGTTCCCAATCTATCGGTAACCATGCAAGATTTACACGAATCCAAAACAAACAGATGTGGTCATCTTTCCATGAACGGAAGATCGCCCACCCAAGTATCAATCCAAAAACGAATCTCTTCCTCGTTCCCCACTTTACCCAAGATCGTATGATTGAAATCTTTCTGGTTAAGTTTCATTTTGGAAATCAATTTCACGATGTTATTCCAACAACCCGACGAGTTACCAACTAAAGGAAGAAAACTTCTTTGATTGTTTTTAAAGTGACAAGCATCCACCACTTTCTTCCACAGATTTTGATTTTCTACCCTATATCTCCATCCCCACTCGTAGAGGAGCGCCTCATTGACCTGTTTAAGTCTGTTGATACCCAGACCCCCTTTCTTCTTAGGCCACGTAACCCAGTCCCAAGCCACCCAGTTCATTTTTTTGTATCACAAGATCCCGCCCATAAAAACTTTCTCATTTTTCCTTCTAGCTTCTTAATTATCCCGGTCGGGGCTTTATATAGAGAAAAATAGTAAATAGGAAGACTCTCTAGGACCGAATTAATCAAAGTGAGTCTCCCCCTATAGACAAAGTTTTTGCTTTCCAAACCGATAATCTTTTTGTGAAAGATCTCAACCACTGGATCCCAATTGCTGATTCTATTCATATTGGCCTCCACCGTGATACCTAAGTAAGAAATCGAGATGTTATCATTGTTACACCTAATCATATTAGCCATATCCTCAATTTCACAATTTTCCATGCCCAACCCATATAAGTTGGATATTTGAAGGTTTATTTTAAGGCCCGAGCAAACGTAAAAAAATTCTAAGGCATCTAGCTACATTTGACACATTTTCCTTGTCCCAATCCCCCATTATGAGAGCGTCATCATCATAAAAAGGTGAGATACAACCGAACCGTTATTAGGAGTTTGGATGCTTTTGAAAAAACCTTCAAGCCCTGCTTTGCAAAAAACACTAGACAGGGCTTCCATAACCAAAAGGAGCAGAAACGGAGATAACGGATATCCCTGCCTGATCCCTTTGGAACAATCAAATTCAAAAGTGAGCGACCCGTTCACTAAAACCGCGGATCTAGCCGAATTTAAAACCCCTTCGATCCATTTACACCACAGAACAGGGAAACCCATTATATCTAATAAAAACCCCAGCAAAAGTTATAATAAGCCTTTTCAAAAATCGATTTTTAACAGGAAAACCTTTTTATTAACTTTTTTGATCCAAGAAATAATCTCATTCAACATCAACGGGCTATTAAGAATATACCTGCCTTTAAGAAACGCAGTTTGGTTTTCTAAAATGACGAAACCTATCACCTTTTTGAGACGATTTGCAAGAACCTATCACCTTTTTTGAGATGATTAGCAGTGATATCATATAAGCTATCATTTTAACATTTTATTATTTAATGTTTCCGATTCCAATAATAATATGAATGCTTTTGATTAGTTATCAATATTCAACAACATCACAAAAGAAGTAACACTTTTTAATACTCAACCATTTTTGACCAAGAATAAATTTGTTCCTAACAAAAACAAGCTAATATTCGAAAATTACATATACCAACACCCTATATATACCACATGAAGTTAAAATAAAGAAAGAGAAAAAGAAAGGAGTATTTTTGGCACAATTTGAAAAATTAAATCGACACCATCAATACGTATCGTATAGGCCTATACGATGCGTATTAGGTTAAATTCAATTTACAAGATCAGTCAAAGGCTGACACTGTCTTCTCATGCGGACTATGACGCATCGTATAGGCCTATACGATGCGTATTAGTAATAGGTTGTCCATCAAACCTGATAGGTAGGGTTCACCTGCAAACCTATACGGATCGTATAGACCTATACGATCCGTATTATAGTACGATGTTACTTTCTATCACTCAACAGTGACATAAAGTGTTTGAAAGAACATTGCATAAGCCCTATACAGATCGTATAAGCCTATACGATCCGTATTAAACTTTCAAAATGTATGAATAGTAAAGCCGGTGTGCCAATAGAATCCCTACAACAACAAAAAAAGGTGTATATTAAGCTTGGACCATCCTACAGCTTAAAAGCATGTAGATAACACCCATACGTCCCCACACCACATATATAAATACTTACATACAACACACTTTCATCTCTCACTCCTCACACACAAAATCTATCCACTCTTTCTCTCACTAAAACTATTCCAACGAATTATGACTCGTCACTATAGATTCCTCTCTTCCGTCGCTAATTCATCTTCATTTGACCAAACGGCAGCACAACCACCAGAAGCCGTCACCGTAGAGTCCGATTTCGTCGTCATCCTCGCCGCTCTCCTCTGCGCTTTAATCTGCATCTTAGGCCTCCTCGCCGTAGCTCGCTGCGCCTGGCTCCGCCGCGGATCAACCTCCACCGTCCGCCGGAACCCTAGCCAGCCGGCGGCGAATAAAGGAATGAAGAAGAAAGTAATTGAATCACTACCGAAGTTTGTTTACAATTCAGGTAAGGAAGAAATTGGCGGCAAAAAGGTGTCGTCCGGCGAGTGTGCGATCTGTTTGGCGGAATATTCCGACGGGGATGAGGTCCGTGTTCTGCCGCAGTGTGGACATGGATTCCACGTGGGATGTATTGATGTGTGGCTGAATTCGCATTCTTCGTGTCCGTCGTGTAGGCAGATGTTGGTGGTGACTCGGTGCCGGAAGTGCGGTGAGTTTCCGAGTGGTGTGGCCGGAGAAAGTTCGAGGGAGATGGAAGGGAAAGGTGGAGGGCATGATAATACGTCTTGTGAGAGTGATTATTTACCGTGATTGTGATTATTTACCGTTTGGTTTAAAATATGTGGTGTAGAATATAGAATCTGGAAATTAATTGTTGATAGGGTGTTATTTTTTTTCTATCGAATTTCTTTTTAGATTACTTTGATTTAATCTTTCAAGTAAATTAGGTTGACAGTTACAATCAAGTCATAAAGTGGTTGTAAAGGTAAATATTTTATGAAAAGTGCTTTTTTTGGTGGTAAAGGTAAAATTAGGTTTGACAGTTTTAAATTTTAATTCAACCTTTTATGAGTTGAGTTAATTAGTTAAATAGATTGATTACCCTTTTTAACTCACTAGGTAGAGTTTGGTATGATAGAATTGAAGTTGGAATGTAATTGATTATTCTGATGAAATAAAAAGAAGTATGTTTAGTTATCATGTGATAATAGAATGGATCATTTCAAAAGAATGTAACTTCTTTCAAATATAACAATTTTCATTACTCGGTAAAATGGTGTTTTTTTTCATTCTTTTTTCCTTAGTAAAAAGGTGTTTTTTTTTTCATTCCTTTAAGGAATGGAAATAATAATAACAATAATAATAATAATATATTTATATTAATACTAATATATTTATATTAATACTAATATTAATATATATATCAAAATTTTTATTATTAATTTTTTACGATTAATATATTATTATTAAGACAATTATATTTTTGTCGTTTTTAATACAGTTGTTTTTCGTCACTTCATCTTTTTTGCCTATCAAATTGTACAAAGTAATGATTCATTTTATTCACATATGAGAAACCAAAATCACAATGGAATGGAATGATCCATTTCATTCCGTTGTCCATTACATTACCTCGTCCATTCCATTCCCTCATTTATTCCATTACCCCATACAAAACAGACCCTTATAATTAACATTGTTGGAGGCCCAGTGAATCGGAAACCTAGGATCTCTCATAATCCAATTATTATAAACACTACTTTTAGCCGGCGCACGTTGCCTTGCCCTTTTTTACATATGATTTTTGCATTTTCTGTTATCGATTTGGTTTATTGCGGTATTGTGACAATGCATGTACTCGGTCTAACAACTTAGTTTACGAAACCGTTAAACGAAGGGAGAAAAACGTAAAAGAAAGTAAATGCAAAAAAATAATTTTATTAGCGTTTGGACAATGAAAAAAAATTCAAATGGAAAACGGAAAAAATGCAACTTTAATAAGCTTTAAGGACAATATAGTAAATTTTAAAGTTAAAGGATATTAACTTAAAATATTAAAGTTATGGGTTCTTATTAGACTTTTAATCTACCATAGTTACACACTCCTAATTTAGGATAGTTAAGACACTCCAAATTTACGTTCCGAAGAAAAGAAGAAAACAGGTCTAGACGGGATTCAAGCACAAGTCTGGACATTTAGAGGACATCGTATTATCCACTAGACCACTTTCATTGTTTGTGTTATAATTTGTTTCGAAATCTATGTATGATAAAGTTGCAGCCGAAAAAGCAAAAGAATAAAATTACTTTGGTGGATGTCACGATTGGCAGCCGATTTCCTCCACTAATTGCCAGCCAGAACTATTCCTCCCCATATGGTTTAAATATATGGTTTAAATATATAAGTGTGAAAAGCATAAATGAAATATAGAAGTAACAAGTGAGCCTTGAGATAGAGACAAATATGAAAACCTCCTACCAACCAACTAATCATTAACTTCCAAATAATTATTAGATAACTATTTCAATAAAAACAAATATCTAATACAAGTGAGGTGTTTTGACGTGTGTTTTCAAACTAATTGTTGCCCCTTAAAAAAACGTACAAACTGATCTTCAATTTTTTCTGTCATGATATTTTTTGGTTTTAACAAGGTGCAATAATCATTTTGAATACAGTTTAAACATGCTACATGAAATATTTATTGAGACGCAATCTATTCTATACGAGTAGCATCAATACATTACCTCATGACGGGGTAGCCCAAGACCAAATAAAAATGACTTAAATACATGGATGCTCAAAAGGTTAAACGGTTCAAAGGTTGAAAAGCCGGGGAGATGAAGTAAAGCAATACGGGAACAGTAATGGGTCACATCTCTGGATTGCATCACCAACTCACCAGCCGCAAAAGTAACACGGATCCACAGAATACACTCTTTTACCCGCAGGTCAAAGGCTTCAACCCCCAAAAGGGCAAAACCCCCACTGCAAGCATATTCACTAGTCAACACATTCCTCTTTGAGCTAAGGCTCTCCCTATAAGAGTGACACTTCATTAAGTGTGAAGGACATTCCAAGGCCAGCTCTGATTCCTGAAATCTCTGGTCATTCTCTTCGAGTACTTGCTTCATGCGAGTCACTTTCTTTCACACTCAACACACACATTCCTTTTGCTTATTCATCCGAATCTGAACACACTTCAGAGGAGGATCTTTAGCAAACTACAAAATCAATCTAGTGAACCTCTCTCCACGTCTTGCAAACGTGAGGGGCCCCACGACCTGCGTTAGGCAAAGTTGAACCCTTCAACCCTTTTGCCTAACCAGCCCAGCTACTACCCTTGGTCTATTATTTGTTGCATCAACAAGTTGGCGCCCACCGTGGGGCTACGCCACTATTTTTCCTCAAAAGACCTAGTAGTGTAGCTCCTTTCTCTTGAAACTACCATGTCAGAAAGTGGATCCCCAGGAGAAGTGAATCAGGTTCCAAACACCTCTACCCCAGGTACTAGCCAAACTCATGTGGCTATACCAATTTTTTTCTCGACTCCGGGAAGCACTCCCGAGTTTCTCACTTTCAACACTCCAACTCCGTCCAGATCCGGGGTCCCTTCCCCTAATGTTGGTGTCTCTGGCACCCCCTCGCGTGTTGAACTTACCCCTGAGGGGGTCGCCAGCAATTTCCTTGAGTTGAGGTCTCTCCTCAACCAATATGTGAGTAGGGAAAGGGACAAGGGAGTAAGGATTCATTTAAACTATGATGAGCCAGAGCCAACACTATCTCCTGGACCTCATATCCCTCCTTTTGCAAGCTCCCAACCTTTTGTATCCAGGATGAGGCTGGTCCCAGTAATCCTCCAAACCCTAACCCATATTTGTCCGCAAGGCCGAATCCTACAGCATATCCTCTCTTCTCATCCCAACCAGCTACAAATGGTGCTCCTCTGGGCCATGAGCTGACCCTTGACCAGCTCCTACAGTCCCCAGTGACAAGCCTTCCACCCTCAACAACAACTTCATGGGAACAAGCTTTGTCCGTGCTCCCCTTGGCACGAAGTGCTGTTATGAGCACCCCTTTGGGAATTAATTGCCCAGTTGCACCCGGAAGCCTTCAAGGCTTCACCCTTTTGCCCCAGATGATGGCCAACTTCCCGTGGCAGCATTTTATTAGTCAGATGCTGGCCACTCAAGGGAACAACAACAACAGCAACAACGCGGGCACAAGGGCTGAAGAAGATTTGGCCAAGCCTTATAAGCCGAGTAATCTCTCGTGCTTTTCAGAGCAAATAGCCGATTATGATTTTAAAACAAAGATCAAGATGACATCCCACATCAAGACGTATGATGGGACTGAAGATCCTGAAGACCATATTCAGATCTTTATTGGTGCTGCAAGGATTGAGAAATGGTCAAACGCCGAATATTGCCTAATGTTCATGCAAACCCTTGTCGGGTCAGCCAGAATCTGGTTCAATGATTTACCTGCTCGAAGCGTTCGAAGCTTGGATGACCTCAACAAGGGATTCCTGGCCAATTTCTCCCAACAGAGACGGTACGTTAAATATGCGACAGTAATCTTTCAGATAAAACAAAGAGATGATGAAAGTCTTCGAGAGTTTATAGAAAGATACAAGAAGGAAGGTCTAACATATGTAGGGGCAGATGAAAAGATAAGGGTGGCCGGTTTTATGAACGCCATTACCTCCAAATATCTCACAAGAGATTTCAACAAATCCCTGCCCAAGACCTTGGAAGAAGCTCTCGAAAGGGCTGAAGCCCATATCCGGGGAGAGGAGGCAGTAGATATTAAAGAGCAAAGGAAAAGGGTATCCAGCTGGCGAGGCAACAGCCCAGCCAGAAAAAGGGGGAACTTTAACTCCTATGACAGACGCCAAAAGGGTTCAGACCATCGAAGGCCTGAAGGCCGGAACCCTTCCAGCAGGGAGAAAGGCGTAAGTTTCACCCCCTCACCAAGACTCCTCAAGAAATCCTCGCAACAGAAGAAGTCAAGCAAAACTTTCGGCCTCCTAGGCCTCTCCTCAAAAGTAGAAAGAACGAAAATTCAACACAATACTGCGAATTTCACGAAGAAAAGGGGCACCATACCAATGATTGCTTCCAGCTTAAAAAGAGGATTGAAGAAGCCGTTAAGTCCGGGGAACTTGCTCACTTGGTAAAAGGAGTAAGGGACAAAATGGCTGAATGAAAGGGCAAGGAAGTCAATATGGTAGATTTTGACGGAAGGATTCCACACAAAAGGCAGAGGTTGGAAGCTTGGGAGCTCCAGTGTGTTTGCTTCCCTCCAACAAAGAAAGACCCTCTTTCAAACCCCCTTGTGGTTGAGGCTACTGTGGGAACATTACAAACAAGTAGAGCATACATAGACACTGGTGCTGCCACCGAAATCTTGTTTGAGAAGTTCTTCAACCGTTTGAGCAATGAAGAACGTTCAAGGCTTCAACCCTCCGGAACCTCCATAAAAGGTATTGCCGATATACCCCTCAAGCCTTTAGGGCAACTGACACTTTATGGTTATCAATATACCTTCAAGCTATGATGTGATCATCGGAAGGCCGTGACAGTGTGCATTTTATATGGCCGTGTCTGTCGGCCATGGCACTGTCAAGTTTCCCACCGAGAGGGGAATAGCAACCCTTCAACCCTCTCAGGAGGCCTACATGGTTGAAGGAGAAAGTTCCAAAAGTGAAGAAGACAAGCAGAGGCTAATCATAAATCCTAAATACCCGAGCAGAAGATAAGGGTCAATCCAAGTCTTTCACAAGAAACCCTGTCATATCTTGAGAAGTTGTTGACACACTATAGCGATGTCTTTGCTTGGTGCCCAGGGGATATGACAGGCATCCCTCGAAGCATTGCTGAACATGAATTGAAAATACCGCATGGTGTCAAGCCTGTTGTCCAAAAGAAACGAAGCTTGGCACCCGAAAGAAGCTTGGCTGCGTGCCAAGAGGTTGAAAAGCTTGTGTCAGCCGGCATTCTACGAGAAGTCAAGTACCAATCCTGGGTTGCAAACCCGGTGATGGTTCGAAAGCCAGATAATTCTTGGAGAATGTGCATAGATTTCAAGGATCTTAACAAGGCTTGTCCTAAAGATTGTTACCCGTTGCCAGAGATTGATCTCAAGGTTGACTCCCTCACCGGTTACCCGTTTAAGTGTTTTCTTGACGCCTACAAAGGTTATCATCAAATCCTCATAAAGGAAGATGATGAAGAAAAGACCGCTTTTCACATGGACAAAGGGATCTTTTGTTACCAAAAGATGCCTTTTGGCCTCAAAAACATTGTAGCTACCTACCAACACCTGGTTGACAAGGCCTTTGCAAGTCAAATTGGTAGGAACATGGAGGCATATGTCGACGACTTGGTGATTAAAAGCAAAACGGAATATCAAATGCTCGATGACATCCAAGAAACCTTCAAGAACCTAAGGAAGGTCAACATGAAACTCAACCCCGAGAAATGCTCATTTGGGTTTGAGGAAGGTAAATTCCTTGGGCATATTGTGGGAAAACAAAGCATCAAGGCAAATCCAAACAAGGTGAAAGCTGTCCTTGAAACCAAACCACCGAGAAGCAAGAAGGAGGTTGAAAGCTTAAACGGGAAGCTCGCAGGCTTGAAGCGTTTTACCTCAAAATTGGCTGAAAGGTCTTTACCCTTTTTCAAAACGCTCAAAGGTTGCTCCGATAAGAAGGACTTCAAATGGACTGAGGAGGCTGAAGAAGCCTTCAACCAGATGAAGCAACACCTAGCTTCCTTACCTGACATTGCAGCCCCAGAAACGGGAGAATTGATCTCGGTATACCTTTCGGTTGCTGAAGAAGCAATAAGCGCGGTCCTCACCATTGAACGAGACAAGGTTCAGTTACCCGTTTATTTCTTCAACAAAACTTTAAAATTGGCTGAAATCAAATATCCCCCACTAGAAAAACTTGCCCAAGCCCTAGTTCAAACAGCTAGAAGGCTTCGAAGGTATTTCCAAGCACACCCTATACAAGTGGTCACCGACCAACCTATTAAGAGTGTGTTTGAAAAACCAGAAAACTCGGGACGATTAGCCAAATGGGCAGTAGAACTAGGTGAACATAACATTACCTATGTCCCCAGAAAAGCCATCAAAGCCCAAGTGTTGGCTGACTTCATTGTAGAAGTCCCAAAGCAAACAATCACTGAAGTGAACACAGATGCCACTGAACCCTCAGACCTTGAAGCCTGGAAGCTTTTTACCGATGGGGCTTCAAGCGTTGAAGGGTCAGGGGCTGGGCTTATTCTGATCAACCCGGAAGTGTCGTCATCGTGTCAAGCCTAGTGGTGATCCGGACAAGCTATGCATTGACCCTCGGTTTGACGCGGGCCGCGTAAGGCTTTGCCTTATCTTACGCGGGCCGCCTGGAAGTCAGATATCAGCACTATATATAGAACTCATCAGTTTTCGTTTTCTGTCGCTCACATTTCAATCTCAAATCACAATTTCTGTAGGAAAGTTATAATACACGGGTATTATACCCCTAATTAGCGAGGTTCTGCTCCGTTGTAAGTATTATAACCCCAGTTTCGTAATAGTTACGCTGCCCGATTGATTTAGGGTTCCGTAATAACTTTCGTGGTTCTGCCCGACATAGTTATTGGAATGCCATCTCGGGGAGGGTATCATTAATAATTTCAAAGGGTTATGATACTAACCAATGTACATTTGTATAAACTATAGATTATATCCAAGAAACCCTTACGAAAAGACTAAGATAGCAATGTGAGTTTATCCTCTTTTTGTTAACCTTTTTGGAATGTTTACAAAACCTTAATTGTTTTACAATGTGATTAAGCGGTGATTGAGTCTTTGTAGTTCTTCAATTACTGCCGGTATTATGGGGTTTTGTATACAAAATTTACTACTTGCGAGTAGTACGTCGATACGACAGTACGTTACAATTGGACAACGAGTTAGCCAATGTGTAACTTGACCATAGCCACAGATCCGGTCGAGTGGCAAATACTGAATGAGTAATTGTGTAGAAATAAACAATGTGATCACTCTCAATACTGTTTTAATTAATAAATGTTCTTGATTAAACTGGGATTCACTCACCAGTATTTCCGACTGACAAATGTTTTTAAAATGCGTTACAGGTAACACAATGTGACAGCCAATTAATGATAAGCCAGCTGGAAAGCACTGAAGGCTTGGGAAAAATGTGGCTATAAAAGTTACCTAATAAACGATGTTTTAAATTCAATAAAAATAGGGTTTGTCCCTATAAATGTATTGTAATAAGAAACTTGGGTTTTACCCATGTGATTATTAATATAAAATATGGTGGTTTTACTCTGATAAACATTTCCTAACTACGATCCTGATGTAAATTCCGCTGCAAGATTAAATAACTGATACCACCACTACTGAGTTAGCGTCCGCCTGTTCCCGGGACAGATAAGGGATCGGGGGTTGCGATAGAAGGTGGTATCAGAGCCTAGCCACTGGTCTGAGCCAAAGAAGTGTTCTGCTGACACTTACAATTCTATATTTTGTGTTAGGAAATAAATTACGGAAATATGTGCATAACTGTAATTATTTGTTATGTGTTATTTGACTATCTGTTAGTTTTCAGTATGAGTGATCAAGGTCCATCAGACATGAATCGTCAGTTATCTGATTCACCTAGGAGTGAAGGTACATCATCACAGCCTGCCCTTTCAGGGTATTCTGCTGATCAGGAGGAGGGAATATTTGCCTTTAGAGCTCAATCTGAAGAACCATTTCCTAATAAGAAACGAGGATGGTTCAGTAAAGAAGCTTTTGCTCATAGAAAGAGAATGCGAAAATTGCAACAGCAAAGAGCGTTAGCAGCTATTAAGCGAGAGACAGATGCCCATACACAGGACATACTTAATAGAAGCCTAGCTAATTTTCATATCTTAGCTACAACTGTTGCTGACCCAGGTCCGGAACAACTAGTAGCCCCACAACCACAAAACCCAGAACAACCCATGGAAATAGAAAACCCGGAAAACCAAGTAGAGATGCACGATTTTAACCCAGAAGAAATCCCAAGGGTACCTGCACCAAACCATCTAGATCCAAATTACGACCCCTGGTGGGACGACAATAGGGACTTTGTGCAACGTTACCCTATCCAGGAATATCCACCCATACAGAACATAGAAGCTTACCCAGGTATGGACCCTTTAGATCCCTATTACCAAAATGATTATATTAGGGAGATATTAGAGGATCCTTACCAATTTCAGGAACTGTCACCCCCATATTAGGAACCCGCACCCCAGATTCCAAACCCAGTCTGAGAACCTGCACCCCCAATGAGTGCAGAAAACGTGCAAGAACTTAGGACTTTCGGGGAGGAAATTTTAGAAAGCAGTGAGAGAATGCGTCAGGTGGGAGAACGTCTCGTATGGAAATACGATGAACGTAATATGGATTTTTGGATAAATCCATATCCGTGAATGAGATGGTGAAACGATGGTAGTAATAATATTATAATAATAATAAAATAAAATAAAAAATAAAATATGTGTGTATGGATGCATAGTACTATTAGTGTAATTTTCTTTCTGTTGGTATTGTAATCTTTATTTCTGTACTAGTGTGTAATAGACGCATAGTATATGAAAATAGAGTACAAGTCGCAATGATCGACAGTTTTGGTTAAATTGCGTGTCATGTGATTAACTATATTACTTATTATGTGTGATATTAATATGGGGTAAATGTTTAAAATTCAGATGGCCGATGAAGGAAATCAAGGAAATCTGAATAATGATAACCGATGAAGGAAATCAAGGAAATCTGAATAATGATAAATTCAGAGTAACTGTTAAAGATGCTGATAATAAAAGTAAGCATAGCAGTAAGCGACCAAGTGAACCAGAAAACAGTGTGAACAATGGACCAGTACTTCAAATGCCCATTCCCAAAAGAAGAAGAACCGTGCCTTACGGTTGTTCTTATAAGGAATTTTGGTCTTGTAAACCAATGGAATTCTCGGGCAACGAAGGGGCCATTGCAACCTTACGCTGGATAGAAAAGACTGAGGCAGTCGTAAGGATAAGCAAGTGTGCTGAAGAAGATAGAATATTGTTTGCTTCTAACCTGTTTAAGAATGCAGCACTAGAATGGTGGAACACAATCCTCCAAACAAAAGGAAGTGATAGAACCTATAATATGGAATGGGAAGAATTCAAGAATAAGGTAGAAAGGAAATTCTGCCCACCCAATGAAAAAGAACAGATAGCAAACAAATTCCTAAACCTTAGGATGACTGGTGTGGATAGTAAGGGATACACGAAATTATTCTTCGAATATGCTAGAATAGTGTCAACCCTTGCTTCGCCAGAACCAGTTTTAATTTCCCGTTATATTTGGGGATTAATTAGGGAGATAAGACACGTAGTCAAGGCAGCTAGACCTCAAACTATAGAAGAAGCTGTAGAAATAGCCAATACTTTGACTGATGAGTTAGTCCGTACTAGAGAAGAGGATCAAAGAAGGAACCTAACCCAAAAGCTCACACAAGAATTTCGTTCTGGAAATTTTAATCGTGGGAAAAATATAGGTTCTACCTCTACACCTTATTGTAGGTATTGCAAAAGAAAGCATTCAGGAAGATGCTCCATATACTGTAACTTTTGCAAAATATCGGGACACAAGGAAGAAAATTGCAGGAAGAAGGCTAACACCCGAATATGTTACAACTGCGGAGAACAAGGCCACATCAAGCTTAATTGTCCAAAATTAGCTCCAGCTCCAGATAACAAGAATGCTAAAAATGTTAGAGCATTTGTTTTGACTGCAGATGAAGCCAAGATGATTCCATATGCAATAGCTGGTATGTTTTTAGTTAATGATGTTTTTGCTAAAGTATTATTTGACTCTGGTGCAAACCAAAGTTTTATTAATACATAATTTTGCAAATTTCTAAATCAGTCATTAACTAAACTACCACAAGAATGTCTAGTAGAGACAGCTAATGGAGAAACTGTTATGATTTCTGAAATCTTGCAGGGAGCAAGAATAGAAATTTTAAATCAGAAATTTATAGCAAACCTGTATCCCATGAATCTGACAGGATTCGATGTTGTTTAAGGAATGGATTGGTTAATAGCCAATAAAGCCAGTATTTTATGTGATCAAAAGTTAATTCAAGTAAATTCACCAAAAGGTAAAACAATCACAATTAAAGGAGATAAACCTTCTAGGTCCAGTAAGTTCATCTCTGTGATGAAAACTGCAAGTTGTATAAGAAAAGGTTCTATAGTGTATTTGATTTCTATAATCACTAACACTAAAGGAAAGGATTTAAAAGATATTCCAGTAGTATCTCAGTTTTCAGATGTCTTTCCAGAAGAATTTCCAGGGCAACCTCTGAATAGAGAAGTTGAATTCAGAATTCACCTGCTACCAGGAACAGCACCAATTGCCAAAGCCCCTTACCGTTTGGCACCTGCAGAAATGCAAGATTAAAGAAACAATTAGATGAATTGTTGGAAAAAGGATTCATACAACCAAGTTCGTCGCCATGGGGAGCGCCGATACTATTTGTTAAAAAGAAGGACAGATCAATGCGTATGTGTATTGATTACCGTGAATTGAACAAGGTCACGATTAAGAATCGGTACCCATTACCAAGAATCGATGATCTGTTTGATCAATTGCAAGGTGTCACGGCCCCCGACCCAGTTTGACCCGTTTCAAGAGCCCCGGGACAGAAAATCCCGTGGTATTTATTTAACAGCGGAAGTATTTTTTTTTCAGGATCTTTTTAAAATTATAATTTCCCGATTATTTTATTTCACAACTCGGAATAAAAACCCCGGTAATTTACAATCATAAGATTTCACGGAGAAATCTTTTGTTTTACAAAACATGTTTCTTTATTTTATATTGAGCCACTTCCTTAAGCTTGTAGTGCTTCACGACACTTTTCCTTGATCATAACAGATCACCTGAAACATGTTTGAAAAAGGTTTTGTCAGCGGGAAATACTGTTGAATCATTCTTTTTATAAAAACGATGTGTTTATTATAATTTACAGTATTAAGAGCGATTACAATGTTTCCATATATCAACCAACTACCCACAGTACTTGTCACTCGACATTCATCGGTAGCCTCTGAGCCCGATGGTGTCTGTGACTATAGTCATATCACCCCTTGGCCCTGTTGTCCAATGGTGACGGTTATCAAGTAATGTATACAAAACCCCACATACCGGCTGTAACTTGGTGATTACAAAGACTTAATCCCCGTAATTATAACCTTGAAAATAAACATACTTTTGAAATCAGATTTGATAAAAAGAGAATGACTCACATTGCAGATTTAATTTGAGCAGAGCCTAGCCTACTGATTAGCCTTTTAACCTAAATTAATAACATGCACACGAACTCGGTTAGTAACTAATACAGCATTTACGATAACTCACGAGATTAAAACTTTCACAACGAATGACAAAGTGCGATACTTAAACATCCATTGAATTAACAACGAATGACAAAGCATAAACCCTAATGTGGGCAGCACTTAAACATCCATTGGATAGTTTAATCGATCGGACATTGAATCGTAGCAGCGATCGAGTTAATACCGGGTATCGGAGCAGCACCTCACTAATTATATATGAAATTTCGACTTCAGAGTGATACGAATTCGTTTTTGAAAGTTTTTATCGACACCAGTGGATTGTGCAAGTGACGGGCTATTTATAGGTGAATTTAGGACCTTACGCGGCCCGCGTAAGACTTCAGCTTAACCTTACGCGGCCCGCCTAGCCGCCCAGTCTACGAGTAGGCTTGACCAGTCACAAGCAGGTTAGCCAGGTGGTCGCTACGTGGCTCCAGAACAATTATCCGGTCAACACAAGTTTGACGCGGCCCGCGTAAGACCATGCTTACTCTTACGCGGCCCGCCTGAGAACCATATTTCTGGTTTTCTTTGTTTTTCATACACAGTATGGTTTCAAGGGTCCGGATTTTTAATTGTGGGTTGGTTTATGACATATTTGAGAGTCCTTACATTCTCCCTACCTTATTTAAAATCTCGTCCTCGAGATTTACTGGAATAAGTGAGGATATTTTCGTTTCATCTCTGATTCCAGCTCCCAAGTGTATTCTGGTCCTCTCTTTGAATTCCACTTGACCTTGACAAGTACTAACCGTTTGTGTTTGAGAAATTTCACCTTTCTGTCTTCTCTTTGGATTGGTTTCTCAACAAATTTTAGCTTTTCATTTACCTCTATATCTTGAAGAGGTATTACCAGGGATTCGTCTGATAGACATTTCTTGAGGTTGGATATATGAAATACATCATGTATTCCAACTAACTCTTCTGGTAGTTGCAGACGATAAGCAACTGGTCCTATACGTTGGATCACTGGAAATGGTCCTACGTATCTTGGACTTAGCTTTCCTTTCTTACCGAATCGAACTACTCCTTTCCAAGGTGAAACTTTCAACAGTACTTTATCTCCGACTTGAAACTCTAACGGCTTTCGTCTATTATCTGCATAACTCTTCTGACGATCTCGAGCCGTCTTTAGTCTTTCTTTGATTTGAGTAATCTTGTCAGTTGTCTCTTGTACTATTTCAGGACCTGACAATTGACTTTCTCCTATTTCTGCCCAACAAACTGGAGTTCTGCACTTTCTTCCATATAGTGCTTTGAATGGGGCAGTTTCAATACTTGAATGATAACTATTGTTATAGGATAATTCAATTAACGGTAAGTGATCATCCCAGTTTCCACCAAAATCTATTACACAT
Source organism: Helianthus tuberosus (assembly GCA_030545235.1). Lineage (NCBI taxonomy): Eukaryota > Viridiplantae > Streptophyta > Magnoliopsida > Asterales > Asteraceae > Helianthus > Helianthus tuberosus. The sequence goes on along the minus strand of CM060429.1, from coordinate 128,954,208 downwards.
GCTCTGAGCATGTCTTCTAGAGTTTGTATCGTCCTTTCACTTTGCCCGTCTGTTTGTGGATGATATGCAGTACTCAGATTTAGTCGAGTTCCCATTGCTTCTTGGAAACTAGTCCAGAAATGAGAAGTAAAATGACTATCTCTATCTGATACAATGGAGAGTAGAACTCCATGTAAGGATACTATTTCATCTACATACAACTTTGCCAATCTTTCCATGCTAAAGGTTTCTTTCATTGGTAGAAAGTGAGCAGATTTGGTTAATTGATCCACAATTACCCAAATCGCGTCATTACCTTTTCTGGTTTTGGGTAACTTAGTAACAAAATTGTAACACCCCGAAAATATAAATCCTTATATTAAAATTCTAATGAAATAACAAACAAGAATTTACCAACTAGGAACTTAACCTAGTTAAATTCAAGTCTTGAAATAATTCATAACATGGTTAAAATACTTAAACTTAAGGGAAAATCATAGTTAAGGGTTTAAACTTGTCAAAAGTGAAAGATAATTACTAATAGTAACAAAACCAAACCAAACACACAAAAATTTGTGTGTCTGGTCGATCAAGAGAAAGGGGGCAACACAGGGGATTCTCCAACCCTAGCTTCACACCAAAATCTACTAAATTGAAGCCTCAAATCTGTTTCAAATCGAATTCTAAACATAAATTAGTGATCACCTCGTCATAGGGATCAAAAGGTATGTATAATTTTGATATTTTGATTCACCATAAATTCTAGGTTAATGGTGAATAACTGAAATTGAACCTAGATATGTCATGCATGAATGAATCTTGAAGTAATATGTTGTTTAGGATTAAACCCTAGATAATAATTTGTGAAAATCATTGCATGTTACTTGAAGAAATAACAATCACCATTGTAGGTGATTTATGATATTGTAAAGACTAGACAAGTACTAGGATTATGAATTTTAATCTAGAGAAAAGCTGAATGGTATGAGGAAATTCAGTAATTTGAATGTTTAAATGAGTACAAATTGCTTAATTAAAGTGAAATTAGATGTTAAATTGCAAGTCATGAACTTAGTAATGATTGTAGAAAAATCTGACTCGTTAGGTGTTCGTTGAAATGCCTAACTGAGGATTTAAATGTTAGAATAGGAGGAAAACGCAGATTTAGTCATGACTCATAATGATGCGATTATGGTCATGAAAAGAGTTCTAAACAAGTTGTAAAACTGAATTTTCTAGGCAAAGAGTCCGGATCATCAAGCGGACAAGCCGGAGGGAATTCACAGGGGAAAGGCGTGCTTTAGAGGTACGAAATATATCATTTCGTTATATTATACATAATTGTTAGATTTATGTAGACATTTTGAACATGATGATCAAGATTACTAATATGTCACGAATATGACTAGTATCTTGAACAAGTGATAAACATGGTTTCTTGCATACCCTGAATGGTGCTTAATTCAGCACTCAAACGGGTCAAAACAAGCTTGTAGACTATTCCGTAGTTATTCTCTTGAGAGAATAGTCAAGTATTATCATAAGTAAAAATGTTGGATATGGGTAACTAACTTAGTCATTTAATAATTTTGTGTGAAATTAAGTTGTTTCGACATAAGAAAAGAATCAGCCAAACTGAAATCAGAACAAGAAAAACTGGCTCAGCGTGCACCGTAAATTACGGTGATACCGTAATTTACGGTGGCCAGTAATTTGTTACGATGGGATTCTACTGTGTTACGGTAGGTCACAATTGTCCATAATCCACCGTAACTTACGGTGTCACCGTAAGTTACGGTGGAGCCCAATTTTTTTTTAAATTTGATTTTCTTGAATACGCTTTCGGACATGGTTTGGACACGTAAATTCCAAGAATCATAATACTAATGTTTGTCTAAAATGTTCAGTTTTTCAGGTATTCAAGTAGAAGGATGATGATCAAGCATAAGTACCCGAACCGAACACTCCAACTAACGCTTCCGCATTTGATCTTTTGTTTTAAAACTATGTAAACAATTGTAGTTTCTGTCTTGAATATGGTTTCGTAGGATCAATATATGAATGTTGTGTCTAGATAAACCTTTCAAATCTTGTAAGTTTTTGTAAACTCCAAATTTTGGCATGAAATGCAAGGTATTACATTATTAATTCTAGTAGTATAAACTGGGTCTTACAAGTTGGTAATCAGAGCTCAAGGTTGTCAAGAAGTGTTCGGTTCAAGCTTGATCAAGCATCCGGTAAGAGTTAATCGTTTAAGTAGAAATTAGAGAATATAGAAATAAATCATGAACAAATATGCATGAAAAGAGTGTGTAAGCTCACTCAAATACAAGAAATGCATGAAACAAGAATAATTAAATCAAGTTATGAACTTGATTGAATTGAAACAAGAAGGATTAAATCAAGTTATGAACTTGATTAAATCAAAACAAGTAAAGCATGTGTCATAAATGGAATGTTTAACAACCTATGTAAACATTTCAGAAATAGAGATGGCTGATGGAGGTAATGATAATGCGGTGCCAAGAGTCACCGAACAAATGAGGGAAGTGATTGCCGAAGAGGTTGGAAAGGCGATCGAAAACAGTTTGTCGGGCTTTATTGATAAAATTCAAAACACAGTTTTATCAATAGTAGAAGAGAGAATCAAGAAATTGGAAGATGATTCAAATTCAGCAAAGGAAAAGCATGGTGGACGAAAGCCTTGTTCATACAAGGAATTCATGGCCTGTAAACCACCAATATATAATGGGGAGGTTGATCCAATTGTGTGCCAACGATGGCTAAGTGATATTGAAGGAGTATTCGAGAGAACTCATTGTGATGAAAATGACTACGTAGCTTATGGTACGGGTCAATTAAGAGGTCAAGCGAAAGACTGGTGGGATAACAAAAAGAAGGAGATTGGAAGTGAAGCGGCTAAGGCCATGACATGGGAGGAGTTTAAGACGCCGTTTCTTAAACACCATAGTCCCAAAGCGGTCATAAATAGAATCAAGGAAGAATTCATGCAACTCAGACACAAGGGTGAATCCATAGACAAGATCACGGGGATGTTTATGGACAAGATAAAGTTCTGTGATGATTTGGTGACAAATGAAGAACAAAAGGTCTATTACTACCATAACATGCTAAGTGCGGAGTATAGAGAGTTCATAACCCCTTCAAAATACGAGACCCTTACCGAGATTGTCAATGCTGCTCGGGAAAGGGAGATCGAACTGAAAAAGATCATAGAACGGGGTGAACGAAGGGCACAAGATGTGAATCCAATCCCTACTAAGAAGGCACGAACAAACGAAAGCGCAAAGAAATCTGATACGAAAGGCGGGTCGCCAAGTTGCAGAATCTGTGGGAAGGGTCATAAAGGCGAATGCCGTTACAAGGATAAGCCTTGTCCCATATGCAAGAAAACGGGACATATGGCTATATCGTGCCCGGAGAAAGTGACGGTTTGTTACAATTGTTATCGAACGGGTCACAAGAAGTCGGAATGCCCGGAACTGGTTGGAAAGAAGGATGGGCAGGAACCGAAAGATGAAGCCCCGAAAGCAAAGGCAAGATCTTTTCAACTAACCGCTGCAGAAGCAAAGGTTGAACCTGACGTGGTCTCAGGTATATTTGCTGTAAATTCAATTCCCGCACACGTGTTATTTGATACGGGTGCGAATAAATCCTTTGTTTCATATGGATTTATTCGACATCCTTCATTTGTTCTAACAAAATTACCTGTGCCCTTAGAAGTAGAGATAGGTAATAACAAGAGCTTTATTGTTTGTGATGTATGTAAAAACTGTAAACTGAGCATTGACGACGAAGAATATTTGATAAACCTAATCCCGATGTCAATGGGAGAATTTCAAGTAGTCGTTGGGATGGATTGGTTATCTCAATACCATGCAAAGATCGTGTGTTTTCGTAAAGAGATAAAACTAACATCTCCGAGCGGGAAACACGTCACCATTTATGGCGAAAAAGGAGGCAACCCTATAGTATGCTCAATGTTGAAAGCTCACAAGCTTATGAAGCGAGGATGCAAGGCATTCATAATATACGCTAATGAGCCCGAAAAAGAGTCATGAAAGATTGGAGAGGTACCGGTAGTACGAGATTATGAAGATGTGTTTCCGGAGGATTTACCGGGGATACCGCCGGAACGGGAAGTAGAGTTCGGGATCGAATTGATTCCGGGCGCAAAACCCGTAGCAAAAGCCCCGTACCGACTCGCACTGTCAGAATTACAAGAGCTGATGTCCCAAATTCAAGACCTGCTTGACAAGGGATTCATAAGGCCGAGTGTGTCTCCTTGGGGCGCACCGGTATTGTTCGTGAGAAAGAAAGACGGGAGCATGCGCATGTGTATCGATTACCGGGAGTTAAACAAACTCACGGTAAAGAACCGATACCCGCTCCCGAGAATAGATGATTTATTCGATCAACTACAAGGTGCGAATTGGTTTTCAAAAATTGACCTTAGATCGGGGTATCACCAACTAAAGGTCAAAGAAGAAGATGTACCGAAGACGGCTTTCCGCACGAGATACGGACATTACGAATTCCTCGTGATGTCATTTGGACTAACAAACGCACCCGCGGCTTTCATGGACCTCATGAACCGGGTTTGCAAGCCAATGTTGGATAAGTCGGTCATCGTGTTTATCGATGATATCTTGGTGTATTCGAAAAGTGAAGCTGAACACGCACACCACTTACAAGAAGTGTTAGAGACACTTAGACGAGAGAAGTTGTATGCAAAATTCTCTAAATGTGCCTTTTGGTTACGAGAGGTACAATTTCTTGGCCACGTCATAAGTGCCGACGGAGTATTGGTGGATCCGTCAAAGATAGAGGCTGTGTCAAAATGGAATCTTCCGAAGAACCCTTCGGAAATTAGAAGCTTTTTGGGGCTTGCGGGATATTATAGGAGATTCATTCAAGATTTCTCTAAGATTGCGTCACCGCTAACAAAGCTAACACGGAAGAAAGAAAAGTTCATTTGGGGTGCTGATCAAGAGAAAGCGTTTCAAACGTTAAAAGAAAAGTTAACTCAAGCTCCGGTATTGACATTGCCAGACGGAGTCGAAGACATGGTGGTTTATTCGGATGCTTCATTATCGGGGCTCCGGTTGCGTGTTGATGCAACGGGGCAAGGTAATAGCCTATGCCTCGAGACAATTGAAGATACACGAGAAGAAATATCCCACGCACGATCTCGAGTTGGCAGCGGTGGTATTTGCATTAAAAATATGGAGGCATTACTTGTATGGGGTAAAGTGCACCATATTCACCGACCACAAGAGCTTGAAATACTTCTTTGATCAGAAGGAGTTAAATATGCGACAAAGGCGATGGCTGGAAACGGTGAAAGACTACGATTGTGAGATACATTATCACCTCGGAAAGGCAAATGTGGTAGAGGACGCTCTAAGCAGAAAAGCGGACTATGTCCCAATACGAGTGAGGTCGATGCAACTCGTGGTGACCTCGGGTATACTTGAACGTATTCGAGAGGCGCAGTTAGAAGCAGTAAAAGAAGAAAATTGGAAGAAAGAAAGAATAATCGGTCAATTGAAAGGTTTATCGGAAGGGAATCACGGGTTGAAGACTCGATCCGGAAGGATATGGGTCCCACATACTTGTGGAGTGAAGGCGCTTCTACTTAATGAAGCTCATAAATCCCGTTATTCAATTCATCCGGGTGCGACCAAGATGTACAATGATTTGAAACAAAATTATTGGTGGCCCGGAATGAAGAGGGACGTGGCGAAGTATGTGGACAAATGTTTGACATGTTTACAAGTCAAGGCGGAGCACCAGAAACCATACGGCAAACTCCAACCGTTAGAAATTCCGGTTTGGAAATGGGAACATATTACAATGGACCTGTTAACCAAGTTGCCTAAGACGAATCGTGGTTTTGATTCCATATGGGTAGTGGTGGATAGATTGACGAAAAGTGCTCACTTCATTCCGATTCGTGAGACTTATACGTCAGAAAAGATGTCAGAAGTTTATACCAATGAAATCCTAGCACGTCATGGGGTGCCGGTGTCCATCGTGTCTGATAGAGATACCCGGTTTACTTCAATTTTCTGGAGAGATTTCCAAGAGCAAATGGGGACCAAATTGTTCATTAGCACTGCGTACCATCCTCAAACGGATGGACAAAGTGAAAGAACGATACAAACATTGGGGGACATGCTACGGGCGTGTATAATCGACTTTGGAGGCAGTTGGGATGTTCACCTACCGTTAGTCGAGTTTTCATATAACAACAGTTACCAATCTAGTATTAAGATGGCACCATACGAAATGCTTTATGGTAGGAAGTGTCGAACCCCGGTATGCTGGGGTGAAGTGGGACCACGTGAACTCGCCCACCAAGATATAGTACGAGCCACGGATGAAAAGATCGATATAGTTCGGGCACATCTGAAAGCGGCTCAAGACAGGCAAAAGGCGTATGCTGATAAAAGGAAAAGGCCAATCGAATTTCAAGTTGGTGACATGGTCATGCTAAAAGTTTCCCCATGGAAGGGCGTTATTAGATTCAGAAAAAAGGGGGAAGCTAAGCCCAAGGTTTATTGGGCCGTTTAAAATTATCGAGAAAGTTGGCAAGGTAGCTTACCGTCTTGAATTACCAGAGGAGTTAAGTGGAATTCATAGCACGTTTCATGTATCACAATTAAGAAAGTGCCTAGCAGACGAAACGACCTATATCCATTACGATGATATCGAAGTGGATAATAGTCTAAATTATGCGATGAGACCGGTGGAGATTTTAGATAGAAAGGTCAAACATTTACGAAATAAACAAATTGACCAAGTTAAAGTCAAATGGGAGCATAGGAAAGGTTCGGACACTACGTGGGAGTCTGAAGAAGAGATGCGACGTCTTCACCCTACTTTATTTGGTACGTAATTCGGTTTCGGGGACGAAACCCTTTTTAAGGTGGGTGAACTTGTAACACCCCAAAAATATAAATCCTTATATTAAAATTCTAATGAAATAACAAACAAGAATTTACCAACTAGGAACTTAACCTAGTTAAATTCAAGTCTTGAAATAATTCATAACATGGTTAAAATACTTAAACTTAAGGGAAAATCATAGTTAAGGGTTTAAACTTGTCAAAAGTGAAAGATAATTACTAATAGTAACAAAACCAAACCAAACACACAAATTTTGTGTGTCTGGTCGATCAAGAGAAAGGGGGCGACACAGGGGATTCTCCAACCCTAGCTTCACACCAAAATCTACTAAATTGAAGCCTCAAATCTGTTTCAAATCGAATTCTAAACATAAATTAGTGATCACCTCGTCATAGGGATCAAAAGGTATGTATAATTTTGATATTTTGATTCACCATAAATTCTAGGTTAATGGTGAATAACTGAAATTGAACCAAGATATGTCATGCATGAATGAATCTTGAAGTAATATGTTGTTTAGGATTAAACCCTAGATGATAATTTGTGAAAATCATTGCATGTTACTTGAAGAAATAACAATCACCATTGTAGGTGATTTATGATATTGTAAAGACTAGACAAGTACTAGGATTATGAATTTTAATCTAGAGAAAAGCTGAATGGTATGAGGAAATTCAGTAATTTGAATGTTTAAATGAGTACAAATTGCTTAATTAAAGTGAAATTAGATGTTAAATTGCAAGTCATGAACTTAGTAATGATTGTAGAAAAATCTGACTCGTTAGGTGTTCGTTGAAATGCCTAACTGAGGATTTAAATGTTAGAATAGGAGGAAAACGCAGATTTAGTCATGACTCATAATGATGCGATTATGGTCATGAAAAGAGTTCTAAACAAGTTGTAAAACTGAATTTTCTAGGCAAAGAGTCCGGATCATCAAGCGGACAAGCCGGAGGGAATTCACGGGGGAAAGGCGTGCTTTAGAGGTACGAAATATATCATTTCGTTATATTATACATAATTGTTAGATTTATGTAGACATTTTGAACATGATGATCAAGATTACTAATATGTCACGAATATGACTAGTATCTTGAACAAGTGATAAACATGGTTTCTTGCATACCCTGAATGGTGCTTAATTCAGCACTCAAACGGGTCAAAACAAGCTTGTAGACTATTCCGTAGTTATTCTCTTGAGAGAATAGTCAAGTATTATCATAAGTAAAAATGTTGGATATGGGTAACTAACTTAGTCATTTAATAATTTTGTGTGAAATTAAGTTGTTTCGACATAAGAAAAGAATCAGCCAAACTGAAATCAGAACAAGAAAAACTGGCTCAGCGTGCACCGTAAATTACGGTGATACCGTAATTTACGGTGGCCAGTAATTTGTTACGATGGGATTCTACTGTGTTACGGTAGGTCACAATTGTCCATAATCCACCGTAACTTACGGTGTCACCGTAAGTTACGGTGTCACCGTAAGTTACGGTGGAGCCCAATTTTTTTTTTAAATTTGATTTTCTTGAATACGCTTTCGGACATGGTTTGGACACGTAAATTCCAAGAATCATAATACTAATGTTTGTCTAAAATGTTCAGTTTTTCAGGTATTCAAGTAGAAGGATGATGATCAAGCATAAGTACCCGAACCGAACACTCCAACTAACGCTTCCGCATTTGATCTTTTGTTTTAAAACTATGTAAACAATTGTAGTTTTTGTCTTGAATATGGTTTCGTAGGATCAATATATGAATGTTGTGTCTAGATAAACCTTTCAAATCATGTAAGTTTTTGTAAACTCCAAATTTTGGCATGAAATGCAAGGTATTACATTATTAATTCTAGTAGTATAAACTGGGTCTTACAAGTTGGTAATCAGAGCTCAAGGTTGTCAAGAAGTGTTCGGTTTAAGCTTGATCAAGCATCCGGTAAGAGTTAATCGTTTAAGTAGAAATTAGAGAATATAGAAATAAATCATGAACAAATATGCATGAAAAGAGTGTGTAAGCTCACTCAAATACAAGAAATGCATGAAACAAGAATAATTAAATCAAGTTATGAACTTGATTGAATTGAAACAAGAATAATTAAATCAAGTTATGAACTTGATTGAATTGAAACAAGAAGGATTAAATCAAGTTATGAACTTGATTAAATCAAAACAAGTAAAGCATGTGTCATAAATGGAATGTTTAACAACCTATGTAAACATTTCAGAAATAGAGATGGCTGATGGAGGTAATGATAATGCGGTGCCAAGAGTCACCGAACAAATGAGGGAAGTGATTGCCGAAGAGGTTGGAAAGGCGATCGAAAACAGTTTGTCGGGCTTTATTGATAAAATTCAAAACACAGTTTTATCAATAGTAGAAGAGAGAATCAAGAAATTGGAAGATGATTCAAATTCAGCAAAGGAAAAGCATGGTGGACGAAAGCCTTGTTCATACAAGGAATTCATGGCCTGTAAACCACCAATATATAATGGGGAGGTTGATCCAATTGTGTGCCAACGATGGCTAAGTGATATTGAAGGAGTATTCGAGAGAACTCATTGTGATGAAAATGACTACGTAGCTTATGGTACGGGTCAATTAAGAGGTCAAGCGAAAGACTGGTGGGATAACAAAAAGAAGGAGATTGGAAGTGAAGCGGCTAAGGCCATGACATGGGAGGAGTTTAAGACGTCGTTTCTTAAACACCATAGTCCCAAAGCGGTCATAAATAGAATCAAGGAAGAGTTCATGCAACTCAGACACAAGGGTGAATCCATAGACAAGATCACGGGGATGTTTATGGACAAGATAAAGTTCTGTGATGATTTGGTGACAAATGAAGAACAAAAGGTCTATTACTACCATAACATGCTAAGTGCGGAGTATAGAGAGTTCATAACCCCTTCAAAATACGAGACCCTTACCGAGATTGTCAATGCTGCTCGGGAAAGGGAGATCGAACTGAAAAAGAGCATAGAACGGGGTGAACGAAGGGCACAAGATGTGAATCCAAGCCCTACTAAGAAGGCACGAACAAACGAAAGCGCAAAGAAATCTGATACGAAAGGCGAGTCGCCAAGTTGCAGAATCTGTGGGAAGGGTCATAAAGGCGAATGCCGTTACAAGGATAAGCCTTGTCCCATATGCAAGAAAACGGGACATATGGCTATATCGTGCCCGGAGAAAGTGACGGTTTGTTACAATTGTTATCGAACGGGTCACAAGAAGTCGGAATGCCCGGAACTGGTTGGAAAGAAGGATGGGCAGGAACCGAAAGGTGAAGCCCCGAAAGCAAAGGCAAGATCTTTTCAACTAACCGCTGCAGAAGCAAAGGTTGAACCTGACGTGGTCTCAGGTATATTTGGTGTAAATTCAATTCCCGCACACGTGTTATTTGATACGGGTGCGAATAAATCCTTTATTTCATATGGATTTATTCGACATCCTTCATTTGTTCTAACAAAATTACATGTGCCCTTAGAAGTAGAGATAGGTAATAACAAGAGCTTTATTGTTTGTGATGTATGTAAAAACTGTAAATTGAGCATTGACGACGAAGAATATTTGATAAACAAAATTCACACTTCGAGAATTTGGCGTACAGCTTTTCTTTTCTTAACAAAGTTAACAGTGCATGCAAGTGCTGACAATGTTCATCCTGACTTTTGGAATAAATAAGTATATCGTCGATGAAAACAATTACAAATTTATCCAATTACGGTTTACAGATCCTATTCATCATGTCCATGAATGCTGCAGGTGCATTCGTTAATCCGAAGGGCATGACTGTAAACTCGTAATGACCATACCTGGTTCTGAAAGCCGTCTTAGGTATGTCTTCTTCTTGTACCTTCAATTGATGATATCCGGAGCGTAAATCTATCTTAGAAAAATATCTAGCTCCTTGAAGTTGATCGAAAAGATCATCAATTCTAGGTAATGGGTATTGATTCTTAATTGTAACTTTATTCAATTCTCTATAATCAATACACATTCTCATCGAACCATCCTTCTTCTTTACAAACAACACTGCTGCTCCCCACGGGGATGAACTAGGTTGTATAAAACCTTTACTTAGTAATTAATCTAATTGCTTCTTCAATTCTAACATTTATGTGGGAGCTAACCGATAAGGTGCCTTGGCTATCGGTATAGTTCTGGGAATTAAATGAATTCTAAATTCTACCTCCCTATCTGGTGGTAATCCTGGTAACTCCTCTGGGAATATATCTGGGTATTCTGAGACTACAGGAATCTCCTTAAGTTCTTTACCCTTAGTACTAATGATTTTTGAAATCATATATACTATTCCTTGCTTTCGTTCATAACTAGCAACTTTCATTACTGATGTGAACTTCATGGGTTTCCGTGGTTTATCTCCTGTAATCGTAATTATTTCTCCAGTAGGTGACTGAATTTCTACAGAATTCTGATCACAAAGAATTCGAGCATGGTTGGCTACTAACCAATCCATTCCTAATACAACATCAAATTCGGCTAATATCATAGGTAACAGGTTTGCAAAGAATTTATGACCTGAGAGTTCTATATTTTCCTTTTGCAAAACTTTATCTATGCTAACAGAATTTCCGTCTGCTGTTTCGACTGTAAAAATCTGCCTAAGGTTAGTTAAGGGTAAATTAAGAGCTTGGCAGAATGAAGTATTAATAAAACTTTGGTTTGCACCAGAGTCAAATAATACTTTTGCATACACGTTGTGAACTATGAACGTACCCGCTATCACATCTGGAATGAGTTCTGCTTCTTGAGTTGTTAACTAAAAGGCGCGAACATTCTTCCTAGTAGCTCCGTCTACTGTCTTGGCTTTGTTGTCTGTTGTTTTGACCAATTTAGGGAATTCTGTCTTGAAATGCCCATTTCTCCACAATTAAAGCAGATCCTGGTTTTCTTTCTGCAATCTTCTTCGCGATGTCCTCCAGTTTTGAAAAAGTTGCAGATTACATTGCATCTTCCATAATGCTTCTTTCTGCAATTCCTGCAGAATGGCGGAGTTGAAGATTGCCCTGTTCCTCTTCTCCTGAAGCTACTATTATTACCCGCACGAAATCCTTGGGTAATTTTCTGAGCCAATTCCTTTTTCCTATTATCATCTCTTGTACGCACCAGTTCATCAGTTAGGGTGTTGGCTAATTCTACTGCATCGTCAATAGTACGAGGTCTCGCAGCTTTAACGATGTTACGGATTTCACTAATTAGTCCCCAAATATAGCGAGAAATGAGTACCGGTTCTGGCGAAGCCAGCGTTGGTACCACTCTAGCATATTCAAAGAATGTCGAAGTATAACCGCGACAATCTACACCCATCATTCTATGGTTTAAGAACTTATTCGCCATTTGATCTTTTTCATATTCGGGACAGAATTTTCTTTCTACAAGACTCTTAAATTCTTCCCAGTTTATAGCATACGCCATCATCCTTCCTTTTGCTTGTAACACCGTGTTCCACCATTCTAGCGCCCCTTCTTTAAAAAGATTTGACGCGTACATGACCTGATCGTCCTTAGCACATTTACTTATTGTAATAACTGCCTCGGTTTTCTCTAACCAACGCAGTACCGCAGTTGCTCCTTCATTGCCTGCAAACTCAGATGGTTTACAAGCAAGAAATTCTTTGTAAGTGCAACCAGGCGTTGCAGCTTTCATTTTCTTAGGGAGCGGAGCCTGCTGTGGATTATTATCGTGATTAGTATGATTACCGCCTCCATTTACGCTATTACTGAAGTTATCTTCAGAAATACGTTTGCTAGGAATGATTTGTTGAGGTTCGGTTGGATTTCTAACAGCAGCAACAATTGCTGGAATAGCATTAGCTATCCCTTGAGCAACGATATTTTCTATATCTTGCCTATTTAAAAATTGATCCTCCGGGTGTTGCTCAGATTGATTAACATCATTAACTGGTTCGTTATTAGCGTTTTCCATCTGATAATTAATATAATTTATTAGTATCGATTAAATAACAATTATACACAAAATAATCATGTAAATTTCAAATACACACATATAGTCAAAACTATCGATTTCTCGATTTCCATTTTTATATTTAATAGTATGCATCAATACACACCATTATCTTACAAAGTTTTATTTTAGGTTATTTCACATGATTATATTATTATTGCTATTATACAACCACAGTCTCATAAACCCCTTATTCCTCATCAGCTGATATTTTAATAACGGCGCTCCCTTTCATCGTACTTCCAGGAGATTTGTTCTCCTACCTCCCTGATCCTATTTCCTGCATCCATTAACTCTTCGCCAAAGTGGCGGAGTTCAGCTAAATTCTCATTGCTCATAGGTGGATTAGGTATAGGTTCTGGGTCAAATTGAGGAAGAAAGGAATAAGGACTGTTGAGTAGGTTTTGGAACTGCCAATCATTTGTCCACCACTCGGCCATTCCTAAAGGTTGGGAGTGAATTATAGGTTCTGGGATTGCTGGTTCCAAATTTATGGGAAGTTGAGTTTCAATAGGATGAGTAAAAACATTTGTATTGACAGGCTGAATAGTATCACAGTTTGCCAATATAAAATCTAGCTCTTCCTGCAATGTCATTTCCTGGGTTTGTTTAGAGCTTTCTCCAATTTCTATCTGGGTTTGTTTAGAACCTCCTCCAATCTCTATTTCTATTTGCTTTGAATATTCTTCAAACTATATTCTCATTTGCCTAGATTCTTCCCCCACTTCAATTTCCTTCCCTTTGTTTAAGGGATTTTCTATTTTGGGAATCTTTCTAGTGGCGGGTTTCCTCCTACGCACACGTCTCCATCCCATGAATCTTCTCCTTTTCTTGGGCTTGGGTTTCTCCGGAGGTGGAGCATTGAATTCAATAGGTTCTTCTATATCTGGTATATACCTATTGAAATCTCTGGAAACCTCTATTTTTACCGGATAAAGATTGAAATTCTGAAGGGCGTCAGACAAGTCACTCATGCTGTTTAGCACATATGCAAAATACACACAAATACTAAGTTAAAATCTAATAACAAATTTTCATAGATAACCTTTAAATATTATTTCATACTGGGTAACTACAAAACAACTGAAAATTAAAACATACTAGAGTTTACTTATTTATTTAATGGATATGGTTTCTAGATTTGTAGGTGATAAAGGTTGCTAAAACTTAAGTTAAAGTATTAAAGATTTGTATTTATTGCTACAGTGGCTAGCATATAGAGATCCGCCCATTTTTCATCTAACTTGTCTTCCCAAGGTGATTTACTGGTTAATTCCTGGGTTTCCTGTTTAATCTTCTTTTCTCGGAATTTCTTTTTCTCCTGACTTTTCTTAAAAATCAAACTTCTTTTATTAGGAGAAAGTGGTTCCTCATATTGTTCATTTCGCACAAATATTCCTTCTTCAGGAATTACAGAGTGATTTGAGGATTTGGTTTAGGATGAACTTCCCTTCTCGGTTGATGACCTATCTAATTTAAGATAGATGTTTGAAAGCTTTTGCTTACCCATACTGTACACAAATATTCCAATAATAAAACACATAATCACAAAATGGCAAATAAAATTAAGTATTTGCTAAATACTTAATTGGCTTAAATCAGTGGCTCTGATACCACCTTTTTCTGTCACGACCCCTGACCCGGTTTCACCCGTTTCAGGAGCCGCGAGACAAAAAATCCCGTGGTATTTATTTAACAGCGGAAGTATTTTTTTTCAGGATCTTTTTAAAATTACAATTTCCCGATTATTTTATTTCACAACTCGGAATAAAAACCACAGTAATTTACAATCATAAGATTTGACGGAGAAATCTTTTGTTTTACAAAACATGTTTCTTTATTTTATATTGAGCCACTTCCTTAAGCTTGTAGTGCTTCACAACACTTTTCCATGATCACAACAGATCACCTGAAACATGTTTGAAAAAGGTTTCGTCAGCGGGAAATACTGGTGAATCATTCTTTTTATAAAAACAATGCGTTTGTTATAATTTACAGTATTAAGAGCGATTACAATGTTTCCATATATCAACCAACTACCCACAGTACTTGTCACTCGACATTCATCGGTAGCCTCTGAGCCCGATGGTGTCTGTGACTATGGTCATATCACCCCTTGGCCCCGTTGTCCAATGGTGACGGTTATCAAGTAATGTATACAAAACCCCACATACCGGCTGTAACTTGGTGATTACAAAGACTTAATCCCCGTAATTATAACCCTGAAAATAAACATACTTTTGAAATCAGATTTGATAAAAAGAGAATGACTCACATTGCAGATTTAATTTGAGCAGAGCCTAGCCTACTGATTAGCCTTTTAACCTAAATTAATAACATGCACACGAACTCGGTTAGTAACTAATACAGCATTTACGATAACTCACAGGATTAAAACCTTCACAACGAATGACAAAGTGCGATACTTAAACATCCATTGAATTAACAACGAATGACAAAGCATAAACCCTAATGTGGGCAGCACTTAAACATCCATTGGATAGTTTAATCGATCGGACATTGAATCGTAGCAGCGATCGAGTTAATACCGGGTATCGGAGCAGCACCTCACTAATTATATATGAAATTTCGACTTCAGAGTGATACGAATTCGTTTTTGAAATTTTTTATTGACACCAGTGGATTGTCCAAGTGACGGGCTATTTATAGGTGAATTTAGGACCTTACGCGGCCCGCGTAAGACTTCAGCTTAACCTTACGCGGCCCGCCTAGCCGCCCAGTCTACGAGTAGGCTTGACCAGTCACAAGTAGGTTAGCCAGGTGGTCGCTACGTGGCTCCGGAACACTTATCCGGTCAACACAAGTTTGACGCGGCCCGCGTAAGACCATGCTTACTCTTACGCGGCCCGCCTGAGAACCATATTTCTGGTTTTCTTTGTTTTTCATACACAGTATGGTTTCAGGGGTCCGGGTTTTTAATTATGGGTTGGTTTATGACATATTTGAGAGTCCTTACACAAGGAGCTCGATTTTTCTCTAAAATCGATTTAAGGTCAGGATATCATCAATTAAAGGTACAGGAAGAGGACATTCCTAAGACCGCATTTAGAACAAGGTATGGTCATTATGAATTTACTGTCATGCCATTTGGTTTAACCAATGCCCCAGCTGCATTTATGGACATGATGAACCGAATATGTAAGCCATATTTGGATAAATTCATAATTGTATTTGTAGATGATATTCTAATTTACTCTAAGAGTAAAGAGGATCATGCAAGACATTTGCACGCACTTTTGAGTTTACTACGAAAGGAAAAGCTTTATGCTAAATTTTCAAAGTGCGAATTTTGGTTAGAACAGGTACAATTCCTTGGGCACCTAGTCAATCATGAAGGAATTCATGTAGATCCCACAAAGATTGAAGCAATTACTAAATGGAAAATCCCTGAGTCACCAACTGAGGTTAAAAGTTTCTTAGGATTGGCCGGTTATTATAGAAGATTTATTCAAGATTTATCTAAAATAACCGTTCCCTTAACTAAGTTAACCTGTAAATCTGTTAAGTTTGAATGGGGATTAAAACAAGAAGAAGCCTTTAGAATTCTTAAGCAGAGATTAACTCATACACCTATATTAGCATTACCAGAAGGAACTGAAGACTTCGTAGTCTATTGTGATGCTTCTAAATTAGGTTATGGATGTGTATTGATGCAACAACAAAAGGTTATAGCTTACGCATCTAGACAACTTAAGAATCATGAAGAGAATTATTCAACCCATGATTTAGAATTAGGAGCTATAATTTTTGCTCTTAAGATTTGGAGACATTACCTTTATGGTAGTAAGTTTACTATATTCACTGATTATAAAAGTTTAAGGTATATTTTCAAACAAAAGGAGTTGAATATGAGACAAAGATGCTGGATGGAATTTCTTAGTGACTATGATTGTGATATCCAGTATCATGAAGGAAAAGCAAATGTAGTGGCAGATGCTTTAAGCCGAAAGTATCAAGAAAAACCAAATGTAGTGGCAGATGCTTTAACCCTCAGGTTTGTTACAGCAATTAGAAATGCCAGTTTGGAAATGGGAATTAATAACAATGGATTTTGTTACTAAATTACCCAAAACCAAGAAAGGAAATGATACAATCTGGGTGATTGTAGATAGACTAACTAAGTCAGCTCATTTCCTACCAATGAAGGAAACAATTAGTATGGAACAATTATCTAAGTTGTATGTAAATAAAATTGTTTCTTTGCATGGAATTTCTTTATCAATTATTTCTGATAGAGATAGCCGTTTTACATCTCATTTTTGCTCAAGTTTCTAAAAGGCAATGGGAACCAAGTTAAAGTTAAGTACGGCTTATCATCCACAAACAGACGGACAAAGCGAAAGGACAATTCAGACAATGGAAGACATGCTTAGAGCTTGCGTAATTGATTTTGGAGGTAATTGGGACGATCACTTACCTTTAATAGAATTTTCTTATAATAATAGTTATTACACAAGTATCAATGTTGCACCATTCGAAGCACTTTATGGACGAAAGTGTCGAACCCCAGTCTGTTGGGCAGAAATTGGGGAAAAGCAACCATCTGGACCTGAGATAGTGCAGGAAACAACTGACAAGATTATTCAAGTCAAGGAACGACTGAAAGCAGCACGTGATCGACAAAAGAGTTATGCTAATAACCGACGCAAACCGTTGGAGTTTCAAGTAGGAGATAAAGTATTATTGAAAGTCTCTCCTTGGAAAGGAGTAGTAAGATTCATCAAATGGGGAAAGCTAAGTCCCAGGTATGTTGGACCTTTTGAGATTATTAGAAGAATAGGACCAGTAGCCTATCAGCTACAACTGCCAGAGGAAATGACAGGAATACATGATTTGTTCCATGTATCAAATCTCAAAAAGTGTTTAGCTGATGAATCACTGTTAGTACCTCTTAAAGATATAAGGGTAAATGAACAACTCAAGTTTGTAGAAAGGCCTCTATAGATTGAAGACAGGAAAATCAAGAATCTCAAGCATAAAAGACTAGTTCTAGTCAAAGTGAAGTGGGACTCCAAAAGAGGACCTAAGTACACATGGGAACTTGAGTCTGAAATGCAAAAGAAATATCCGCATTTGTTCCAGTAGAACTCGAGGACGAGCTCTAAAATAAGGTGGGGAGAATGTAACAACCCTCGGTAAAACCAACACTTTCATAATATTTTTCCGACACCCTATTATATCTTAAAATGTCCCAATATGTCTTTTATTATACCCCGTATGTGAAAACCAAACCCGAAATACGTTATAATTTATAAAATAAGTAAAAATCTGAAAACAGTAAGTCGATGCGGGCCGCTTAGACCCACCTCAACATCTCACACGGGCGGTATCAGGGTGGAAACCTGATATCATTGATTCCTTTAGTTCAAACGGGCCGCGTAAGAAGTTTTGTTTAGTTGATGCGGGCCGCGAGAGCTCATCAAACGCGGATACATCATGAGCTGACACGTGTCATCATCGTGTCAAGCCTAGTGGTGATCCGGACAAGCTATGCATTGACCCTCGGTTTGACGCGGGCCGCGTAAGGCTTTGCCTTATCTTACGCAGGCCGCCTGGAAGTCAGATATCAGCACTATATATAGAACTCATCAGTTTTCGTTTTCCATCGCTCACATTTCATTCTCAAATCACAATTTTTGTAGGAAAGTTATAATACACGGGTATTATACCCCTAATTAGTGAGGTTCTACTCCGTTGTAAGTATTATAACCCCAGTTTCATAATAGTTACGCTGCCCATTGATTTAGGGTTCCGTAATAACTGTCGTGGTTCTGCCCGACATAGTTATTGGAATGCCGTCTCGGGGAGGGTATCATTAATAAATTCAAAGGGTTATGATACTAACCAATGTACATTTGTATAAACTATAGATTATATCCAAGAAACCCTTACGAAAAGACTAAGACAACAATGTGAGTTTATCCTCTTTTTGTTAACCATTTTGGAATGTTTACAAAACCTTAATTGTTTTACAATGTGATTAAGCGGTGATTGAGTCTTTGTAGTTCTTCAATTACTGCCGGTATTATGGGGTTGTGTATACAAAATTTACTACTTGCGAGTAGTACGTCGATACGACAGTACGTTACAATTGGACAACGAGTTAGCCAATGTGTAACTTGACCATAGCCACAGATCCGGTCGAGTGGCAAATACTGAATGAGTAATTGTGTAGAAATAAACAATGTGATCGCTCTCAATACTGTTTTAATTAATAAATGTTCTTGATTAAACTGGGATTCACTCACCAGTATTTCCGACTGACAAATGTTTTTAAAACGCGTTACAGGTAACACATGTGACAGCCAATTAATGATAAGCCAGCTGGAGAGCACTGAAGGCTTGGGAAAAATGTGGCTATAAAAGTTACCTAATAAACGATGTTTTAAATTCAATAAAAAATGTATTGTAATAAGAAACTTGGGTTTTACCCATGTGATTATTAATATAAAATATGGTGGTTTTACTCTGATAAAAATTTCCTAACTACGGTCCTGATGTAAATTCCGCTGCAAGATTAAATAACTGATACCACCACTACTGAGTTCGCGTCCGCCCGTTCCCGGGACAGATAAGGGATCAGGGGTTGCGACACAAACCCACAATCAAACGTTCAAGTTGAAAGGACGAATCGAAGCATAGTGGAAGGTATCAAAACCAGACTGGGAAGGTATGAAAGCAATTGGCTTGAAGAATTGCCAAGTGTTCTATGAGCCATAAGAACAACCGAAAAAACAAGCCACAAAAGAACACCCTATAGCTTGGTATTTGGATCCGAAGCCGTGATCTCAGCTGAAGTAGGAGTTGTAACACAACGAATTGTCAACATGGATCCCGAAACAAACCAAAAAGAGACCATGTTGAACTTACAACTCCTAGAGGAAACACGAGACCAAGCTGCAATTCAAGAGGCCAAATATAAACAACGAATGGAAGCCGACTATAACAAGAAAGTCAAGAATGAACGCTTCAAGCCAGGAGATCTGGTGCTTAGAAACAATGAAGCTAGCAAAAAAGAAAACCTAGGAAAGCTTAGCCTAAAATGGGAAGGTCCGTATACCATCCTTGAAGTACATAAGGGTGGATCCTACAAGCTTGCAGACTCAGAAGGTAAAAGGCTCCCAAGACACTGGAATGGAAAAACCTTGAAAAGATTCCATGTCTAAACGGGAAAGATTGGTTTGTATTTTACAAGTTGTATTCCAAGAGTAGCACTATAAATACCTTTTGTAAAAACAGTATCTCTTGAATGAATGAAGTTGTTTTATCAAATTTGTCTTTCTATCCTAAGATCAGGTTGAGAACCTAGCAAAAAACTCCATGGCAAGGGCCATGAAAGGGGATGAGCTCCCAGGCCACATCGCTCAATAGGGTTCAAGGGTTGAATAAACCTATATAGGGGTGAGTTCCTAAATCAATACAACTCCATGAGACTCATTATTAAAAACAAAGTTGTCTCATAGACGGGTTTGAACAGCCTACACCAAATGATCCTTAAGCCTTAGAAGAATAATTAGCAAACAGGCTTACGAAATCAAATGAAAACAAGAAAATAAATAGGATAGGTGCTATGTTTTCTTGTTAAAAATACCAAGGCTAAGTGACTGCAGCACTGAACCCTTTAAGGTATGAAAAGCATAAAGGCAACACAAACTTGACAAAGACAAAGTTACAAGAAAAAGAAATAACCTAAGGAATAATGCAACAACTTGAACAAAAAGTTATAAAAAAACTCAAAGATGCAAACCAAACCAAGTCACAAAACTAAGAAGCCTTCAAGGCTTCAAGCTACATACGTGACAACCCTAAGCCTTAAAAGCTTCAACCTACATACGGGATAACCAAAAAGCTTGAAGGCTTAAAACCAAACAAGCTGCCTTAACAAAATAGGCTCAAGTATAAACAACACAACACAAGACAAAAAAGTTAAACATAATAGCATATCAAAGAAAGTCTGAAAGACTTCCTAACAAAGTTAAAAGCAAGCCCTAGCAGCTTGCAAGTTGAGAAATTGTTCAAACGGCCATACAGGCCCCACCACGACCACATAACAAGAACCTTAAGGGTCCTTGTGAAACCTAACATTGTTTTAGTTAACATACATACCACAAATTGTTTTCAAAGACTGCTAAGAAAGCTACGAATATCCATTAAGCATCAGCAGGAGGCTTGGAAACCCCGGAACCTTCACCTTTAACCTTCTTTGCTTTCTTTGATTTCTTCGCTTTCACACCACCATAACCACCTACTGCTGAAGCCTCCAAGATTACATCCTTTGAAGCATCTGGTCCTCCTGAAAGGGTGCCATCACTATCTCCCGAGTAAGATCTCTTTCTTGAAAGAGAACCCAGGACTTCAGCACAGACTTTTTCATTAAGGCCCTCCGGTTTCAGCTCCTGCAAGACAGTAAGAGGCTTACCAAAACAAGTAGAAACATGACTGACATACGGGTAGGTCAGCCTCTCCATCTGTTCAACAGAACCCTTGAAGACCTCAGAAGCTTCCGGGCGAAATAAAGGAGACTTTTCCCAAGGATGGCCAGATTCATGAAGCTTGTAACAAGCAATCAGACCTTGATGTTTCCCCAAGATGAGCAATTTCATGTAGACTTCACCAAGAGCGGAATTGAACTCCTTGGAGTGAAGAAGATAAGTAACAACTTGCTGGAAACCTTGCTCAATTAACCATTAATTATCACTGTTGGTTTGAGCAACCAAAGCCTTTAGGCCTTCCTTCTCCTCATCGAAAGCTCTATGTTGAACAGACAAAGCCTCCCTATCAGCCTTACGTTTCAACCAGTCAGCTTCGAAGCTTTTCCTAAGATCACCCATTTCAATCTCATGCCTCCTAGTCAGTTCACCAACCTTTTTGGCCCAAGCCTTTTCTTTCTCAGTAAACCCACCTATCTCCTTCTTCATTGCAGCTATGGAAGATTTCATTTTATCTTTCTTCTTAGAAAATTCTTCATACTCATGCATCCTCTTACGAAAACGAGCAACTCCCTGAGGAAGCATGGCAGCAAGGTTACAGGTACTCAAAATCATGCGGGACAACATCATGTCGTCATCCATATCGGCAATAGTGTTATGAACCAAAGGAGGGGCAATGTGGCTTAACGTATCCTCACAAACAGCAGCATCCTTGAAACTATCATCAACTTTAACCGACCAACCAGGCACATAAACCTCATCTGGATCCAACCCTTCAACGTCCCTGCTCGAAGAACCTTCAACAGGGGTAGCCATAACCTTCTTGGCTGGAGTCTTCTTGACATGAACAACCAGTTTCTGTTCCTTCTCAACATCCACATCAACACCTTGATCTTCAGAAGCCTCAATATCGTCACTCAAATCCACCGGTTCAAAAGAGGTGGATTGAGGAGCACCCATCAACAAACGACGGGTAGATCGACGGGTTGAAGCCTTGGGAACATGAGACTTAGAAAAACCCTTGACGTTGGAAACACTAACATAACCCGAACCTTCGAACCTTTGCTCAGCACTTCTAACCACAACATTTTCACTAGGGACAGACGGAACATCCTTAAACGCAACATCAGAAGTATCGTCGCTTTTGATGAAGTCAAGAGCAGACATGACTGCAAATAATCATAAAACAAAAACACATAAGACATAAATCAAGGAAACAGAAAAGGAGTAAAAAAAATGCATACCCGTGCCATTCCTCATTAGAACCGGATCCCGATTGGCCTTTTCCCACAATTTACTAACCCCTAACAGAACTAGCAAATGTTCAGGGAAGGGACGAACCCTTGAAGGGCACTCTCGGATGGCTTTAAGAAAAGTGTCATTCAAATCAGATTCAGAGGGTTCCGGTTCATTGAGAACAACATCCGGGTGCCTCCACACCATTTTGAATGGGACAATAGAATTAGAGACCCAGAAAAAACGATCCTTCCAAGTACCAAGTGTGGTTACCATAGAGGAAATAAGAAAAGCATCAACCTTGGACGTTTCAAAGGTGAACCAGTCACCGTTTTTGGCCAAACGAAAAAACCGACGAAAAAGCAACAATGAAGGATCATAACCAAGGGCACGGCACAAAACCTCGAAGTGCAAAACCCTAGCCATGCCCTTTGGGTGAATCTGACCAAAGGAGACTCGGTAATACTCCAACATATTTAAAACAAAGACGGAAAAGGGATGACGGAGGTTCGAAAACTCAAAATGACGACAATAAAGAGCAATCGAACCGGCCGGACATTTATCAATCGGAACGTCGCAAGCAGGAGTAGTTGGTTTAAATTTCTTCCCAATACCATTTTCCATACAAAACAGTTCTACCTCTTCTTGGGTTAACCGAGAAAAGGATTTTGCCAAATCCTTACGAGCACCCATTTTTACAGAAAAATACGAAGAAAGTAAGGAAATAAGAAGAAACCGGAACTAACCTTGAAGAGAGGAAAGGTAATGCAGAGAAAACTTGAAAGATAATGAAAAGATTGAATGTTTATCTTCAATAATAAAAGAAGATAAAACCTAAAGTAGAGGTTATAATTGCAAACAGTTATTCGCCTACTCTCCGCAAAAACCACCGCCCTATGAACTGCCACACATCAATCAAATCAGTTGTCAGTTTTTTAAAATTCAAAAAATTAACTGACTCCAACCCTTTAAGCCTTCAAGCTTTGAACCCTTGAAGCCTTTAGACAGTAAAATACATGTATAAAAGTCAGAAGTCTTTGAGCTCATTTCCTAAAAACCTCTGACTTGGGGGGCTGATGACGGGGGTAGCCCAAGACCAAATAAAAATGACTTAAATACATGGATGCTCAAAAGGTTAAACGGTTCAAAGGTTGAAAAGCCGGGGAGATGAAGTAAAGCAATACGGGAACAATAATGGGTCACATCTCTGGATTGCTTCACCAACTCACCAGCCGCAAAAGTAACACAGATCCACAGAATACACTCTTTTACCCGCAGGTCAAAGGCTTCAACCCCCAAAAAGGGCAAAACCCCCACTGCAAGCATATTCACTAGTCAACACATTCCTCTTTGAGCTAAGGCTCTCCCTATAAGAGTGACACTTCATTAAGTGTGAAGGACATTCCAAGGCCAGCTCTGATCCCTGAAATCTCTGGTCATTCTTGTAACACCTCGAAAATTTACATCCTATAATGGGTTGACACGTGTCATAGGTTTGAACGTGTGAAAGAATAGTCTTGAAGGACTAAAGTTGACGAACAGTGAAACTGTGTAAATATAAGGGTTCAAAGTGTCAACAATGAATAAATGTACTTTGCAATAACCCTACACGATGTTTATAACCTTAAACGAATAGATCATGGATCATACGAAGCGAATTGTGGAAGAAAGTGAGAGATTACAATCTACAGGGGTTAAATGTGCCAACATGTTTAAGTTATACCTCTGAGTGACCTTTTGACAAACCCGAAGCTTTGTAACGATTAATTATGCTCACTAGAATGTACCACAAAAATTTCATGAAGTTTCGTTATCGTATGAGCAAGTTGTGATAAAATTCGTGTGCAAGGGTTATAATCGTTAACATTGAAAGTTAGGGCTTTTCGGGTGATCACAAAGTTACCCGAGGACTTAACAAAGTGGGTATAAGTATTAAAGCCCCATATATAAATTACAAAGTCTTAACATGCAAGATTCAGAGGGAAAGAGATGTTTCAAGGGACCAGGGGCTAAATTGCAAATTTAAGAAATCAGATTGTAGGCTTGCGCATCGTAGGGGGTTTATTGCTGCGCATCGTATGATGCCCTGCGCATCGTAGGGCTTAAATGCCTACGATGCGTATGGGGTGCCCAGTTGCGAAATTTTTGTCAGCAGCCTGTAGATGCATGTATCCGACTCCAATTTCATTTTTACGAAACATTGGGCTGCCCTAAGGTGGTTTATAGCTTGTAGGACACATGTTGGACATCTAACAACATCCCTAGACTTAATTGATAAGGATCCAAGTTCTTATATAAAGTTACATGTTGCAACATACACCCACATTCAACTTCTGAGCATTTCCAGAGCTTACAAGCAGGCCCCAAGCATCCCACATCATCCATTAATCAAGTGTAAGTATGTCTAACCCTTCTCGATCAAGTTTTCCTTAGTTAGTAGCTTAGAAATCAAACCGTCGTAACTACGGTTTGACTTCACGATAAAACACATAAGGTTCAGAATATTGTCGAATCAAAGGTTGTTATAAGTTGGTAATTATATGGTTAATAAACCCCAAAAAGGGCACTCACTGATTCCTAATCTATCTAGGTCGTTTGTCGAGTCAAACATGTATAGAAAAAGTCAACAGAATCGTTAAACGCATATTTAACCATGTAAAAGGCGTATAATCTGTTTTATTATTCGTATAACCTAAAAATAAGTATAAAAACTTGTCTAGGCTTGTTTGATTCGACAACTTGCTGTTTTGAACCGATTCGGAACCGAGAGACGCAAAAGTTTGACTTTTGCGTTGACCTCAGTTCTGACCCGATATATATAAGTTTAGACATGCCTTAAGGTTCCATTAGGACCTAGTTACATGTGTGTATAAGCCTCTGCGTTTATACCACTCGAATCCCTAATCGTCAGATGTTTCCGTTAATCGCCTAAATATTGACCGTAATGCCCTTATGATCATAAAACGAGATTTTTGGAGATATGAAAATAAAATAATCTTAGTTACTGATTATTAATCATGTCTGTAAATTTTCACGTCAATCGGAGGTCTAGATTAGGAGATATGCGCATTTGCGTAAATAATAAGCTTTTTATTAATTAATCGGCGCGATTAGCGCATAGCCTATGTAGACCCGATTTTCGGCACCAAAACTTTTCCCCACTGATGTTAAATAATATTTTGGGATTTTTGAAGATTTTTAATTATTTTTAAACTGATCGTAAGCTTGGATTAGCGCCTTAATTCGGTAAATACCGAATATGCCCTTTTCGGCCATAAAATGAGTTTTACAAGTCCAAAAGGTGCCAATCCAATTGCTACTGATTTTAAAAGTTAAATAGAGTGTTTTGAGCCTGTTTATTTAATCAGAAAACTCAGAATCGTATTTTGAACCGTACGTCGCTTAAAACGGCTTTATACGCGTATTACACGCGTAGTTTGAGTTTAAAACCATTTTGATTCATAAGACTTATAACCAAATGTTATAACCTGTTAAAATAAACCATTTTTCTGATTTAATCAGACCCGGTTCTCAGAAACTTAATTAATTCGTTTTATAATCTTTAAAATGACCAAAATACCCCTACGGGGCTTATTAAGAGATTAAACTCGTTTTGGGCATCATGGGTGATATTCTACTGATATCACAACTTAATTAAGGCGTGTTAACTTAGGAAACCTGTTTAGGACTCTTACGGATACCCGTTACGCTTCATGCGCGTTCGGTTCGGTTTATGTAACTAGTTTACATAAATTAGCCGAAACGGGTCAAACCTTATCGGTTTTGTCTCAAAATCCAGAATGTGTATCATATACCCATATTAAGCAAGTCTTCAAACTTGTCGGGTCTAAATCACATTCTATCCGGTCTTCGCTTAATCGTGCGTACGAACTGTATCTTTAAAACTAATCGGTCTAAGCGTGAGCTTAATTAAAGACCGTTAGGATTCTAATAGGTTATTATAAACCTTCGTTCCAGATTAGGAGAACCAGTAAAAGATACCCGCACTCGCTGATTTTGAACTATACTTACTCAGGTAAATACTTTTAACTTATTTTCCCTATACGGGCTTGGGGTACGGTATATAAAATACCGCTTGGTCGGGGCGTTGAATCTTTGATTGAATATATGATAATGAAAGTATTGAGATGCCTCGTTTAACATTGTTTTGTTTGCTTAAAGCCTTTGGGGGGTTAATGACCGTGTCCCGGATATCCCTGGCATCATTTTACGGAATGGCCACGACCTTAGCACTCAGGTGTAGGCGTACACCTGTTAGTGTCTCATTAATAAAGTGGTGTGTTAATTGATCTTTAACCCGGCTCGACCCGGGCTACTGAACGCATAAGGAACATGTAAATCCATACAAGTATTATATATTTAAATAATTATCCCAAGTTATAAAATATTATTTGTGCCTTGTGCCTTAAATGCTTTTTCATAAACTCTTTTCAAAATGAGTCGGTTGATTGTATTTACCAGTGTAAACTGACGTATTTTCTTAAAAAGGTTAAGTGCAGGTACTACGCGAAATAGGCTGGCTTGTCTCCTAGCATCCACATTAAGTCTCGCCAGCTTGGATGTCATAAACTGTTGAACATTTGTTTCCTCTTTAAATTTGATCTACCTGTGGATTTATATTCAACCGTTTGTGATACTTAATATTACAACATCGTTAGTTGAATTAAATCTATACTTTGCTTCCGCTGTGCATTTAAATATTGTGTTGTTTGACTATTATGTTGCCAACCACGTCACGATATTCCCCTACCGGGCCCACCGGTGACACGTGGAAATTCGGGGTGTGACAGGTTGGTATCAGAGCCAACATTGAGTGAATTAAACACTAGCCTTTTGTGTTTAATCTCAATGACACAATTGCACATTTCTAAATCTTCGAGTCTAGACAAAGAGCTTAGGAATAATCCAGATTGTTCAAATTTTATTTAATTAAATTTTGTCCTTTATTTTTCCTTGTTATTACCTTGTGTATTATAACAGGTACAAAAAAAAAAAAAAAAAAAAAATGCCGCCAAGATTTAGACGAGGTGGTCGAGGAAAAGAGCCAGCTAGCGCCCCTAACGACCATGAGGCAGGGCCTTCATTTCGACGAACTTCTT
The DNA here is from genome assembly GCA_030545235.1 of Helianthus tuberosus. Lineage (NCBI taxonomy): Eukaryota > Viridiplantae > Streptophyta > Magnoliopsida > Asterales > Asteraceae > Helianthus > Helianthus tuberosus. The sequence goes on along the minus strand of CM060429.1, from coordinate 128,926,507 downwards.
CTACAAGGAATGACGAAACGAGGGAGCTATGGAGGACCTATGAAGACGATGCCAGACGATCTTTTTCGCACACCTCAACACCTCCATATCATGACTCTTATGGGCCACAGTCAGAGAACGAACCCCACAACCCGCAACGTTCCTTTGGCGACCCTACTCCTGTCTTTCGGGGTCAGTTTAACCCAGCAGAGTACCTACCAGAACAAGTGGGCTTTAACCCACTAGGACCGGAGGATCACTTTTCTGGTGATCAAGATATGGACGAGGACACAGACCCCGTCGAGGCTTCAACCGGATCCTTGAACCATCCTTTTGTGATCTCAGATGGTTCGTCTTTTCACGGAACACCATACCAAGGTCCGGATAGTCACATGGCACGGTTCGAACGGTGTGAGTGGTATTATACCCCATCTGAACACACACCGTCTCACCATACACCGTCTCACCATACACCGTCTCACCATACACCGTCTCACCATACCCCGCAGCAGCTACAGCAGCAACAAGATCCCTCTGGGGATCCACGTTTTGTGGCAGAAACGCCACCGCCTCCACCGCCGCCAGTTTATGTAGAGCCTCCAGAACCGCCGAGACGAAGGAGGACTGGCGCGCGGATATCAGTACGACCAGGGGGAGTTCATATCACCACTCCTCAACACTCTAGCGGCAGCCACTACCCGCCTATATATGAAGGCCCACATATGGGAGGACCTTCAGTTCCAGTTTCGGAGGTGAATTCGGCACCTATTGTACCGCCATCACCGGGTTTTGGCCACCCAATACCTGCTTATACTGCTCCGGCAGCTTACAACCCATATGGACCACCAGCATACCATGGCTATAACTATGCTGATGACCCTTACAACGTAGCAGCAAGCTACCAAGCCCATAATAATCCTGAAGGACCATACGGACCCCCTTGGGGAATGGGATACCCAACTCAGGGGTATCAAGCACCTGTTCAGCCGCCACCACATTACCAGCCACCACGGGCTCCTCCACCTGAGCAGGAGGAACTCCGCCGAAGACTGGCCAAAGTGGAGCGAGACTTCCAGAAGGAACGTAGGAAGAATGAAGGATTTATGAGTGGGTTGGCAAACTTGCTTAAGGGGAAGAAGAAACGGGATCGTTAAATCCCCATATATATATTGATGTATTTCCTTGTTTAAATCAAGTCCCTACGAGGACATTTATTTATGTGTGTATGTAGTCCCTGCGTGGACATCTATCTTTGTACCTAGTCCCTACGTGGACTTGTCTCTAGTAGTCCCTGCGTGGACGTTTACTTTTGTAGACCGTCCCTGTGAGGACATGTATTATCTGTATAGCTCCTGCGTGGGCATCTGTTTCTGTGAAAAGTCCCGTTTAGGGCAAAATGTACTACTTTTAGTATTAATGGAATGTAAGTTTATGAATTTCATCTTTGCTAGTTATGCATAATTAAATTATATATGAAATAAATAAATCAAAATCATTCCTTTTAAAAGTCTATCTGCCTATGTTATTTTTGTAAGGATCTTAAAAGTATAACCTAGCCTGCATGTCATTTTAAGACCGGGCCCAGATGGTAAAACTAGTTAAAAAGATTCAAATCCCTGTTAACATCTGAAAACATGTTAACACTCCTGGCAGACACGATTAGCTAAAAACACACGTGTTATTATTATATATGGATCTTTTCAAAGATTCTAAACCCAACTTAATGATCTCTGAATCATGGGTTAAATCATTAATAAATATGATAAGTTCTTTTACCATCCATTGGTAATGGAAAGCCTACGGGCCCTTCTCATTTTCATATGAGACAAAAGACAGTATTAGTCTATGACCCTGTCTGATAAAGGTAATGAACTTTGTTCAAACCTTCATGCTTTGATTCTCTGAAATCCTAGCTTATAAATATTGTCCCTGTGACTAGGCCTTATGTGCTAATAAATACTGTTATTATTTTATAATTAGGATAAACTATATTAGGAATCCTAATTAAATGGGAGTAATAAATTAACCATATATGGTCTATGTTACCACGGTTAATAAAAATTGCCATAAAAGACAATTATATGATAAACTCACCAATAAATTATTGCCAATGTGTTACAGTTCAAGAAACATGGCAGACTCAAACGAGGTCAACAGTCACCAAGGGATAGGGAATGATAATGCCCATGTAAACGTAGCAGGTGCAGAGTTGCAAGCTATGATAGACAATGCAGTTAATAGAGCTATGGATAGACAACACCATGGATCAAGTGGTACCCATACGAGGACCCATTCTGCAACACACACTAGGACACCCTCCAGGACCCACACTGCCCACAACAGTAATTCTCACCACTCCTCAAATCAAAGGAGTAATCCATCCCAAAGAGTCCTACAGAACCAAGAACCTCGTAATAGGGGTTGCACATATAAGTACTTCGTGTCGTGCAAACCCAGAGACTTCAATGGGGAAAAAGGAGCTGTTGATTGCATGACATGGATGGATGAAATGGATACTGTGGTGGATATTAGTGGTTGTCATAATAGAGACATTGTGAAGTTTGTCTCACAGTCTTTCAAAGGAGAAGCCTTAGCCTGGTGGAGATCTTTGATCCAAGCCACAGGGAAAGTCCCGTTATACAACATGACTTGGGAACAGTTCATGGCACTAATCAAAGAAAATTTCTGCCCTCAACACGAGGTTGAGAGAATTGAATCTGATTTCCTGGCACTGGTCATGAAAAACCTGGACTGTCAGGCCTACCTTACTACTTTCAATACTTTGTCAAGGTTGGTCCCTTACTTGGTAACTCCGGAGCCTAAGCGTATAGCTCGTTTTATCGGGGGTTTGGAACCGGAGATCAAAGCAAGTGTAAAAGCTTCCAGACCAACCACTTTTCGGTCAGTAACGGACATATCGTTATCTCTGACCTCAGATGCTGTCAGGCTGAGGTCACAAAGGAAAAATGATACCGAAAAGAGGAAGCGTGAGGATGACAACTCACGACGATCAGACAAGAAGCTGAAGGGAAACAATGACCAAAATAAAGGGTCAAATTTTAAGAAGGATGGTCAACAGTCGGGCGAAAAACCCAGATGCAAAACCTGCAAGAGGCAGCACTTTGGGAAGTGCAGGTTTGAATCCAACTCACAAACACAATCGAAGCCTTTTGCATGTGGGTTATGCAAATCCAGGGAACACAAAACCGTGGATTGCAAGAAGATAAAGGATGCAACCTGCTATGGTTGCAATGAAAAGGGGCACATCAGGAGCAATTGCCCAAAATCTGCCAAGAAGCCGGAAGAGGCTAGGAAGACCAATGCTAGGGTCTTCAGAATGGATGCTAAGGAAGCCGTCAAGGACGACAACGTGATAACAGGTACCTTTCTCGTAAATGAGGTATATGCGAGAGTGTTATTTGATTCGGGCGCTGATAAGTCGTTTGTAGATAATAAGTTTTGTGAATTGTTGAAACTGCCTGTTAGAACTTTAAGTGTGAATTATGAGGTGGAACTAGCAGATGGCACTTTAGAAACCGCTTCAACCTTATTAGATGGATGTTTCATATCCATTAAGAATCACTCTTTTCCTTTGTCTCTACTTCCTTTAAAACTAGCCGGTTTCGACATAGTTTTGGGTATGGACTGGTTATCTCATAACCAGGCCCAGATTATTTGCAATAAGAAGCAAGTGATGATCAAGACTTCGTCTGGTGAATCACTTACTATCCAGGGAGATACCCAGTATGGGCTGCCCGAGAAAATGTCTATACTCAAAGACTCAAAGTGTTTGAAGAAGGGCTGTATCATCTACATGGCACAGGTGATTATTGATGAGCCGAAACCCAAGATTGGAGATATCCCAGTCATTTCTGAATACCCCGAAGTATTTCCTGAAGAACTACCTGGTTTGCCACCAGATAGGCAAGTGGAATTCAGAATCGACATTATTCCTGGATCAGCACCAGTTGCAAGGGCGCCTTATAGGTTGGCACCAACAGAAATGAAGGAATTGAGAACGCAGCTAGATGATTTGCTAGACAAAGGTTTCATAAAACCTAGTTCGTCTCCATGGGGAGCACCGGTTTTATTTGTTAAGAAGAAGGATGGATCGATGCGTCTGTGCATCGACTACCGCGAGCTTAATAAGGTTACTATCAAGAATAGGTATCCTTTGCCCAGAATCGACGATCTGTTCGATCAACTTCAAGGGGCAAGTTTCTTTTCAAATATTGACTTAAGGTCAGGCTATCATCAATTGAAGGTTAGAGATGAAGACGTGCACAAAACAGCATTTAGGACTCGTTATGGTCATTACGAGTTCCTAGTGATGCCTTTTGGGCTCACTAATGCACCGGCCGCATTCATGGATCTCATGAATCGCGTTTGCAAGCCGCACTTAGACAAATTCGTCATCGTCTTCATCGACGACATTCTCATCTACTCAAAGAGCCAAGCTGACCATGAGAAGCACCTTCACTGCATACTGGAACTACTTCATAAAGAGAAGCTCTATGCCAAGTTCTCGAAGTGTGAATTCTGGCTTCGAGCAGTCCAATTTCTTGGACATGTTGTTAGTGAGCGTGGTATCCAAGTAGATCCCGCTAAAGTTGAATCTGTCATGAATTGGCATGAGCCAAAGACGCCTACTGAAATTCGTAGCTTCCTAGGTTTGGCAGGATACTATAGGCGATTCATAGAAAACTTTTCAAGGATTGCTGCACCCCTGACTTCACTAACACGTAAGAAGATTAAGTTTGACTGGGGTCCTAAGCAGCAGGAATCCTTCGATATTCTGAAACAAAAGTTGAGCAATGCTCCAGTACTAACATTGCCTGATGGAATAGAGGAGTTTGTAGTTTATTGTGATGCATCACACACCGGGATGGGATGTGTGCTTATGCAGAAAGGCAAAGTCATTGCCTATGCTTCACGTCAGTTAAAGGTGCACGAAAAGAATTACACCACCCACGACTTGGAGTTGGGTGCCGTTGTATTCGCACTAAAACTGTGGAGGCACTACTTATATGGAATCAAATGTGTGATCTATTCTGATCACAAGAGCCTTCAACATCTGTTCAACCAGAAGGACTTGAATATGAGGCAACGCCGTTGGATGGAAACTCTTAATGATTACGATTGTGAAATAAGATACCATCCCGGCAAGGCGAATGTAGTCGCTGATGCCTTGAGTCGGAAGGAGAGGGTGAAACCCATCCGAATCAATGCCAAGAGCATGGAAATAAAGAACAGCTTGATGGAAAGGTTGTTAGCTGCACAGAAGGAAGCTGTGTTGGAAGCTAACTATCCTAACGAAAAGCTAGGAGTAACTGAGGAGCAGTTATCTCTTAGTAAGGATGGAATTCTTAGATTGAATGGACGAATATGGGTTCCAATTCATGGAGGACTTCGTGATGTTATCCTCCAGGAAGCCCATAGTTCCAAATACTCCGTTCATCCTGGAGCTGATAAAATGTACCATGATCTTAGAGCAAATTATTGGTGGATAGGCTTGAAGAAGTCTGTAGCTACCTATGTAGCTAAATGCTTGACGTGTGCGCAAGTCAAGGCAGAACATCAAAAACCGCCAGGTTTGTTACAACAACCGGAACTTCCTACTTGGAAGTGGGAAATGGTAACTATGGATTTTATTACCAAGTTACCCAAGACAAGGAAAGGAAATGACACCATCTGGGTGATAGTTGACCGACTGACTAAGTCAACACATTTCCTACCTATTAAGGAGACCTATAGCTCCGATATGTTAGCCCAACTGTACGTTGATAAGATTGTAACTCTACATGGCATACCTGTAGCTATTATCTCTGACCGAGATACTAGATACACATCACATTTTTGGAAAAGTTTCCAACAATCTTTGGGCACACGTTTGAACTTTAGTACGGCTTACCATCCACAGACAGACGGTCAGAGTGAGCGTACTATTCAAACGTTGGAAGACATGCTACGTGCATGTGCGATCGATTTGGGAGGTAGCTGGGATAAGAACCTGCCATTGATCGAATTCTCCTACAACAATAGCTACCATACCAGCATCAAGGCTGCGCCTTTTGAGGCATTGTACGGTAGAAAGTGTAGATCGCCTGTTTGTTGGGCTGAAGTTGGAGAAGTCCAGTTATCAGGACCAGAGATCGTGTTTGAAACGACGGACAAGATTGTCCAGATTCGTAACAATCTCCAAGCTGCCCGGAATAGGCAGAAGATTTACGCCGATCCAAATCGTAAGGATTTTCACTTCGATGTAGGTGACAAAGTCCTACTTAAAGTGTCACCCTGGAAAGGAGTGATGCGATTTGGTAAGAAAGGTAAGCTAAGCCCGAGATACATAGGACCTTTCGAGGTTATCGAACGTGTCGGGTCAGTTGCCTACAAGTTAAACTTACCTGAAGAGCTCAGTAGTATACACAATGTGTTCCACATCTGCAATCTGAAGAAATGTTTCGCTCACGAATCCGTGGTTATACCCTATACAGATGTGCATATCGACGAGAGCTTGAAATTTGTGGAAAAACCTTTGTCGATCAAAGATCGACAGGTAAGGAAGCTTCGAAGGAAGCATATACCTTTTGTAAAGGTCAAATGGGATGCCCGAAGAGGTCCCGAATTCACGTGGGAGGTTGAATCCACGATGAAAGAAAAGTACCCTTACTTGTTTCAGTAAATCTCGGGTCGAGATTTATTTTAAGGGGGTGAGGATGTAACACCTCGAAAATTTACGTCCTATAATGGGTTGACACGTGTCATAGGTTTGAACGTGTGAAAGAATAGTCTTGAAGGACTAAAGTTGACGAACAGTGAAACTGTGTAAATATAAGGGTTCAAAGTGTCAACAATGAATAAATGTACTTTGCAATAACCCTACACGATGTTTATAACCTTAAACGAATAGATCATGGATCATACGAAGCGAATTGTGGAAGAAAGTGAGAGATTACAATCTACAGGGGTTAAATGTGCCAACATGTTTAAGTTATACCTCTGAGTGACCTTTTGACAAAACCCGAAGCTTTGTAACGATTAATTATGCTCACTAGAATGTACACAAAAATTTCATGAAGTTTCGTTATCGTATGAGCAAGTTGTGATAAAATTCGTGTGCAAGGGTTATAATCGTTAACATTGAAAGTTAGGGCTTTTCGGGTGATCACAAAGTTACCCGAGGACTTAACAAAGTGGGTATAAGTATTAAAGCCCCATATATAAATTACAAAGTCTTAACATGCAAGATTCAGAGGGAAAGAGATGTTTCAAGGGACCAGGGGCTAAATTGCAAATTTAAGAAATCAGATTGTAGGCTTGCGCATCGTAGGGGGTTTATTGCTGCGCATCGTATGATGCCCTGCGCATCGTAGGGCTTAAATGCCTACGATGCGTATGGGGTGCCCAGTTGCGAAATTTTTGTCAGCAGCCTGTAGATGCATGTATCCGACTCCGATTTCATTTTTACGAAACATTGGGCTGCCCTAAGGTGGTTTATAGCTTGTAGGACACATGTTGGACATCTAACAACATCCCTAGACTTAATTGATAAGGATCCAAGTTCTTATATAAAGTTACATGTTGCAACATACACCCACATTCAACTTCTGAGCATTTCCAGAGCTTACAAGCAGGCCCCAAGCATCCCACATCATCCATTAATCAAGTGTAAGTATGTCTAACCCTTCTCGATCAAGTTTTCCTTAGTTAGTAGCTTAGAAATCAAACCGTCGTAACTACGGTTTGACTTCACGATAAAACACATAAGGTTCAGAATATTGTCGAATCAAAGGTTGTTATAAGTTGGTAATTATATGGTTAATAAACCCCAAAAAGGGCACTCACTGATTCCTAATCTATCTAGGTCGTTTGTCGAGTCAAACATGTATAGAAAAAGTCAACAGAATCGTTAAACGCATATTTAACCATGTAAAAGGCGTATAATCTGTTTTATTATTCGTATAACCTAAAAATAAGTATAAAAACTTGTCTAGGCTTGTTTGATTCGACAACTTGCTGTTTTGAACCGATTCGGAACCGAGAGACGCAAAAGTTTGACTTTTGCGTTGACCTCAGTTCTGACCCGATATATATAAGTTTAGACATGCCTTAAGGTTCCATTAGGACCTAGTTACATGTGTGTATAAGCCTCTGCGTTTATACCACTCGAATCCCTAATCGTCAGATGTTTCCGTTAATCGCCTAAATATTGACCGTAATGCCCTTATGATCATAAAACGAGATTTTTGGAGATATGAAAATAAAATAATCTTAGTTACTGATTATTAATCATGTCTGTAAATTTTCACGTCAATCGGAGGTCTAGATTAGGAGATATGCGCATTTGCGTAAATAATAAGCTTTTTATTAATTAATCGGCGCGATTAGCGCATAGCCTATGTAGACCCGATTTTCGGCACCAAAACTTTTCCCCACTGATGTTAAATAATATTTTGGGATTTTTGAAGATTTTTAATTATTTTTAAACTGATCGTAAGCTTGGATTAGCGCCTTAATTCGGTAAATACCGAATATGCCCTTTTCGGCCATAAAATGAGTTTTACAAGTCCAAAAGGTGCCAATCCAATTGCTACTGATTTTAAAAGTTAAATAGAGTGTTTTGAGCCTGTTTATTTAATCAGAAAACTCAGAATCGTATTTTGAACCGTACGTCGCTTAAAACGGCTTTATACGCGTATTACACGCGTAGTTTGAGTTTAAAACCATTTTGATTCATAAGACTTATAACCAAATGTTATAACCTGTTAAAATAAACCATTTTTCTGATTTAATCAGACCCGGTTCTCAGAAACTTAATTAATTCGTTTTATAATCTTTAAAATGACCAAAATACCCCTACGGGGCTTATTAAGAGATTAAACTCGTTTTGGGCATCATGGGTGATATTCTACTGATATCACAACTTAATTAAGGCGTGTTAACTTAGGAAACCTGTTTAGGACTCTTACGGATACCCGTTACGCTTCATGCGCGTTCGGTTCGGTTTATGTAACTAGTTTACATAAATTAGCCGAAACGGGTCAAACCTTATCGGTTTTGTCTCAAAATCCAGAATGTGTATCATATACCCATATTAAGCAAGTCTTCAAACTTGTCGGGTCTAAATCACATTCTATCCGGTCTTCGCTTAATCGTGCGTACGAACCGTATCTTTAAAACTAATCGGTCTAAGCGTGAGCTTAATTAAAGACCGTTAGGATTCTAATAGGTTATTATAAACCTTCGTTCCAGATTAGGAGAACCAGTAAAAGATACCCGCACTCGCTGATTTTGAACTATACTTACTCAGGTAAATACTTTTAACTTATTTTCCCTATACGGGCTTGGGGTACGGTATATAAAATACCGCTTGGTCGGGGCGTTGAATCTTTGATTGAATATATGATAATGAAAGTATTGAGATGCCTCGTTTAACATTGTTTTGTTTGCTTAAAGCCTTTGGGGGGTTAATGACCGTGTCCCGGATATCCCTGGCATCATTTTACGGAATGGCCACGACCTTAGCACTCAGGTGTAGGCGTACACCTGTTAGTGTCTCATTAATAAAGTGGTGTGTTAATTGATCTTTAACCCGGCTCGACCCGGGCTACTGAACGCATAAGGAACATGTAAATCCATACAAGTATTATATATTTAAATAATTATCCCAAGTTATAAAATATTATTTGTGCCTTGTGCCTTAAATGCTTTTTCATAAACTCTTTTCAAAATGAGTCGGTTGATTGTATTTACCAGTGTAAACTGACGTATTTTCTTAAAAAGGTTAAGTGCAGGTACTACGCGAAATAGGCTGGCTTGTCTCCTAGCATCCACATTAAGTCTCGCCAGCTTGGATGTCATAAACTGTTGAACATTTGTTTCCTCTTTAAATTTGATCTACCTGTGGATTTATATTCAACCGTTTGTGATACTTAATATTACAACATCGTTAGTTGAATTAAATCTATACTTTGCTTCCGCTGTGCATTTAAATATTGTGTTGTTTGACTATTATGTTGCCAACCACGTCACGATATTCCCCTACCGGGCCCACCGGTGACACGTGGAAATTCGGGGTGTGACAGGTTGGTATCAGAGCCAACATTGAGTGAATTAAACACTAGCCTTTTGTGTTTAATCTCAATGACACAATTGCACATTTCTAAATCTTCGAGTCTAGACAAAGAGCTTAGGAATAATCCAGATTGTTCAAATTTTATTTAATTAAATTTTGTCCTTTATTTTTCCTTGTTATTACCTTGTGTATTATAACAGGTACAAAAAAAAAAAAAAAAAAAAATGCCGCCAAGATTTAGACGAGGTGGTCGAGGAAAGGAGCCAGCTAGCGCCCCTAACGACCATGAGGCAGGGCCTTCATTTCGACGAACTTCTTCTACAAGGAATGACGAAACGAGGGAGCTATGGAGGACCTATGAAGACGATGCCAGACGATCTTTTTCGCACACCTCAACACCTCCATATCATGACTCTTATGGGCCACAGTCAGAGAACGAACCCCACAACCCGCAACGTTCCTTTGGCGACCCTACTCCTGTCTTTCGGGGTCAGTTTAACCCAGCAGAGTACCTACCAGAACAAGTGGGCTTTAACCCACTAGGACCGGAGGATCACTTTTCTGGTGATCAAGATATGGACGAGGACACAGACCCCGTCGAGGCTTCAACCGGATCCTTGAACCATCCTTTTGTGATCTCAGATGGTTCGTCTTTTCACGGAACACCATACCAAGGTCCGGATAGTCACATGGCACGGTTCGAACGGTGTGAGTGGTATTATACCCCATCTGAACACACACCGTCTCACCATACACCGTCTCACCATACACCGTCTCACCATACACCGTCTCACCATACCCCGCAGCAGCTACAGCAGCAACAAGATCCCTCTGGGGATCCACGTTTTGTGGCAGAAACGCCACCGCCTCCACCGCCGCCAGTTTATGTAGAGCCTCCAGAACCGCCGAGACGAAGGAGGACTGGCGCGCGGATATCAGTACGACCAGGGGGAGTTCATATCACCACTCCTCAACACTCTAGCGGCAGCCACTACCCGCCTATATATGAAGGCCCACATATGGGAGGACCTTCAGTTCCAGTTTCGGAGGTGAATTCGGCACCTATTGTACCGCCATCACCGGGTTTTGGCCACCCAATACCTGCTTATACTGCTCCGGCAGCTTACAACCCATATGGACCACCAGCATACCATGGCTATAACTATGCTGATGACCCTTACAACGTAGCAGCAAGCTACCAAGCCCATAATAATCCTGAAGGACCATACGGACCCCCTTGGGGAATGGGATACCCAACTCAGGGGTATCAAGCACCTGTTCAGCCGCCACCACATTACCAGCCACCACGGGCTCCTCCACCTGAGCAGGAGGAACTCCGCCGAAGACTGGCCAAAGTGGAGCGAGACTTCCAGAAGGAACGTAGGAAGAATGAAGGATTTATGAGTGGGTTGGCAAACTTGCTTAAGGGGAAGAAGAAACGGGATCGTTAAATCCCCATATATATATTGATGTATTTCCTTGTTTAAATCAAGTCCCTACGAGGACATTTATTTATGTGTGTATGTAGTCCCTGCGTGGACATCTATCTTTGTACCTAGTCCCTACGTGGACTTGTCTCTAGTAGTCCCTGCGTGGACGTTTACTTTTGTAGACCGTCCCTGTGAGGACATGTATTATCTGTATAGCTCCTGCGTGGGCATCTGTTTCTGTGAAAAGTCCCGTTTAGGGCAAAATGTACTACTTTTAGTATTAATGGAATGTAAGTTTATGAATTTCATCTTTGCTAGTTATGCATAATTAAATTATATATGAAATAAATAAATCAAAATCATTCCTTTTAAAAGTCTATCTGCCTATGTTATTTTTGTAAGGATCTTAAAAGTATAACCTAGCCTGCATGTCATTTTAAGACCGGGCCCAGATGGTAAAACTAGTTAAAAAGATTCAAATCCCTGTTAACATCTGAAAACATGTTAACACTCCTGGCAGACACGATTAGCTAAAAACACACGTGTTATTATTATATATGGATCTTTTCAAAGATTCTAAACCCAACTTAATGATCTCTGAATCATGGGTTAAATCATTAATAAATATGATAAGTTCTTTTACCATCCATTGGTAATGGAAAGCCTACGGGCCCTTCTCATTTTCATATGAGACAAAAGACAGTATTAGTCTATGACCCTGTCTGATAAAGGTAATGAACTTTGTTCAAACCTTCATGCTTTGATTCTCTGAAATCCTAGCTTATAAATATTGTCCCTGTGACTAGGCCTTATGTGCTAATAAATACTGTTATTATTTTATAATTAGGATAAACTATATTAGGAATCCTAATTAAATGGGAGTAATAAATTAACCATATATGGTCTATGTTACCACGGTTAATAAAAATTGCCATAAAAGACAATTATATGATAAACTCACCAATAAATTATTGCCAATGTGTTACAGTTCAAGAAACATGGCAGACTCAAACGAGGTCAACAGTCACCAAGGGATAGGGAATGATAATGCCCATGTAAACGTAGCAGGTGCAGAGTTGCAAGCTATGATAGACAATGCAGTTAATAGAGCTATGGATAGACAACACCATGGATCAAGTGGTACCCATACGAGGACCCATTCTGCAACACACACTAGGACACCCTCCAGGACCCACACTGCCCACAACAGTAATTCTCACCACTCCTCGAATCAAAGGAGTAATCCATCCCAAAGAGTCCTACAGAACCAAGAACCTCGTAATAGGGGTTGCACATATAAGTACTTCGTGTCGTGCAAACCCAGAGACTTCAATGGGGGAAAAAGGAGCTGTTGATTGCATGACATGGATGGATGAAATGGATACTGTGGTGGATATTAGTGGTTGTCATAATAGAGACATTGTGAAGTTTGTCTCACAGTCTTTCAAAGGAGAAGCCTTAGCCTGGTGGAGATCTTTGATCCAAGCCACAGGGAAAGTCCCGTTATACAACATGACTTGGGAACAGTTCATGGCACTAATCAAAGAAAATTTCTGCCCTCAACACGAGGTTGAGAGAATTGAATCTGATTTCCTGGCACTGGTCATGAAAAACCTGGACTGTCAGGCCTACCTTACTACTTTCAATACTTTGTCAAGGTTGGTCCCTTACTTGGTAACTCCGGAGCCTAAGCGTATAGCTCGTTTTATCGGGGGTTTGGAACCGGAGATCAAAGCAAGTGTAAAAGCTTCCAGACCAACCACTTTTCGGTCAGTAACGGACATATCGTTATCTCTGACCTCAGATGCTGTCAGGCTGAGGTCACAAAGGAAAAATGATACCGAAAAGAGGAAGCGTGAGGATGACAACTCACGACGATCAGACAAGAAGCTGAAGGGAAACAATGACCAAAAGAAAGGGTCAAATTTTAAGAAGGATGGTCAACAGTCGGGCGAAAAACCCAGATGCAAAACCTGCAAGAGGCAGCACTTTGGGAAGTGCAGGTTTGAATCCAACTCACAAACACAATCGAAGCCTTTTGCATGTGGGTTATGCAAATCCAGGGAACACAAAACCGTGGATTGCAAGAAGATAAAGGATGCAACCTGCTATGGTTGCAATGAAAAGGGGCACATCAGGAGCAATTGCCCAAAATCTGCCAAGAAGCCGGAAGAGGCTAGGAAGACCAATGCTAGGGTCTTCAGAATGGATGCTAAGGAAGCCGTCAAGGACGACAACGTGATAACAGGTACCTTTCTCGTAAATGAGGTATATGCGAGAGTGTTATTTGATTCGGGCGCTGATAAGTCGTTTGTAGATAATAAGTTTTGTGAATTGTTGAAACTGCCTGTTAGAACTTTAAGTGTGAATTATGAGGTGGAACTAGCAGATGGCACTTTAGAAACCGCTTCAACCTTATTAGATGGATGTTTCATATCCATTAAGAATCACTCTTTTCCTTTGTCTCTACTTCCTTTAAAACTAGCCGGTTTCGACATAGTTTTGGGTATGGACTGGTTATCTCATAACCAGGCCCAGATTATTTGCAATAAGAAGCAAGTGATGATCAAGACTTCGTCTGGTGAATCACTTACTATCCAGGGAGATACCCAGTATGGGCTGCCCGAGAAAATGTCTATACTCAAAGACTCAAAGTGTTTGAAGAAGGGCTGTATCATCTACATGGCACAGGTGATTATTGATGAGCCGAAACCCAAGATTGGAGATATCCCAGTCATTTCTGAATACCCCGAAGTATTTCCTGAAGAACTACCTGGTTTGCCACCAGATAGGCAAGTGGAATTCAGAATCGACATTATTCCTGGATCAGCACCAGTTGCAAGGGCGCCTTATAGGTTGGCACCAACAGAAATGAAGGAATTGAGAACGCAGCTAGATGATTTGCTAGACAAAGGTTTCATAAAACCTAGTTCGTCTCCATGGGGAGCACCGGTTTTATTTGTTAAGAAGAAGGATGGATCGATGCGTCTGTGCATCGACTACCGCGAGCTTAATAAGGTTACTATCAAGAATAGGTATCCTTTGCCCAGAATCGACGATCTGTTCGATCAACTTCAAGGGGCAAGTTTCTTTTCAAATATTGACTTAAGGTCAGGCTATCATCAATTGAAGGTTAGAGATGAAGACGTGCACAAAACAGCATTTAGGACTCGTTATGGTCATTACGAGTTCCTAGTGATGCCTTTTGGGCTCACTAATGCACCGGCCGCATTCATGGATCTCATGAATCGCGTTTGCAAGCCGCACTTAGACAAATTCGTCATCGTCTTCATCGACGACATTCTCATCTACTCAAAGAGCCAAGCTGACCATGAGAAGCACCTTCACTGCATACTGGAACTACTTCATAAAGAGAAGCTCTATGCCAAGTTCTCGAAGTGTGAATTCTGGCTTCGAGCAGTCCAATTTCTTGGACATGTTGTTAGTGAGCGTGGTATCCAAGTAGATCCCGCTAAAGTTGAATCTGTCATGAATTGGCATGAGCCAAAGACGCCTACTGAAATTCGTAGCTTCCTAGGTTTGGCAGGATACTATAGGCGATTCATAGAAAACTTTTCAAGGATTGCTGCACCCCTGACTTCACTAACACGTAAGAAGATTAAGTTTGACTGGGGTCCTAAGCAGCAGGAATCCTTCGATATTCTGAAACAAAAGTTGAGCAATGCTCCAGTACTAACATTGCCTGATGGAATAGAGGAGTTTGTAGTTTATTGTGATGCATCACACACCGGGATGGGATGTGTGCTTATGCAGAAAGGCAAAGTCATTGCCTATGCTTCACGTCAGTTAAAGGTGCACGAAAAGAATTACACCACCCACGACTTGGAGTTGGGTGCCGTTGTATTCGCACTAAAACTGTGGAGGCACTACTTATATGGAATCAAATGTGTGATCTATTCTGATCACAAGAGCCTTCAACATCTGTTCAACCAGAAGGACTTGAATATGAGGCAACGCCGTTGGATGGAAACTCTTAATGATTACGATTGTGAAATAAGATACCATCCCGGCAAGGCGAATGTAGTCGCCGATGCCTTGAGTCGGAAGGAGAGGGTGAAACCCATCCGAATCAATGCCAAGAGCATGGAAATAAAGAACAGCTTGATGGAAAGGTTGTTAGCTGCACAGAAGGAAGCTGTGTTGGAAGCTAACTATCCTAACGAAAAGCTAGGAGTAACTGAGGAGCAGTTATCTCTTAGTAAGGATGGAATTCTTAGATTGAATGGACGAATATGGGTTCCAATTCATGGAGGACTTCGTGATGTTATCCTCCAGGAAGCCCATAGTTCCAAATACTCCGTTCATCCTGGAGCTGATAAAATGTACCATGATCTTAGAGCAAATTATTGGTGGATAGGCTTGAAGAAGTCTGTAGCTACCTATGTAGCTAAATGCTTGACGTGTGCGCAAGTCAAGGCAGAACATCAAAAACCGCCAGGTTTGTTACAACAACCGGAACTTCCTACTTGGAAGTGGGAAATGGTAACTATGGATTTTATTACCAAGTTACCCAAGACAAGGAAAGGAAATGACACCATCTGGGTGATAGTTGACCGACTGACTAAGTCAACACATTTCCTACCTATTAAGGAGACCTATAGCTCCGATATGTTAGCCCAACTGTACGTTGATAAGATTGTAACTCTACATGGCATACCTGTAGCTATTATCTCTGACCGAGATACTAGATACACATCACATTTTTGGAAAAGTTTCCAACAATCTTTGGGCACACGTTTGAACTTTAGTACGGCTTACCATCCACAGACAGACGGTCAGAGTGAGCGTACTATTCAAACGTTGGAAGACATGCTACGTGCATGTGCGATCGATTTGGGAGGTAGCTGGGATAAGAACCTGCCATTGATCGAATTCTCCTACAACAATAGCTACCATACCAGCATCAAGGCTGCGCCTTTTGAGGCATTGTACGGTAGAAAGTGTAGATCGCCTGTTTGTTGGGCTGAAGTTGGAGAAGTCCAGTTATCAGGACCAGAGATCGTGTTTGAAACGACAGACAAGATTGTCCAGATTCGTAACAATCTCCAAGCTGCCCGGAATAGGCAGAAGATTTACGCCGATCCAAATCGTAAGGATTTTCACTTCGATGTAGGTGACAAAGTCCTACTTAAAGTGTCACCCTGGAAAGGAGTGATGCGATTTGGTAAGAAAGGTAAGCTAAGCCCGAGATACATAGGACCTTTCGAGGTTATCGAACGTGTCGGGTCAGTTGCCTACAAGTTAAACTTACCTGAAGAGCTCAGTAGTATACACAATGTGTTCCACATCTGTAATCTGAAGAAATGTTTCGCTCACGAATCCGTGGTTATACCCTATACAGATGTGCATATCGATGAGAGCTTGAAATTTGTGGAAAAACCTTTGTCGATCGAAGATCGACAGGTAAGGAAGCTTCGAAGGAAGCATATACCTTTTGTAAAGGTCAAATGGGATGCCCGAAGAGGTCCCGAATTCACGTGGCAGGTTGAATCCACGATGAAAGAAAAGTACCCTTACTTGTTTCAGTAAATCTCGGGTCGAGATTTATTTTAAGGGGGTGAGGATGTAACACCTCGAAAATTTACGTCCTATAATGGGTTGACACGTGTCATAGGTTTGAACGTGTGAAAGAATAGTCTTGAAGGACTAAAGTTGACGAACAGTGAAACTGTGTAAATATAAGGGTTCAAAGTGTCAACAATGAATAAATGTACTTTGCAATAACCCTACACGATGTTTATAACCTTAAACGAATAGATCATGGATCATACGAAGCGAATTGTGGAAGAAAGTGAGAGATTACAATCTACAGGGGTTAAATGTGCCAACATGTTTAAGTTATACCTCTGAGTGACCTTTTGACAAACCCGAAGCTTTGTAACGATTAATTATGCTCACTAGAATGTACCACAAAAATTTCATGAAGTTTCGTTATCGTATGAGCAAGTTGTGATAAAATTCGTGTGCAAGGGTTATAATCGTTAACATTGAAAGTTAGGGCTTTTCGGGTGATCACAAAGTTACCCGAGGACTTAACAAAGTGGGTATAAGTATTAAAGCCCCATATATAAATTACAAAGTCTTAACATGCAAGATTCAGAGGGAAAGAGATGTTTCAAGGGACCAGGGGCTAAATTGCAAATTTAAGAAATCAGATTGTAGGCTTGCGCATCGTAGGGGGTTTATTGCTGCGCATCGTATGATGCCCTGCGCATCGTAGGGCTTAAATGCCTACGATGCGTATGGGGTGCCCAGTTGCGAAATTTTTGTCAGCAGCCTGTAGATGCATGTATCCGACTCCAATTTCATTTTTACGAAACATTGGGCTGCCCTAAGGTGGTTTATAGCTTGTAGGACACATGTTGGACATCTAACAACATCCCTAGACTTAATTGATAAGGATCCAAGTTCTTATATAAAGTTACATGTTGCAACATACACCCACATTCAACTTCTGAGCATTTCCAGAGCTTACAAGCAGGCCCCAAGCATCCCACATCATCCATTAATCAAGTGTAAGTATGTCTAACCCTTCTCGATCAAGTTTTCCTTAGTTAGTAGCTTAGAAATCAAACCGTCGTAACTACGGTTTGACTTCACGATAAAACACATAAGGTTCAGAATATTGTCGAATCAAAGGTTGTTATAAGTTGGTAATTATATGGTTAATAAACCCCAAAAAGGGCACTCACTGATTCCTAATCTATCTAGGTCGTTTGTCGAGTCAAACATGTATAGAAAAAGTCAACAGAATCGTTAAACGCATATTTAACCATGTAAAAGGCGTATAATCTGTTTTATTATTCGTATAACCTAAAAATAAGTATAAAAACTTGTCTAGGCTTGTTTGATTCGACAACTTGCTGTTTTGAACCGATTCGGAACCGAGAGACGCAAAAGTTTGACTTTTGCGTTGACCTCAGTTCTGACCCGATATATATAAGTTTAGACATGCCTTAAGGTTCCATTAGGACCTAGTTACATGTGTGTATAAGCCTCTGCGTTTATACCACTCGAATCCCTAATCGTCAGATGTTTCCGTTAATCGCCTAAATATTGACCGTAATGCCCTTATGATCATAAAACGAGATTTTTGGAGATATGAAAATAAAATAATCTTAGTTACTGATTATTAATCATGTCTGTAAATTTTCACGTCAATCGGAGGTCTAGATTAGGAGATATGCGCATTTGCGTAAATAATAAGCTTTTTATTAATTAATCGGCGCGATTAGCGCATAGCCTATCTAGACCCGATTTTCGGCACCAAAACTTTTCCCCACTGATGTTAAATAATATTTTGGGATTTTTGAAGATTTTTAATTATTTTTAAACTGATCGTAAGCTTGGATTAGCGCCTTAATTCGGTAAATACCGAATATGCCCTTTTCGGCCATAAAATGAGTTTTACAAGTCCAAAAGGTGCCAATCCAATTGCTACTGATTTTAAAAGTTAAATAGAGTGTTTTGAGCCTGTTTATTTAATCAGAAAACTCAGAATCGTATTTTGAACCGTACGTCGCTTAAAACGGCTTTATACGCGTATTACACGCGTAGTTTGAGTTTAAAACCATTTTGATTCATAAGACTTATAACCAAATGTTATAACCTGTTAAAATAAACCATTTTTCTGATTTAATCAGACCCGGTTCTCAGAAACTTAATTAATTCGTTTTATAATCTTTAAAATGACCAAAATACCCCTACGGGGCTTATTAAGAGATTAAACTCGTTTTGGGCATCATGGGTGATATTCTACTGATATCACAACTTAATTAAGGCGTGTTAACTTAAGAAACCTGTTTAGGACTCTTACGGATACCCGTTACGCTTCATGCGCGTTCGGTTCGGTTTATGTAACTAGTTTACATAAATTAGCCGAAACGGGTCAAACCTTATCGGTTTTGTCTCAAAATCCAGAATGTGTATCATATACCCATATTAAGCAAGTCTTCAAACTTGTCGGGTCTAAATCACATTCTATCCGGTCTTCGCTTAATCGTGCGTACGAACCGTATCTTTAAAACTAATCGGTCTAAGCGTGAGCTTAATTAAAGACCGTTAGGATTCTAATAGGTTATTATAAACCTTCGTTCCAGATTAGGAGAAACAGTAAAAGATACCCGCACTCGCTGATTTTGAACTATACTTACTCAGGTAAATACTTTTAACTTATTTTCCCTATACGGGCTTGGGGTACGGTATATAAAATACCGCTTGGTCGGGGCGTTGAATCTTTGATTGAATATATGATAATGAAAGTATTGAGATGCCTCGTTTAACATTGTTTTGTTTGCTTAAAGCCTTTGGGGGGTTAATGACCGTGTCCCGGATATCCCTGGCATCATTTTACGGAATGGCCACGACCTTAGCACTCAGGTGTAGGCGTACACCTGTTAGTGTCTCATTAATAAAGTGGTGTGTTAATTGATCTTTAACCCGGCTCGACCCGGGCTACTGAACGCATAAGGAACATGTAAATCCATACAAGTATTATATATTTAAATAATTATCCCAAGTTATAAAATATTATTTGTGCCTTGTGCCTTAAATGCTTTTTCATAAACTCTTTTCAAAATGAGTCGGTTGATTGTATTTACCAGTGTAAACTGACGTATTTTCTTAAAAAGGTTAAGTGCAGGTACTACGCGAAATAGGCTGGCTTGTCTCCTAGCATCCACATTAAGTCTCGCCAGCTTGGATGTCATAAACTGTTGAACATTTGTTTCCTCTTTAAATTTGATCTACCTGTGGATTTATATTCAACTGTTTGTGATACTTAATATTACAACATCGTTAGTTGAATTAAATCTATACTTTGCTTCCGCTGTGCATTTAAATATTGTGTTGTTTGACTATTATGTTGCCAACCACGTCACGATATTCCCCTACCGGGCCCACCGGTGACACGTGGAAATTCGGGGTGTGACAATTCTCTTCGAGTACTTGCTTCATGCGAGTCACTTTCTTTCACACTCAACACACACATTCCTTTTGCTTATTCATCCGAATCTGAACACACTTCAGAGGAGGATCTTTAGCAAACTACAAAATCAATCTAGTGAATCTCTCTCCACGTCTTGCAAACGTGGGGGGACCCCATGACCTACGTTAGGCAAAGTTGAACCCTTCAACCCTTTTGCCTAACCAGCCCAGCTACTACCCTTGGTCTATCATTTGTTGCATCAACATTACCCATTTTAGTGTAACTAGGCCACATGGCATGACGAAGAAAAGTCATACAAGTCATACGGTTTTATCGGTGGTCACATCATTAACCTCTATTTGTCAAAATATCATACAAGTAGTGGCGAAGCTTGACCATGAAAAGGGGGGGGGGGTCGAAAACGTATATACTCAAAAATTTCTATAGAACCGGGCGGTCGAAAACGTATATACCCAAAAATTTCTATACGAAAACTACATATATAACACTACTGAGCGAAAATTTCGGGGGGTTGGACGAGTATCTAGCGACACAAGCATTATGTTGACACTATCCTTTTTAAACGAATAAGCCATATGATTGTCTATGATACGAACCATGCGACCATTTTTTGCCATGCCATAGGGCTTATGTAACCCTTTACTCCATTTCATACGGTTTATTTGGACCATCTGACCCATATGACACATTCGTGATGCATGAATAGTATGTCGGTGGTGTTTGTTAAACTACAACATCCACAATTTAGATTTGGTTTTAAAACTGTCTTGATTGCTTGAACTTCTTTTGAACAATAAAAAATTATGCACACACAAAACTAGTGAGACTAAAACGAACACTAAAAAAATAATCCCTAATTCCATATTCGACTTCATCAAATTAGCAAATACCAACCCACTGTCTAATTCTTTAAGCTTTTGGAGCAAAAATGAAAGGATTTTAAAAATTAAAAAGTAAAATGACTTATTCTAAATGAAAGAAATCTTAGTGTTAAACTGCCAATCCTACCCTCTTTATATCATAAAATAGATATTCATAAAAGTACTATGCCAAGTATCTAATTTAGGGTTGTTGAAGATCGGATTACCTGGTTTTTGTATATTCGATTTTTGGATATTCGAAAATTTCAAATGGTGAATATTAATATTCGATTTAAATTTCGGCTACGGATTCTGATATTTAAACAGATATTCAAACTAATAAAAACTAAACCTATATTCGATTTTTCAAATTTCCAACTTTGAAAAAAAAACATTCATAAATTAACATTCATAAACATGTCGTTGTACTTCTTCAAACTCTTTTGAGTTCATACGATAGGCGGGTTTGTTAGGAATTCCCACACCTGGAAAAAGTCAATACAATGCTAGAATTCCCATATGAGAGGTAACCCCATGAGTATATCCTCTGGAAAAAAACCTCCTTGAACTCATAAAGGAGCGGTAGTACTTCAGGTGGGCTCATCCAATGGAACATTTTGCTGGACGATCACAAGCGAGTATATAAACGATGGAGTGGTGTGTCGTGGAAAGTCGATTAAGGCGGATTTTGTGAGGACGAAGGCTTTGGTTCCTCCCTCGCGAGTATCTAGCGACACACGCATTATGTTGACACTATCCTTTTTAAACGAATAAGTATTTTTGAACCCATCATGCTTTGTTCGCTTGTCATATCGCCAAGGTCTTCCCAATAATAAATTACAACCATCTATTAGGATGACTTCACACCATATTTTATCCAACTAGCAACTTTCGATTGTGAACCGAACTAGACAACGTCGATTGACTTTAACAACGTTCCCTTTTTTTAACCAGGTTAACTGATATGGTTCACGCAGGGGTTCCACTTTTAGCCCAAGTTTTTCCACCATACTCGTTGTAAGGACCTGCAAAATTGTCTGTAAACGACCCGTAAGTGAAAACCCGGACCCCTGAAACCCTAATGTGCATGAAAAACCAAGAAAACAAGAAAATTTGGTTTTACGCGGGCCGCGTAAAACGTAAGCTTATGCTTACGCGGGCCGCGTCAACTTAAAGTTGACCGGATAAGTGTTCCGGGCCACGTGTCGCACACGTGGCAGACCTACATGTGACACACTAGCCCTACACGTAGACTAGGGGCTCTCGCGGGACGCGTAAGACCTATGTTAAGGTTTACGCGGGCCGCGTAAAACTTAAAAAATTGCTATAAGTAGCCTGTGCATGGGACTTGCTTCTGTGCTCGAAATCTCACTCTCAAAACGTCTCTATTCTGCTAAAAAGGAGTTTTTCAGTAGTGAAACGCTGCTACGATCAAGGGTAATAACTCGATCACTGCTATGATATAATGTCCGATAGATTGAAACCAATCCGATGGATGTTTAAGTGCTGCCCGTATTTGGGCTATACTTTGTCATTCGTCGTGAGGGTTTTGATCTCGTGAGTTATCGTAAATGTTGTATTAAGTTACTGACCTAGTTTCATATGCATTGCTGTTTAAATTAGGTTATCAGGCTTATCAGTAGGCTAAACTCTGCCCGTCTAAACTTGCAATGTGAGTCATTCTCTTTTTATGAACAATGTTTTACAATACTCCAATTATTTTCAAAAGTTATAATTACAGGGATTAAGTCGTGGTTATCTTGAATCACTGGCAAGTGGGGTATTGTGCACATTACTAATTTCTCACGGTTAGGTTCACCAACCTAACAGTGATAATCATCACTACTTGGGCGAAAAGACCCAATAGTGGTATGACCATCATCACCAGGGTGTGACACGGCGCCAGATAAAAATAAGATAGTAGCCATTGTAATCGCTCTTATGCTGTAATTTATAACTAATGTGTCATTTTGTTTAACCTGAATGACTCGCCAGTATTTCCCCGCTGATAAAATATTTTTAAAACATGTTTCAGGTGACCTACTGTGAATCAAGGAAAAGTGCTACGGAGCACTAATAAAGCTTGAAGTAGTGGCCCAGTTAAATAAATAAACATGTTTTGTAAAACAGGGAATTTCCTCGTGAAATTCCTCTATTGTAAATTACGGGGTTTTGTCCCAAATTATTAAATAAAATAATTGGGCTGTTTTAAGTTTTAAAAGATCCTGTTAAACTTCCGCTGTCAACTCAAATAATAAATACCACGGTTTCTGTCCCGCGGCTCCTGGACCAGGTCACACCGAGACGGGGGCAGTGACAGAAAAAAAGTGGTATCAGAGCCACTGATTTAAGCCAATTAAGTATTTAGAAATACTTAATTTCTCAATTTGCCACTCTGTGATGCTGTGAAAATTTAATTTGCAATATATAACTTTCTAATTAGGATTTTGTGTTTCCTCTATATCTGCTAAACAACATGAATGAGTTGTCTGAAACTCTTCAAAATATCACTATCTATCCTACTGACGTAGAAGTTTCCAGAGACTTTTCCGATTATCTGGCCTACACTGAAGAACATATGGAGTTCCAGGCTCATGCCCAGGAGAAACCCAAGACAAAGAAAAGAAGGAGGATCGTAGGCTGGAGACGCAGCCGGAGGAAGAAGCCAGTTGCCCAGAGGATTAAAAAGACGGAGAACCCAAATGATAAGGGCAAAGGAAAAGAGATCGGGGAAAGTTCAGAACAAGCCCAGGAAATGCCACCGTGGGAAGAGTTGGATCGCAAACTGGCAAATTGTGACCTCATTGGACCTGCCAATGAAGACCTTTTCAATTACCCAATTGAATCACAACTTCCAGTTAACTTAGAACCTGCAATCCCAGATCCCATTATCCCAGATCCCATTTTCAACCACCAGCTTCTACCTGGAGAGCTGGAGGAATGGTGGACAAGTGATTGGCAATTTCAGAACCTCTTGAATAACCCTAATACCTTTTCCCCTCAGTTTGACCCAGAGCCTGCACCAAACCCACCTATGAGCACTAAGAACTTGACTGAACACCGCCACTATGGCGAGGAGCTGGTGGACGCATAAAATAGAATCCGGGAAGTGGGGGAGAGGATATCTTGGAAATACGACGAGATGGAACGTCATTTCTGAAGTGCCAGCTGACGGGGATCGTATGTGGTTGTGTGGTTACGTGTTTAATAATAATAAAATAATAAAAATATAATCATATAAAATAACTTAAAATAAAACTCTTGTAAGATAACTGGTGTGTACGGATGCATACTAAAATATATAAAATATGGAAGTCGCAAAGTCGACATTTTGGCTATACGTGTTGACATGATTATGTATGATTGTTTTATTGTGACTAACTATTATTTAATTTCTTTTGTGCCAATAATTTATACATTTAAATATTGAAAATTATCAGATGGAACCCGCCGTCAATGAGCCAGTTAATGAAGTTAACCAATCTGAGCAAAACAATGAGGATCACTTTCTTAATAGGCAAGATATAGAAAACATTGTTGCTCAAGGAATAGCCAATGCTATTCCAACAATCCTTGCTGCTGCCCGAAATCCAGTTGAACCTCAACCAATTATTCCCAGCAAACGTACTCGCGACGACAATTTCAGTAATAGTGTAAATGGAGGCGGCAACAATAATAATAATGATAATGATGGGATGCAAGCCCCATTCCTTAAGAAAATGAAAGCTGCAACGCCTGGTTGCACTTACAAGGAATTTCTTGCCTGTAAACCAGTTGAATTTGCAGGCAATGAAGGGGCGACTACTGCACTGCGTTGGTTAGAGAAAACCGAAGCAGTAATTAAAATAAGTAAATGTGCCGAGGAAGACATGGTCATGTACGCGTCGCATCTTTTTAAAGAAGGGGCACTCGAATGGTGGAACAGCGTACTACAAGCTAAGGGAAGTGATGTGGCGTATGCCATGAATTGGGCAGAATTTAAGAGTCTAGTAGAAAGAAAATTATGTTCCGAATATGAAAAGGAACAAATGACAAATAAGTTCCTGAACCACCGGATGGTGGATGTAGACTGTCGAGGATATACTTCGACATTCTTTGAGTATGCTAGAGTTGTACCAACCCTGGCTTCGCCAGAACCGGTACTTATCTCTCGATATATTTGGGGTTTAATTGGCGAAATCCGTGATATCGTTAAAGCTGCGAGACCTCGCACAATTGACGATGCAGTGGAATTAGCCAACACTTTGACAGACGGACTGGTGCGTACGCGAGAAGAAAATAGAAAGAAGGAAGTGGCCCAAAAGATTACCCAAGGATTCCGTGTGGGTAATAGTAGTAATTTCAAGAAAAAGGGAACCGGGCAATCTTCCACTACTCTATTTTGCAGTACCTGTAAAAGAAAGCATTTTGGAAGATGCAAGGGGTATTGCAATTTCTGCAAAATTCCAGGGCATCAAGAAGAAGACTGCAGAAGGAAGAAATCCACAATTTGCTTCAACTGTGGAGAAGCTGGACATTTTAGACCAGACTGCCCTAAACTGATCAAACCAGCTAACAACAAATCCAAACATGCAGAAGGAACTACCAAAAAGAACGCAAGAGCCTTCCAACTGACTACCCAGGAAGCAGAACTAATCCCTGATGTGATAGCTGGTACGTTCCTAGTTCATGACGTTTATGCAAAAGTATTATTTGACTCTGGTGCAAACCAAAGTTTTATAAATACTTCATTCTGCCAAGCTCTTAACCTACCTTTAACCAACCTTAGACAATTTTTTATGGTAGAAACAGCAGATGGGAATTCTGTTAACATAGATAAGATTTTGCAAGAAGGAAAGATAGAACTCTTAGGCCATAAATTTTATGCAAACCTGTTACCTATGAATTTAGCTGGATTCGATGTTGTGTTAGGAATGGATTGGTTAGTAGCCAACCATGCTCGAATCCTCTGTGATAAAAATTCCATAGAAATTCATACACCTACAGGAGAAATACTGGTGATTACAGGAGACAAGCCACTGAAATTTATTTCAGTAATGAAAATGGCCAATTATTCAAGAAAACAAGGAATAGTGTATATGATTTCGGTAATCATTAACACTAAGGGTAAGGAACTTAAGGAAATTCCAGTAGTATCAGAATACCCGGGGGTATTCCCAGAAGAACTACCTGGATTACCATCCGATAGGGAAGTAGAATTCAGAATTCATCTAATTCCTGGAACTACACCGATAGCTAAGGCACCTTATCATTTAGCACCCACCGAAATGTTAGAATTGAAAAAGCAGTTAGATGAATTGTTAAGCAAAGGACTTATACAACCTAGTTCATCCCCTTGGGGAGCTCCAGTATTGTTTGTGAAAAAGAAGGATGGTTCAATGCGAATGTGTATTGATTATAGGGAATTGAATAAGGTTACAATTAAGAATCGATACCCATTACCTAGGATTGATGATCTTTTCGATCAACTTCAGGGAGCTAGATATTTTCTAAGATAGATTTACGCTCCGGATACCATCAGTTGAAAGTACAAGAAGAAGACATACCTAAAACTACTTTTAGAACTAGGTATAGTCATTACGAGTTTACAGTCATGCCCTTTGGATTAACAAATGCTCCTGCAGCATTCATGGACATGATGAATAGGATCTGTAAACCGTATTTGGATAAATTCATAATTGTCTTAATCGACGATATACTTATTTATTTCAAAAGTCAGAACGAGCATTGTGAACACTTGCATGCACTCTTAACTTTGTTAAGAAAAAAGAAACTCTATGCCAAATTCTCGAAGTGTGAATTTTGGTTACAAGAGGTACAATTTCTAGGACACATGGTGAATCACGAAGGTATTCAAGTAGATCCCTCCAAAATAGAAGCGATCACCAAATGGAAGGTCCCGCAATCAGCTATGGAAGTTAGAAGTTTCCTAGGGTTAGCCGGATACTATAAACGGTTTATTAAGGATTTTTCCAAAATAGTTGTACCATTAAGTAAGCTAACCTGTAAAGCAGTAAAGTTTGAATAGGGACCTAGACAAGAAGAGGCTTTTAAGATTTTAAAGCAAAGGTTAACAAACGCCACAATTCTTGCTTTACCAGAAGGGACAGAAGATTTTGAAATTTATTGTGATGCTTCTAAACTAGGATTAGGATGTGTGCTGATGCAACGCAAGAAGGTAATTGCGTATGCCTCAAGGCAATTGAAAAAGCACGAGGAAAAGTATACGACTCATGACTTGGAATTAGGAGCCATAATTTTTGCCCTTAAAATTTGGAGACATTATCTGTACGGAAGTAGGTTTACTGTCTATACAGATCATCAGAGTTTAAGATACATATTTGGGCAAAAAGATTTAAACATGAGGCAAAGAAGATGGATTGAAATTCTAAGTGACTACGACTATGATATTCAATATCACGAAGGAAAGGCAAATGTAGTAGCAGATGCCCTAAATCGTAAGTATCATGAGAAACAACGACGAGTTCGTGCTCTTAGGTTATGCTTACTACTAGATTTAATGGAACAACTGAAACACATTCAAGAAACAGCAATCAAAGATGATGCTGAAGGAATGAAGGGAGGAATAAAAGAATTAGAACAAGGAAATGATGGAATTTGGAAATTCCACAAGAAAAGGATTTGGGTACCTAAGCAAGGAGACTTAAGAAATAAAATTTTAGAGGAGGCCCATAAATCTAGATACACCATGCATCCTGGTAATAATAAGATGTACCAAGATTTAAGGAATAACTTCTGGTGGATAGGAATGAAGAAAGACATAGCTAGATATGTATCTAAGTGTCTAACTTGCTCGCAAGTTAAGGCAGAACACCAGAAACCCTCAGGTCTACTACAACAACTAGAAATGCATGTATGGAAATGGGAGCTCATAACCATGGACTTCGTTACTAAGTTACCCAAAACCAGAAAAGGTAACGATGCGATTTAGGTAATTGTGGATCGATTAACCAAATCAGCCCATTTCCTGCCCATAAAGGAAACCTTTAGCATGGAAAGATTAGCAAAATTGTATGTAGATGAGGTAGTATCCTTACATGGAGTCCCACTCCCCATTATATCTGACAGGGATAGTCGCTTCACTTCACATTTCTGGACAAGTTTTCAAGAAGCAATGGGGACCCGACTAAATTTAAATACAGCCTACCATCCCCTAACAGACGGACAAAGTGAAAGGACGATCCAAACCCTGGAAGACATGCTCAGGGCATGTGTGATAGATTTTGGAGGAAACTGGGACAACCATTTACCTTTAATTGAATTCTCCTATAACAATAGTTATCATTCAAGCATTGAAGCTGCCCCATTTGAAGCACTGTATGGACGAAAGTGTAGAACTCAGTCTGTTGGGCAGAAATAGGAGAAAGCCAATTATCAGGTCCCGAAATCATACAAGAAACCACCGACAAGATCACGCAAATCAAGGAAAGACTAAAAACGGCTCGAGATCGCCAGAAGAGTTATGCAGACAATCGACGCAAGCCACTAGAATTTCAAGTTGGAGACAGGGTACTCTTGAAAGTTTCTCCCTAGAAAGGAGTAGTCCGGTTTGGTAAGAAAGGAAAGCTAAGTCCAAGGTACATAGGACCATTCCCAATAATCCAGCGCATAGGACCAGTCTCCTATCGCTTACAACTACCAGAAGAGTTAGCCGGGGTACATGACGTATTTCATGTATCTAACCTCAAGAAATGTCTATCGGACGAATCACTAGTAGTCCATCTTCAAGACATACAGGTGAATGACAAGTTGAAGTTCGTAGAGAAACCACTCCAAATAGAAGATATAAAGGTCAAGTTTCTCAAACACAAAATATTGGTACTTGTCAAAGTCAAGTGGGATTCGAAAAGAGGACCCGAGTATACCTGGGAGCTGGAATCAGAGACGAAGCAAAAATATCCTCACTTATTTCAGAAAATCTCGAGGACGAGATTTTAAATAAGGTGGGGAGGATGTAAGGACCTGCAAAATTGTCCATAAACGACCCGTAAGTGAAAACCCGGACCCCTAAAACCCTAATGTGCATGAAAAACCAGGAAAACAAGAAAATCTGGTTTTACGCGGGCCGCGTCAACTTAAAGTTGACCGGATAAGTATTCCGGGCCACATGTCGCACACGTGGCAGACCTACATGTGACACACCAGCCCTACACGTAGACTAGGGGCTCTCGCGGGCCGCGTAAGACCTATGTTTAGGTTTACGCGGGTCGCGTAAAACTTAAAAACTTGCTATAAATAGCCTGTGCATGGGACTTGCTTCTATGCTCGAAATCTCACTCTCAAAACGTCTATTCTGCTAAAAACGAGTTTTTCAGTAGTGAAACGCTGCTACGATCAAGGGTAATAACTCGATCACTGCTACGATATAATGTCCGATCGATTGAAACCAATCTGATGGATGTTTAACGGCTGCCGTATTTGGGCTATACTTTGTCATTCGTCGTGAGGGTTTTGATCTCGTGAGTTATCGTAAATGTTGTATTAAGTTACTGACCTAGTTTCGTATGCATTGCTGTTTAAATTAGGTTATCAGGCTTATCGGTAGGCTAAACTCTGCCCGTCTAAACTTGCAATGTGAGTCATTCTCTTTTTATCAACAATGTTTTACAATACTCTAATTATTTTCAAAAGTTATAATTACAGGGATTAAGTCGTGGTTATCTTGAATCACTGGCAAGTGGGGTATTGTGCACATTACTAATTTCTCACGGTTAGGTTCACCAACCTAACAGTGATAATCATCACTACTTGGGCGAAAAGACCCAATAGTGGTATGACCATCGTCACCAGGGTGTGACACGGCGCCAGATAAAAATAAGATAGTAGCCATTGTAATCGCTCTTATGCTGTAATTTATAACTAATGTGTCGTTTTGTTTAACCTGAATGACTCGCCAGTATTTCCCCGCTGATAAAATATTTTTAAAACATGTTTCAGGTGACCTACTGTGAATCAAGGAAAAGTGCTACGGAGCACTAATAAAGCTTGAAGTAGTGCTCAGTTAAATAAATAAACATGTTTTGTAAAACAGGAAATTTCCTCGTGAAATTCCACTATTGTAAATTACGGGGTTTTGTCCCAAATTATTAAATAAAATAATTGGGCAGTTTTAAGTTTTAAAAGATCCTGTTAAACTTCCGCTGTCAACTCAAATAATAAATACCACGGGTTTCTGTCCCGCGGCTCCTGGACCAGGTCACACCGGGACGGGGGCCGTGACACTCATCGTGACCATGTTCTCACAACTTCCTCCATCAATGATAACAGTGCAGACTTTTCCTTTTGAAGCACACTTTGTTCGAAAAATATTATTACGAAGCCATAAAGTTTCGTCAACGAGTAGGGTCGTGGATCTGCTAAGGACTCGCTGAGTGATTAAAGCCTCCCATTTGTCTGGATAAATAACCTAATCACATATTTCGGTTTCCTCTTCCTTTTCGGTATCGTATATAAGCAATGTATCCTCAATGAAAGTGACAAGATGAGTGTTTGGGTATTCCCGAGCAAAATGACCCAGCTCATGACATTTGAAACATCAAGTTAGGTGTGATGAAGCAGTGGACGAACGGGTGGGGCCACCTGAGGCCTCAGCTTTGAATGGGATGTGAGAAAGTATGAGCACACGACCTCTCGGCTTTGATTGGACCAAGTTTAGGAGGTGGGTTCTAGCTTCTAGCTATTTTTCCACCTTCAAAGCTAACTTGAAAACATCATTAAAAGTCCAATATGGCTGGAGTTGATACATATCTGAAATATTGAGACACAACTCCCCTAAAAACATTGCGGTAATTTGCTCCTCTTCTTCCTCGGCCCCGCATCTCATCCTAAGCCTGTCAAACTCAATAATCATGTCTTTAATGGTAGAAGTTGATATGCGCCAATTGAAACATATAAATTATATCAATTAAGGTATAAAAACAACCATTTTCTAGTACTAATATTGGAAAAAGTATGTTTCTTTGTATACTTTTGATTTTCAGGATTAAAATAGCTTAAATGTATAAAAGGAACAAATTAACAGCAAAAACCAGCATAAATACAAAAGAAGAGAAGTTGATACAATATACCAACCCTCCGAGCTTCACCCCAAGGCCAAAAACAACAAATCAGAAGACAAGCATGGGTCGTGCCTGTCGGGCATGGGATCGTGCCCCGCCCAAGATTCCAGGAAGAAAAAGACAAACAGAAGCAGATAAGAGACACCGGGCCGTGTCTCATAGACACGGGCCGTGGTCAACTTCCAGATTTGCAAATCTTGGATAGTACAGCAAGTACAGTGGCCACGGGGCCGTACGTTGACACACGGGGCCGTGTGAGCATCCGGACTGACAAACTCATTAAATGAAGACAACGAAGAGGGAGGGCACGGGGCCGTGTAAATTGTCTATTTTCAGCTATAAATAGGGGTGTTTGGTTCAATTGCAATCCATTCCTTGGCAAACCACTTCTCTCACACCTGCCACCACTCCACCACCACAATACCATCATCATCCACCACATTCATCCATCATCCATCTCTAGAGTGTGTGTAGTAGTCTCGGGATACAAGATTGATCGTAAGATTTGTCAAACAAAGGCCATACTTGGCTAATCTCTTACATCACTTGGTGAAGACAAGCCATTTATGTATTACTTTTGATTTCGCGCAAAAGGGGTATCCTTTCGTGCGACTGGACTTCCTTTCGTGCGATTTTGGTTAAACTGTTCATCTTCTTGGCTGGAATCGACCCTAATGCTAACCCACAACTATGAACTTAGCTTGTGAGCTCAATGGGTCCATGATTCTGCCAAGTTCGAAATTAGAATGTTTGTTTTATAAAAAGTTTGAAAGACAACCTCCAATCTTTAGCTTGGTCCTCAACATGTTGAGAGTTGTTATTAGATTGAGAAACCAAGTTTGAATGATTGGAGAAGTGCATAAAAAAACTTAGAAGAAGTAGAAGAGATGAAATTAGTGTGTTAGTGAGTTGCAAACTCGCTTAGAAAGTTTCTGGAAATAGCTCAGCTAAAATGTGCGCTTTCAGTATTCTAGAGAGTATTTCGAAGTTGTGGAAGGTGGGAAATGAATTTGTGGGTTTGTATTTATAGGGTTAGGTGGAGTTTGGAAAGACTGGAGATTCGGGCGACATGGCCTCTCGTGCGAAAGGGGGACTTTTGCATGGAAGGGCCTTTCCCTTTTGCACGAAAATTCAAGTTCGTCGATTTTGTGCGTTTTGTCCGTTTTAAGCGTTATAAAATTGTAAGTGTAATGTATGAATAAATGAATGTATAAATGAATTTTTCATGTATAAACAAGTATGGATTTGTGTACAATGGTATCAAGTATGCACGTACAATGAATGTATAACAAGTATTTACGAATTATGTATGACAAGATGTATAAAAGGATCAAGCTTATTTATGATTCAAGTCTCGGATTACAATGATTGGAAATGAAATACGATTACAAGAGAATACAAGTTTCTATAAATAGAAATATAATCAAACTTGCTAAATTAGGAAAGTTACAAATAGCGAACCGTTACACTTGGGAATTCCAATAAGTAATTTTTAACAAACTAACATGTATGCGCAATGCTTTCAAGTATACCCGATACTCGACAAGTAATGAGTCATCAGGTACCCGACGGGTATGAAAGACGGTGTTTCATTTGAGTATGGGATTGTTATAACTAATAGCCGTCCCAAAGAGTTTTAAACTTAAGGGTTTTACCTTTCGCTTGCTAACCGAGTGTTGGTACCATTACCATAGCGACATCGTAACGGTAAGAACCAATACTGACCAATTTCCTCTCACGTAACTAACCGAGTCAATACATACCGAATTCCCGCTGCATCACGCTTGAGAATCTTACTAGTTCCTTTACATTACATGTGTGTTTTCCTTTTGTTTTGTTTGTGTTTTTTATTATTTTCCTTTATAAATTCCTGGTCTGATAATAATAACTCATCTAGCTTTCAACAATTAACTCTAGATATAATATAGATAGTTTTATGAATACAATGCTATAAAATTAGATCGTATACCGATACCAAAAGTTTGAGAATAGCGTTCATTACAATTGATAACTATATGTTACACGTTTCGAACCACTTTAATCTCAAACTACAATCGAAGAATAAAAAACAATGATGTTTAATGAAAATTAAAAACAGAGAAAAAAAACAGGGGCTTTACTTAAAGTAGGCCGTGTATTAGATAGCCATGTAAAAAAAACTACTTTTCACTAAAATTGATATCTGATGCCATGTCATGTATATCTTGTATTAATGTAGTTAGGGTGTTCCATTTGGATTCGAAAAATTCGATTCAATTCGATACGATTATCAAGAATTAGCATTCGAGTCTAGTAATTCGAACACGAATTGAATGTGAATTTATTATTCTAAACTCAATTTGATTCAAAATTCGAATTCAAAATATACATATTTATTAATAATTCATATATAGTGGAAATGCCCGCGCGTTGCTGCGGGTACTTAAGTTTTTGTGACGAATGTTGTGTGGGATGTTTTACGTAATTTATTTTTAATACTAATACCAATTTTCTGTACATTAAATTGTATCTATTTTGTAGGTCAAGCGGGTCATGTTTGGGTTGGGCGTAAATGAACTTGATTATAACTCGACAACTCATTTGAGAAGCTAACATAAAAACTATTCTTTATAAGTTTAACCTAACCGTCACGTGTTTGTGTCTCGTTTAACCCTTTCAAAACATGACCATTAGACCATGATGACGGGGGTAGCCCAAGACTAAATAAAATGACTAAAAATGTAAACGCTCAAAGGGTTTTAATGGTTGAAAAGCTGTGAGATGGGGAAAAGCAATGCGGAAACAGTGGCCAGTCACATCCGGAGATTGCTTCACCAACCCACAGCCGCAAAAGCAAAGCAGGTCTGCAGAACACACGCTATTATCCAGGGGTCAAAAGGCTTTAACCCCCAAAAGGGTAAGCTCCTCGCTGCAAGTAAGGACACTAGTCAAATGAATGCCACTTTGGGAGAACAACAATAAACTAGTGAACCTCCTTCCACGTCTTGCAAACGTGGGGGGACCCCACGACCTGCGTTAGGCAAAGTTGAACCCTTCAACCCTTTTGCCTAACCAGCCCAGCTACCACCCTTGGTCTCTTATTTGTTGCATCAACAAGTTGGCGCCCACCGTGGGGCTACGCCGCTATTTCTTCTCAAAAAGGACCTAGTAGTGTAGCTCTCTTCACTTAGAACCACCATGTCTGAAAGTGGATCCCCGGGAGAACTAAATCAGATCCCAAACACTTCTACTCCGGGTAGTAGCCAAGCTCATGTGGCTATATCAACTTCTTTTTCAACTCCGGGGAGCACACCCGAGTTCCTCACCTTCAACACACCAACTCCGTCCAGATCCAGAGTTCCTTCCCCCAATGTCGGTGTCTCTGACACCCCGGCACGTGTTGAACTTACCCCCGAGGGGGTTGCCAACAACTTCTTGGAATTGAGGTCTCTCCTCAACCAACATGTGAATAAAGAAAGAGAAAAGGGGGTAAGAATCCGCCTAGATTACGACGAGCCAGAACCAACGTTGTCTCCTGGGCCACCTCCCCTTCCTTTCACAACTAGAAATGAGGCTGGTCCCAACAATCCTCCTCACCCGTATCTGTCCACAATGACGAATCCCACAGTACATCCTTTCTTCTCGTCCCAACCAATTACTAGTGGTGCTCCTTTGGGACATGAGATAACTCTTGACCAGCTCCTACAATCCCCAGCAACAAGCTTTCCAGCATCCACAACAACCACGTGGGAGCAAGCGCTGTCAGTGCTCCCTTTGGCACGAAGTGCTGTTATGAGCACTCCCCTTGGAATAAACTGCTCAGTTGCCCCAGGAAGCCTTCAAGGCTTCAACCTCATGCCCAACATGATGACCCAAATGATGGCCAACTTCCCGTGGCAACACTTTATTAATCAGGTGCTAGCCGCTCAGGGAAATAACGACAGCGGCAATAATGTGGATGCAAGGGCTGAAGAAGACTTGGCTAAACCATATAAGCCAAGTAACCTCTCGTGCTTCTCAAGACAGATAGCCGATTATGATTTCCAGTCAAAGATTAAGATGCCATCCCACATCAGGACGTATGATGGGACTGAAGATCCTGAGGACCATCTTCAGATCTTCACCAGTGCGGCAAGGATAGAGAAATGGTCAAACGCTGAATGTTGCTTAATGTTCATGCAAACTCTTGTTGGATCCGCCAGAATCTGGTTCAACGACTTACCTGCTCAAAGCGTTCGAAGCTTTGACGACCTTAGCAAGGGTTTCCTGGCCAATTTCTCCCAACAAAGGCGATATGTCAAAGACGCAACAGTGATCTTTCAGATAAAACAACGTGATGAAAGCCTTCGTGCTTTCATTGAACGATACAAGAAGGAAGGTCTGACTTATGTAGGGGCCGATGAGAAAATGAGAGTGGCTGGTTTCATGAATGCCATCACCTCTAAATACCTCACAAGAGATTTCAACAAGTCCTTGCCCAAGACCTTGGAAGAAGCTCTCGAAAGGGCTGAGGCCCACATTCGGGGAGAGGAGGCGGTAGACATTAAAGAACAAAGAAAAAGGGGATCCGGCTGGCGAAGCAATAGTCCGGCTCGGAAGAGGGGAAACTTCAACTCCTATGACAGGCGATCAAAGGGTTCAGACCCTCGAAGGTCTGAAGGCCGAAACCCTTCAAGCAGGGAGAAAGGCATAAGTTTCACCCCCCTCACAAAGACCCCTCAAGAAATCCTTGCAACAGAAGAAGTTAAGCAAAACTTTCGACCTCCTAGACCTCTCCCCAAAAGCAGAAAAAATGAGAACTCCACACAATACTGTGAGTTTCATGAAGAAAAGGGTCACCACACCAATGATTGCTTCCAACTCAAGAAAAGAATTGAAGAAGCTGTTAAGTTCGGAGAACTCGCTCATTTGGTAAAGGGAGTCCGGGACAAAATGGCTGAAGGAAAAGGTAAGGAAGTCAATATGGTGGATTTTGATGGAAGGGTTCCTCATAAGAGGCAGCGGTTGGAAGCTTGGGAGCTTCAGTGTGCCTGTTTCCCCCTATGGAGAAAGACCCACTCTCTAGCCCTCTTGTGGTAGAAGCTACCGTGGGAACATTGCAAACATGCAGGGCATACATAGACACTGGGGCTGCCACTGAAATCATGTTCGAGAAATTCTTCAACCGTTTGAGTAATGAAGAACGTTCAAGGCTTCAACCCTCTGGAACCTCTATAAAAGGTATCGCCGATATACCCCTCAAGCCTTTAGGGCAACTAACACTTAATGTTCGTTTCAGCGAAGGTTTGAAGGAAAGAACCCAACCACTCACCTTTGTGGTTATCAACATCCCCTCAAGATATGACGTGATCATCGGAAGACCAGGGCAGTGTGCATTCTACATGGCCGTGTCTGTTAGCCATGGCACAGTCAAATTTCCTACCGAGAGGGGCATAGCAACCCTTCAACCATCTCAAGAAGCTTACATGGTTGAGGGTGAAAGCTCAAATAGTGAAGATGACAGGCAAAGGTTGGTCATAAACCCTAAGTACCCTGAACAAAGAATAAGGGTCAATCCAAACCTTTCTCCAGAGACCCTCTCGTATCTCGAAAAACTGCTAACACATTACAGCGATGTTTTCGCTTGGTGTCCAGAAGACATGACAGGGATCCCTCGGGACATTGCCGAACACGAGTTAAGGATACCATCGGATGTCAAGCCTGTGGTCCAAAAGAAAAGAAGTTTGGCACCTGAAAGGAGTCTGGCAGCCTGCCAAGAGGTTGAAAAGCTTGTATCAGCCGGCATTCTCCGAGAAGTCAAGTACCAATCATGGGTTGCAAACCCGGTTATGGTCAAAAAACCCGACAACTCTTGGAGGATGTGCATAGATTTCAAGGATCTTAACAAGGCTTGTCCTAAGGATTGTTATCCACTACCGGAAATTGATCTCAAGGTTGACTCTCTCATAGGTTACTCGTTCAAGTGCTTTCTTGATGCATACAAAGGTTATCACCAAATCCTCATGAAGGAAGAGGATGAGGAAAAAACAGCCTTTCACACGGACAAAGGGATCTTTTGTTATCAAAAGATGCCTTTCGGCCTCAAAAATGCTGGGGCAACCTACCAACGGCTTGTTGACAAAGCCTTTGAAAGCCAAATTGGCAAAAACATGGAGGCATATGTCGACGACTTGGTGATTAAAAGCAAGACTGAATATCAAATGCTCGACGATATTCAAGAAACTTTCAAGAACCTCAGAAAGGTTAACATGAAGCTTAATCCGGAAAAATGCTCATTTGGATTCGAGGAGGGAAAATTCTTGGGTCACATTGTTGGAAAACAAAGCATCAAAGCCAACCCAAACAAAGTGAAAGCCGTCCTCGAAACCAAATCACCAAAAACCAAGAAGGAGGTTGAAAGCTTAAACGGGAAGCTTGCAGCCTTGAAGCGTTTTACCTCAAAGTTGGCCGAAAGATCTCTGCCCTTCTACAAAACGCTCAAGAACTGCTCAGACAAGAAGGATTTCAAATGGACTGAAGAAGCTAAAGAAGCTTTCAACCAGATGAAGCAACATCTAGCTTCCCTACCAGATATTGCGGCACCAAAAACTGGGGAATCAATATCGGTGTACCTCTCAATCGCCGACGAGGCCATCAGTGCAGTCCTCACCATTGAGCGAGACAAGGCCCAGGTACCCGTTTATTTTTTCAGCAAAACTTTAAAATTAGCTGAAACAAAATATCCTCCCCTTGAAAAACTTGCCCTAGCCCTAGTTCAAACAGCTAGAAGGATTCGAAGGTATTTCCAAGCACACCCCATACAAGTGGTCACTGACCAACCTATTAAGAGTGTGCTTGAAAAACCTGAAAACTCGGGACGATTAGCCAAATGGGCCATAGAACTGGGTGAACATAACATCACCTATGTCCCAAGAAAAGCTATCAAGGCCCAAGTCTTGGCTGATTTCATTGTGGAAGTCCCAAACCAAGCAATCACTGAAGTAAACGCTACCACCACTGAACCTTCCAACCCTGAAGCCTGGAAGCTTTTTACCGACGGGGCTTCAAGCGTTAAAGGGTCAGGGACTGGGCTAATTTTGATCAACCCAGAAGGGTTGGAATTCACTATGCTCTCCGTTTTGATTTTCAGACCACCAATAACGAGGCTGAATACGAGGCACTAATAGCTGGCCTAAGGCTGGCTAAAGAGATGAAGGTTGAAAAGCTTGAAGTGTTTACAGATTCGTTGCTGGTCTCAAACCAAGTAAATGATAGCTACATAGCCAAGGAGCCCAACATGAAAAAATACAGAGAAAAATCCAAGGAACTGATGAGTACCTTCCAAGCTTGCAACATCAAACAGATCCCCAGATCTCAAAACAAAAAGGCTGATGCCTTAAGTAAGCTCGCATCTCTCACTTTTGCCCACCTTACCAAGAAGGTGCTGGTAGAAGTGTTGAAGGCTCCATCAATTGATGAATTGGAAGTTCAAGATGTAGTTACCGAAGAAGATCCAAACTGGATGACTCCCATAAAAAAGTTCCTTAAAAATGGTGAATTACCCAATGATCAAGTGGAAGCTAAAAGGGTTGAAATCAAGGTAAGGCAATACATACTACAAGGAGAAACCCTTTACAAAAAGGGTTACCTTGATCCCTTGCTAAGATGTGTCGGTCCCGAGCAAAGTAAGTATTTGATCAAAGAAATTCATGAAGGTATATGTGGAGCTCACTTTCGAGCTAGGTCGGTGGTTGCAAAGCTCATGAACCTTGGATATTTCTGGCCCTCAATGCATCGCGATACAGCTGAAGAATTGAAGAAATGTGATGCTTGCCAGATCCATGCACTAATCCCAAAAAGTCCCAAGCATGACTTAGTCCCGATAACCTCGGCATGGCCATTCCATAAATGGGGGATGAACATTGTTGGTCCATTTCCCCCAAGCAAAGGGAGAGTAAAATTCTTGCTGGTGGCAGTAGATTATTTCACCAAGTGGCCCGAGGTCAAGCCACTTGCTAAGATCACGGGAAAACAGGTCATTGACTTTGTTTGGGAAAACATCATTTGCCGTTATGGATTGCCGGGAGTACTTGTCACTGATAACGGAAGGCAATTTGCTGAGAAGCCTTTCAGCGTTTGGTGCAAGGAATACAAAATTGATCAGGTTTTTAGCTCAGTGGCTTACCCGCAATCAAACGGCCAGGTTGAGAGAACGAATAGAAGCATAGTGGAAGGCATCAAGACAAGATTGGGAAGATACGAAAGCAACTGGCTTGAAGAATTGCCTAGTGTCCTATGGGCAATCAGGACAACCGAAAAAACAAGCCATAAGAAAACACCCTATAGTTTGGTATTTGGGTCAGAAGCCGTGATCCCCGTTGAGATAGGAATTGTAACACAGCGAATTGTCAACATGGATCCCGAAACAAACCAACAAGAGACCATGTTGAATTTACAACTCCTAGAGGAAGCACGAGATCAAGCTGCAATCCAAGAAGCCAAATACAAGCAGCAAATGGAAGCCTATTACAACAAGAAAGTCAAGAACGAACGTTTCAAGCCAGGAGACCTGGTCCTCAGAACAATGAAGCTAGCAAAAAGGAAAATCAAGGAAAGCTTGGCCCAAAATGGGAGGGTCCATACACCATCCTTGAAGCACACAAGGGTGGATCCTACAAGCTAGCAGATGCAGAAGGCAAAAGGCTTCCAAGGCATTGGAATGGCAAAACCCTGAAGAGGTTCCATGTTTAGACAGGAAAGTTTGGTTTGTATCAAAATGTATTTCGAACAACACTATGAATACCTTTTGTAAAAAGCAAGTATTGCTTAGGTGAATGAAGTTGTTTTATTAAACTTGTCTTTCTATCCTAAGATCAGGTTGAGAACCTAGCAAAAAACTCCATGGCAAGGGCCATGTAAGGGGATGAGCTCCCAGGCCACATCGCTCAATAGGTTCAAGGGTTGAATGAGCCTATATAAGGGGTGAGTTCCTAAATCAATACAACTCCATGAGACTTGTTAAGAAAAAACAAAATTGTCTCATAGACGGGTGCGAACAGCCTACACCAAATGTTCCCTAAGCCTTACAAATATAATCCGCAAATAGGCTTGAAAAATCAAGTGAAAACCAAAGAAATGATAAAAAGGATAGGTGCTATATCTTCTCGTTAAAAATACCAAGGCTAAGTGTCTGCAGCACTGAACCCTTTAAGGTATAAAAAACATAAGGGAAGCACAAACTCGACAAAGACAAAGTTACATAAAGACAAAGGAAATCTAGACAAAAAACTGTAAAGATGCAAACCAAGTCAGACCACAAGGCTAAGAAGCCTTCAAGGCTTCAAACCACCCGAGTAATATCTCGAAACCTCAAAGGCTTCAACCTACCAACAGACAGCCAAAAGGCTTGGAAGGTTAAAGCAAAACAAACTGCCTTAAACAAAAAGGCACAAGTATAAAAACATAATACAAGGAAAATAGTTAAACATCATCCCACATCAAAGAAAGCCCTAAAAGACTTTCAGACACAAGTTAGGGCAAGTCCTAGTAACTTGCAAACTTAACTACTGTTCAAGTGGCCATACAGGCCTTAAACACAACCAACAGGAACCTTAAGGGTTCCTGAAAACCTAATATTGTTTAAGATAACAAACCATAAATTGTTTTTAGTGCTAAGAAAGCTACGAATTAAGCATCAAAAGACTTGGAAACTCCGGAACCTTCGCCCTTGGCCTTCTTCGTTTTCTTCAGCTTTTTAGTCTTCACACCTCCATCACCACCGACCGCTGAAACCTCCAAGCTTGCATCTTTGGGAACATCCGGCTGACCTGGAAGGGTATCATCACTATCCCCCGAGTAGGATCTCTTCCTTGAAAGAGAACCCAAGATTTCAGCACAAACCTTTTCATTTAGGCCCTCCGGTTTCAAGTCCTGCAACACAGCAAGAGGCTTACCAAAACAAGCAGAAACTTGATGGATGTAGGGATAGGTCCGCTTCTCCATTTGCTCAATGGAGCCTTTAAAAACATCAGAAGCCTCGAGACGAAACAGAGGCGACTTCTCCAAAGGATGGTCGGATTCATTAAGCTTATAACCAGCAATGAGGCCTTGGTGTTTCCCCAGGTTGAGAAGCTTAGTATAAATGTCACCAAGGGCAGAATTGAACTCCTTGGAATGTAGAAGGTAAGTAACAACCTGCTGGAAACCTTGCTCAATTAACCACTGATTGTCAGCGGTAGAACGAGCAACTGAAGCCTTCAACCCCTCTTTCTCCTTACCAAAAGCCTGTTGCTGAACAAACAAAGTTTCCCGGTCAGTCCTAAGCTTCAACCTATCAGCCTCAAAGCTCTTTTTCAAATCACTCATCTCAATCTCATGCATCTTTTTCAAATCACTAACCTTCTTTTCCCACACTGCTTCTTTCTCGGTAAAACCAGCTATCTCCTTTTTCATCGCCGCCATGGAGGATTTCATTTTATCCTTCTTCTTGGAGAATTCTTCATATTCTTGCATTCTTTGACGAAAACTGGCAATGCCTTGAGGAAGCATAGCAGCAAGGTTGCAAGTACTCAAAATCATGCGGGACAACATCAAGTCATCATCCATCCCAGCAATGGCCTTGTGCACTGAAGGAAGAGCAATGTGACTCAGAGCATCCTCACAAACAGCAGCATCTTTGAAGCTGTCATCATTCTTCACCAACCAAGTAGGCACATAAATCCCTTCCGGATCTAACCCTTCAACGTCCCTGCTTGAAGATTCCTGAACAGGGGTAGCAACAACCTTTTTGCCCGAAACCTTTTTACCATGAACAACCAATTCTTTATCCTTCTCAGCACCTGCTTCGCCACCTTGATCTTCCGAAACTTCAATATCATCACTCAAGTCTACTGGTTCAGTAGAAGTGGATTGAGGGCCAGCCTTCAACAACCGACGAGAAGATCGACGGGTTGAAGACTTGGGAGCATTGGACTTAGAAAAACCCTTGACATTGGCAGCACTAACATAACCTGAGCCCTCAAACCTTTGCTCAACAGTTCTAACCACAACATTCTCACCAGGAACAGACGGAGCATCCCCAAATACAACATCAGAAGTATCGTCGCTCTTAATAAAATCCAAAGCAGACATGACTGCAAAAAACAAAACAAAAGCACATAAGTCATAAGTTAAGAAAAATATAAAGAGGGCAAAAAAGGAAAATGCATATCCATGCCACTCCTCATAAGAACCGGATCCCGATCAACATTCCCCCAGATTTTACTAACCCCTAAAAGAACTAGTAAATGTTCAGGAAAGGGACGAACCCTCGAAGGGCACTCCCGGATGGCTTTGAGAAAAACATCATTCAATTCAGACTCGGAGGGCTCCGGATCATTAAGAACGGCATCCGGCCTCCTCCACACCATCTTGAATGGAAGAATAGCATCGGAAACCCAGAAAAATCGATCATTCCAAGCCCCAAGCGTGGTAACCATGGACGAAATAAGGCAGGAATCAACTTTGGACGTTTCAAAAGTAAACCAATCGCCATTCTTAGCCAAACGAAAAAACCGGCGAAAGAGTAACAGGGAAGGATCGTATCCAAGGGCACGGCACAAAACCTCAAAATGCAAAACCCTAGCCATACCCTTCGGATGAACTTGCCCAAAAGAAACCCGATAATACTCCAACAAGTTCAAAACAAAAAACGAAAAGGGATAACGAAGATTCGAAAACTCAAAATGACGGCAGTAAAGGGCAATCGAACCAGGGGTCGGTTTATCAATAGGAACATCACAAGCAGGAGCAATCGGGTTAAACTTCTTATCAATACCATATTCCACACAAAACAAGTCTACCTCCTCTTGTGTTAATCGGGAAAAGGATTTTGCTAAATCCTTACGAGCACCCATTTTTCGAAATATGAAGAATGTAAGGAAAACGAAAAGTAAATTGAAACTAACCTCGAGAGAAGAAAACGCAAGAGAAGAACTTGAAGAAATTGTGTACAAAATGAATATGATATGCAAATATAAAACAAAAATAACTTACAATAGGGGTAATAATGGCAAACAGTAACTTCTGCAAAACCGCCACCCTATCAACTGCCATACATCAATCAAATCAATTGTCAGTTATTTAAAATTCAAATATTAACTGCCTACAACCCTTCAACCCTTCAAGCAACGAACCCTTGAAACCTTTAGGCAATAAAATACACACATGAAAGTCAGAAGTCTTTGAGCTCATCACCCAAAAACCTCTGACTTGGGGGGCTGATGACGGGGGTAGCCCAAGACTAAATAAAATGACTAAAAATGTAAACGCTCAAAGGGTTAAACGGTTCAATGGTTGAAAAGCTGTGAGATGGGGAAAAGCAATGCGGAAACAGTGGCCTGTCACATCCGGAGATTGCTTCACCAACCCACAGCCGCAAAAGCAAAGCAGGTCTGCAGAACACACGCTATTATCCAGGGGTCAAAAGGCTTTAACCCCCAAAAGGGTAAGCCCCTCGCTGCAAGTAAGGACACTAGTCAAATGAATGCCACTTTGGGAGATGTCTTCTCCTATATAATCGACACTTCATTAACTGAGTTGGGACATTCTGGGCCAGACCTGTTTCCTTAAACTCTGGCCATTCACGTTGAGTGTTTGCTTTATGCAAGTCACTCACTTTCACATCCAACACACATTCTCTTTGCTCCCACATCCGAATCTGAGTATACGTCGGAGAAGGATTATCAGCAAAGAACAACAATAAACTAGTGAACCTCCTTCCATGTCTTGCAAACGTGGGGGGACCCCACGACCTGCGTTAGGCAAAGTTGAACCCTTCAACCCTTTTGCATAACCAGCCCAGCTACCACCCTTGGTCTCTTATTTGTTGCATCAACAGACCATAACTTAAAAACTCGTTTTAACACCTAAGATACAGATGTATGTTGATTATTTTCCAAAGTTTTGGTTGGTGTGTAAGAAAGGATGAGCTTTGTAATTATTCAAAGGGATAATTACTTTATGGATTATTAATAAAACGTTGATTGTTTTCTATTTAATGAATTACACATTATACACTGAAATAAGTATAAGAAAAAAAGATACATGACACGTAGGCAGAAATATCGAGAGTCTGTATAATATATGATTTCAACTGTTGAAATATGCAATAAAGTTATAAAAAAACTTCAACATAACAAAGCAATAAAAGGGCACAAAGTCATAACACTACAAACAATTGGTTACCAAAATTCACAGGCTTCAAGTGACACTTCATCATCAGGGTCCTTGTTCACTTGTAACATGTATTCAATTACCAATAAAAAGCTAAGAGTAAAATGCACGGATAGTCCCTGTGGTTTGTTAAAGTTTCACGTTTAGTCTCCAACTTTATAAAATTACATGTATGCTCCCTGTGGCTTGACAACTTGTTACTCGAATAGT
The DNA here is from genome assembly GCA_030545235.1 of Helianthus tuberosus. Lineage (NCBI taxonomy): Eukaryota > Viridiplantae > Streptophyta > Magnoliopsida > Asterales > Asteraceae > Helianthus > Helianthus tuberosus. Next base: position 128,881,736 of record CM060429.1, on the reverse strand, counting down.
CCCTAAGATGGATGGAGGTTAGTTTATGGTGTTAAGTTGGTGTAAAATGACAAAACTACCCTTACCATTAAAAAAGTTTATATAAATATAATTAAGCATTTAATAACTCAAGTTGACCCACGTATTATTATTATTATTATTATTATTATATAAAAAAAACTTAACCCTTATCCACACCCCACACCCACGCCTGTACTCCATCGGCACCGAGTCACGCCTGAATGGCTGAATCAAACCGCCATCTCCGGCAAAATCAAACCACCGTCTGTGCTTTCATGGTGATAATTCCTAATCATTTTTTAGCAAAGAAACTTTTAGCTCAAAAGGAAGTCTTTGTGCAAAATAATCCGGCCGGAGAGTGGAACAAACTCCGACGAAAGCTTCGATAAGCAACTACCTTCTTCCGATTCGATAAGCAACTGCCTTCTCCCCTCGTTTTTCCGTCATTAGATCTGTGAAAGCCTTCCCCTCGTTGTTTTCCGGTGTTAAATCTGAGTGTGCATGTGTCATGATAATTTTGTTACTCTTAAACTAATAATAAGATCGAAAATCTAGAACATGTTTGTGTATTTGCACAAAACAGTTGAACAAAATCCATTTCATTTTCCAAGACTACCAAATACTTCAGCAGACGAAGACTTCTTGAGTTTCAATCTTTCTTCAATTTGGGAAGAACAATTTACCAAAATCTTCGTCGGCCATGTGTTTACCAGAAATGAAGAAGATGGAGAAAGTGGGTGGGGTGATTTAGTCAGGAGTGGGGCAACCTTTTGAGTGGGCGTCTTGCGACACGTGGCGCCACGTCATATAAGAGGATTTTGACCAAAAAAGGGGGAGTGGGGCAACCTTGCTGGGTGGGGCGTCTTGCGACACGTGGATTGATTTATTTTGTCTTTTTTATGTAAAAGATATAAAAAAAAGTCATATTTTTTTATAAAAGTATTGATCAAAGTAAATAAAAACTAATACTTCAATAAAAAAAATTACTTCAATAAAATAAAAAATACATCAACTAAAAAAAAATACATCAACAAAAATAAAAAAATACAATCAACAAAGGTTATATTTTTCTCGAATTTCTTGCTTCATTTGTTCGGCTAAAGCGAGCTCGGCTCCAGTAAGGTTTGTCGTGTCAGTTGTTAATATTTGCAAATCAAGTGCTTTTTGACGACTTTCTTTCAGCTTTAGCTTTCGGTCCCCGTGTTCTTTTTTTAAGTTGATCCGTTGTTGGCTCGTTTGCAACAAGCCGTCTAACTTATTGGTCACTTTTTCGAACGTTTCGGTGTAGTCGATTCGTACACCGCTAGAAGACGGTTGGGCGGCTTTTTTGGCCCTATCTCGGCCAACCGGCCGTTGTGGTGGTTGAAACGCATCGTCCTCTTCATGTGGCTCTTCCAACCGGCCACCGGGTGGTTGTGTGTTCCAAGTGGTGAACCCCATATTTTGCGGTATCATCGTATTGTTGTAGTATACTTGCGGTGTAGGGCTAGCAACGTGCATATTATTGAAATAGGCGTAAAAAGCGGGGTTATTTAAAACGTTTGGGTCCGCCATATCGGGTTGTGGATTGGAAGATTGTGTATTTTGGTTGAAAGGAGGGATGTTGTGGGGATACATTTTGATGAGTTGATAGAAGATTGGTATAAATTTTGATGAGTTGAGAGAAGATTGTGGTAAAAATGTCTTTGATATGTGGTATTAATTTATAAAGGTTGGATTATTTAAAAAAAAAAAAAGTTTGGCCAAACTATCCGTTGGCAACGGATATATGAATTGAAAATTGAAAAAGTTGGGCGACTTGCTGGAGACGGGCTGGAGTGGGACGCCCCCGAAGACGCCACGGGGGGCGGTGTTCCAGGCGACCTGGGGCGACTTGTGAGGGGGAGTCGCCCCACTCCCTTCAGTCTTATGTTAAAAAAAATGTGGGCCCCACCCAAGTTTGTTAAACTTTAATTACATTTGTTCTAATGCTTAATATATTAATTTTTAAAAGGAAGGGTAATTTTGTCTTTTCACATTCACTTAACTGAGAAAATTAACGCTCATCCGTTTCAGGGACTATCCGAGTAACAATCGAGTAAACCACAGGGAGCATACATGTAATTTTGAAAAGACAGGGACTAAAGGTGAAATTTCATCAAACCACAGGGACTATTCGTGTATTTTACTCAAAAGCTAAATCTGCGGAACTCGGCTGGTCACATCAACCATGAAACAAATAATAACACAAAAATAGAATACAATTTTTAAAGAAATCCTACTGAAAGAGTCAAGATTTAAAATGTCAAGGGGTAAAATATTTACCAATTTCCGTACTTCTGATGATTGATCATTAGCAAGAACAAACAAACCTTGAAGCTTGGTTTAAAAAAGCGCGAGGCGCTCCGAAGCGTTTTGGTTCCAAAAGCTTTAAGCGAAGCTAGGGTTCCAGATGGAGAGAGAAAAGTGATAGGGTTCCAAGTTGTTATGGGATTTGTATGGTCTGGAGGGGCGAGGGGAAGGGAATGAAAGGGTGGGTTAGGGAAAGATGAAGCGTTCGATTTGCCATATTTCAATTGATGATGGTAGTTACTGTGAGAGAGAAGAAGGGCCAAATTGGTGAAAAATGTAAAAGACATAAAAACAATTTTGGGAATAAGAATGACTTCGAAAGTGGTAACTTTGATTGAAATTTGTTTGTATTGTAAAGGCCCAATATTTATATTTTTTTATTGAAAGTGGACGATCAGTCCACACTAAGTTGGCCTTTTTAACCAAGTAAACTAAATCATATGGTTACTTTTGAGGTTGACAATGGCTTCAAGTTTGGAGTTTCTGTTATTAATTGAAAAAAGCATAATCTCAACTCTTAATAAATTTAATCAATTGACTTAGACTCTTCATATGTCATGTTAATATTATCTTAATATCATAGGTTACACATGTGCTACAATCCCTAAAATGCCCCTAAAGCGTCTTAAATTTTTGAAGAATGGGCAAGTTTACCCCCTCTAAAATAGCTTGGTTTACTTGTACATATTGCTTGAAGATGTGTACACAATGAAAAATTACCAAAAGGATAGAAATCTTAGTTCTCTTAATAAAGTAGTATAGATAATACACATATAGCTTCTTTTTGGGCTATCGTATAAATTAATCTGTAAATATTTAAATACTATAATAGTTCATTACCAAGCCCAAATACCTCATACCAAATTTAAATATTTTAAATGAATTTCAATCAAAACGAATTTACTCGAATATATCGGAATTTGATTCGAATTCTTTCTTAATAGAATTCGAATCGAATACGAATTGGCATTTTAATTCGAATACGAATTCGAATCAAATTGACCAGCTTTTACCCCTAAATGCAGTAAAGTATTGTCCAAAAAAAATGATGAGTGAGACTTTATGTTTGTATGAAAGTAATTTGACAATCCTTTTTTATGTGACAGTTGAAAAAAATGAAACCATTACACATAGCCTAAACATCAAACTCGCCTTAAGCAACCTATGGAGCAGATTCAGTTATTGACTCGTTCTTAGAACTAAGTATGATTCTAACATAGTGAGATAGAAGAACAACTTTTTTGTAATCATTTAATAACCGGTATTTTTTTTTCCATAGTGAATTCATGATTAACAACCATTTTAGCAAATCGGTGCAAGCACTATTAGTTGGTTAGACAAAAGATCAAATACAACTATGGTTATTGTACAAAATGTACGAATAACATGGAAAAGTAAAAAAGGGTGGTGGCATTTTCATAATTATTCTATTAGTAAAGTAATAATCATGATGGGCTAGTAGAGTATTTATGATACACTTGTAGAGTTTTCTTGAATTTTATGTCGTTTGATGAACTTTTAGAGTTAATGTGTCTGTTATATTTTGAAGGGCATGTTTATTCACACACCCATGTTGTCTATCCATGTAACACCCCAAAAATGGGTTTGATAATTTAAACCCGGTTAATATAAAGGAACGATTAAAATACCGTTTGGGGTAAAAGTGAAACCGTAAATAAAAGTTGACTAGGAATAATTAACCGAGTGGTGACATGTATATAAGTAACAAGATAATGAGTGTTAGTCTCTTTATTAATTGAAACGAAGTTGAGGGACCAAAACCGTTGAAAAGGAAACATGATTTATTAAATAAAGGAAAACACACACACACACACTTCGTGTGTGTGTGAGACGATCAGGAAGAAGAAGAACAAGGGTTCAAACCCTAGTTCTTGATAAATCTTCAAATTGAAGGGTGGAATGAAGTCTAAATGCACAACCGAACGTGAATTAATGATCACCCAAGCAAGGGGATCATAAGGTATGTCTTAAAACTTAGATTTGATGATCTTGTATGAAGTGGGTTATGATCAATCCACGAATTTGTAGGAAATTAAGCATGAATATATGTTAACATCATCATAGGGAACATGTGTTATGCATAATTTTGACTAATTTGATGTTTAAGGATGTAAACCCACTAGTTGGATGATTAAAATGACATGGGTGTTCATCATGTACAATCCTTGTTCAATATTCATGAATTATGTTGTGTTATGGTGAACTATTGTTAATGAATCGAAAGAAATATGGTGTTGATATGGTTGATGTTTATGTGTTAATGATACTTGTTGATTAGTAAGAAGATTTGATGAAATATGAATGAACTAGGAAGATTATGCATAAACTAGTTGTACATGGTGCCTAGGAAGTAGTACGCACACCACGTGTTTGATGAAATGTCTAAATGACAATAATATGTGAAGGTTGTGTTATGATGATGTTGAGTATGCTATATGCTTGTTTGAATCGGCTAATGAAATACATATGTGAGATATGAACTTGATATGATCGTTCATATGAATAAGCATGTATGCTAATAAGGATGTAAATGTAATGACATGAAAGTATAGGAATCATGTCAAGATGGATGGGAGCGTGGAAGGCTAACGGGACAAGAAGACTCAAGTAAGCGAATGCAAATACGGACGCGTAAGATAAGTAAATCCCGGACTTACACTTTAGAATAAAATGTATTGTAGTATAATGATTATTGTGATTCATGTTAATGAAGTATTAAACAATGGAAGTAAATAGGTAAGTTTACGGAAAAGGAATCGAAAGTGGATAGGAAAGTAATTTCTATTAAGTATGGGTGAGGAAGGGAATATACATGTTAATATTATGCACAAAGATGAAATAAGTAATTATACATGTGGGTAAGATGTAAGTTGAAAATGAAGAGGGTATGATTGGTAAGGTATTTATACATGAAATGGAAATTAGTTAGATTACACATATGAGATAAGTCTAATGATGCTAATTGTTTTCTGTTAAGGTTGAAATGGAAGTGCAGGTTTACTAATAATGGAGAATGAAGGTTAAGTATGGAAGTCAGACGAGAGTGTCCGAATGGATGGACGAATGGACTTATATGAACGAGAATACGAGATGTTGATGCTTGATTATGCACGTTTTAAAGTATATATATTATGTCACCGGTTGCTAATGAAGTAATTGGTTGTGGTGACTGCAGGTTGTACAGGTTTATGAATGTTTCCTCAAGATGAGTACGCGGTTGAAGATCGAGTCAAGACATGGATTGTACGTGGGTGTGTATGTGGTCACTTAATTCGATATATGTATGTTAGTTTTTAATTAATTTATAAAAAGAGATTAATGTATTTAAGTGAAAGAAAGAATATCATGAAAGAAATTTTAGGTATGTATTTTCCGCTGCGAATCTTAGGTTATAACGTGTTAGGGCATTTCAATCCACACACCCCCCAGTGTCGAGCTATGGTCAGAGCGCGGCGTTTTGGTCCGGTTAACCAGACAAAGATTGACGGGTGTCTGACGGGTCTGTTGACCGGACCAAAACGCCGAGCTTTGGCCGCGTTCTGGTCCTGTCAACCAGAAAAAAGACTGACACCCGGTCAGTCTTTTGGCTGGTTGACAAGACCAGAACGCATCCAAAGCTCGGCGTTTTGGTCAGGTCAACAGACCTGTCAGACACCCATCAGTCTTTTGTCTGGTTGACCGGACCAAAACGTCGCGCTCTGGCCATAGCTCAACACTGGGGGGGTGTGTGAATAGACAAACAGGGTAGGTGGGGGTGTGTGAATAGCAAGACCCAATTTTGAATCGTATGTTGTTTGATTAACATGTAGAGTAATGGTGTATGTAATGTTATTTTGATGAACTAGTATAGTAAGTATGATACACCTGTAGAGTAATTTTGAATGACTAGTTGTTTGAGGCACTTGTAGATAATTTTGAATAATATCTTATAGTAGTGTATTAATGATGAACCAGTAGAGTAATTATGAATTGTATGTTGTATGATGAACTTGTAGAGTAATTGTGTTTATTATGTTATCTTGATGAACTAGTAGAGTAATTATGATACACTTATATAGTAATTTTGAATTTTATGTTGTTTGATACACTTGTAGAATAATTTTGATAATTACTCCACTAATACAATACTTATAAAAATGTCACCGCCCTTTTCTACGTCATTCGTATGTTTTGTACGATAACCGTATTTATACGAGATCTTTACTCTAGTCGGTTAATCTGATAATCTATGATTATTCTGAAAACCAATTTTAGAAGGAAAAAAATAGTGTAACATCATCCATATTCATGGTGTTTGCTTGGTTAACATTAAAATTAAAATTTAAATTTAGGGTTGGACAAAACAAATATTATATATACTACAATTATCAAAACTTGATTAAAAAAGTTTTTTTTTTGTCTTTTCGTTGTTATTTTTGTCTTTATATATTTTTTGTATTTTTACCCATCAAATTTCAACATTGACACTTACAACCCCTTAACTTTCTAAAAACTTTGTAATCGAGTTCTCCGTGTTTATTTTTATGTACATTTGGCCATGTGGGTATGAATTCAAGTTGAATTACGTTTCGACGTAAATTTCCCCTGAAATGAGTCAGGTCAAATATAATATGTTCTTATGTTTATTATCATGTACGTTTTTGTTTGGTCTACGTTTGGACGTATTTTTTTTCTTCCGGAAATGAGTGGGGTCAGATATAACACGTATTCGTGCTTATTTATATGTATGTTTTTAGTTAATCTATGTTTTCACGTAAATTATTTTCGGAACGCCGCAACAACGTACTTAACAATTTACTAGTTGTTTAACAAGGTAGAAGATTAATTTATATAGAAAACAAATAGATATTTAAAATCTTTTGTAAAAAGTACGCAATTTACTAGTTGTTTAACAAGGTAGAAGATTAATTTAGAGTAAATTACAAGTTTTGTCCTTTATGTCTACATCAAATTGCAGGCGCTGTCCTTTAGCACAAAAGTTGACAAGTTATGTCCTTAATGTTTCAAAATCTTGCACGTTATGTCCTTTGAGCCTAACCTATTAAATTTTTTTGGTCAAATCTGGTCATATGCCTTGCACATGAGGGCATTCTTGTCATTTCAACTTTCTAGGGACTATTGTGGAACTAACTTATATTCAGGGACTGTTTTGTAAAAAATAAAAAACATATAATTAAAGTTAACTTCTCTATCTCTCACCCCATTCTCTCTCTTTTCTCTCTCAGAAGGAACTGAAACTCCATCTTCCTATTTTCTCTCTCTCTCTAAACTTTCTCTCTCTCACACACGATCTGACTTTTGAGGGTGGATGTGGCAGGTGGTTATGGCGGGTGGTTGTGGTGGGTTTGGTTGCAGGTGGGTGATGTGTTAAAAATGCAACATATAAATTTCATCAAATGAGGCATAAAACTAACCCTTTTTTAGTACTAATGTTGGAAAAAGTATGCTTTTGTCTTCCTTTTGTATTTTCAGGATTAAATGAGCTCAAATTAACAAAAGAAGCAAAAAGACATCAAAATCTAACATAAATACAAGAAAAGGAACAAGACGTGACATGCCCGACCCCACGACAGCATCTTCCCAAGCAAAACAAGATATCAGAAGACTGAACACGCCCCGTGCTCAGCCAGCACGGGGGCGTGCCCAAGCGTCAGCAGAAAAGACAAAGTGGTAGAAGCTTCTATTGCCCACCACGGGGCCGTGCTCAGCGGACACGAGGCCGTGGTCAACTATAAGATTCGCACAATCTAGCAAATCTGCATAGTACAAAGATTCTTCTGCACCACGGGGTCGTGCTCAGCGGACACGGGGGCGTGGTCAACTAAAAAGACAAAACTGCATTAAATGAAGAAAGAGAAGGATGTGGACACGGGGCCGTGCCCGAGCTTTTGTTCAGCCTATAAATAGAAGTGCTTGGCTAAACCTCAAACCATCCCTTGGCACACCACCTCTCTCACACTTCACCCACCACCCACCACCACCATAACACCATCATCCACCACCATCATCCATTGTCCATCGTAGAGTGTGTGAGTCGTCTCGGGATCCAAGATTGATCGTAAGAGTTCTTGACAATCAAGGCCATGTTTGCCTAAGTCTCTTACATCACTTGGTGAAGACAAAGTGTCTAGTGTAATACTTTTTATTTCTAATCTTTTCGCACTTTTTATTTGGTTTCGTATTAATGACTTTAATAACTAGTTGCTTATGTTGAAGGTGATCTTTCTTTATCGTTTGTCCGTGGTGTCTTGAAATTATTTTACTGTCTATATAAAATAAAAGATTTTCACCATTCATATCTCCACGGTCTATATGGATGTATCTTGGCTACCTGGTCGGGGGTTAAGGGAACGGTTTGGTAAAGGTCTTGCCGTTGTTCAGCGTTTAGAGGTCCTGCAATGGACCTGGGTCAAATTTAGTAGGACCTCCTTCAATACTTAACGGTATTGGATGGCGGGGGTCCAAACTCTTTGACCCCCTCATAAGTTAACTACTATTAATACTATAACCCGGCTATTTAGGACTGTATCCCTGCTGACTCAGACTACTTAGTCGAGGGTAACGTCACCTCCAAAAGAGGGGCCTACCATAATTTGCATTAATAACTTAATTAATTATCTTCCAATAATCCACCCTTTTAGGATTGTATCCTTGCTGACTCAAACTACTGGGGTGAGGGTAACGTCACCTTCAAAAGAGGGGCCTACTACAATAACTAAGATAATCTCTTAAAATAGTGCAAAAGTGCGGAAATAATCAAAGGTTACACTAGATACGAGTCGGAACCAAGTGATTCATCTTGTCTATCTGTTTTTTCTTTTATTTTTATTTTTCAGCATTTTAGTTAGTTTTTATTTTTCTTAATTTAAAACATTTTTCTAAACTTTTTGATTTGATTAGACGTTGAGGATAAACCGGTACTAAAAGCTCTTGTGTCCTTGGACGACCTCGGTATCTTACCAACACTATACTACGCTCACGATGGGTGCACTTGCCCATATGTGTGTCTAGTGTTAGTAAATATCGTGTTTTATAAATTTAAAACTTGACTAAAAAGTGTTAAAGCGGCTTAAAATATACACCTAATATATATAACACTTCACACGCATCAAATTTTTGGCGCCGTTGCCGGGGACACAAGGATTTTAAGAAAGTTAGGAATCAACGGCCTAATCGTTTTTCTTGTTTTTCATTTTTTTAGGATTTTTTTAGTTTTTCTGTTTCTGCAGAGCTCATCCCGGGCCGTGCCTGGTCGGACACGGGCCGTGCCCAGCATCATCACTGGCAGTTTTTATTTTCTGAGTTACAGAGAGCTGAACACGGGGCCGTGTCGGTGCAACACGGGGCCGTGTCCAACTCCCAGTAACAGGGATCCAGAAAACAATCACTGTATCTCTGACCACGGGCCGTGTTCACCGAGCACGGGGCCGTGGTGAACATTCTGACCAACGTTCTTTTCTGTTTTTATTGCAGGACTTGGAACCCAGGCGCCACATTTGAACCTCCTACGTAGTGCATGAGCTCCAGTTCTAGTAGAGACATAAAAGAACCTCTAGAAGAACCCGAACACTTTCTCAGAAAAAGACTTAAAGCTAAAAATCAAGAGAAAGTTTCGGGGGACCCACTTCCAATGGCGGACCAACGTACCCTCATGGATTACCTACGACCCACCGTAGGCAATCTCGGCGCCGCTATCAATGCACCGAATGTCGAAGCCAACAACTTCGAACTTCGGCCGCATTTGATACAAATGCTCCAAAACTCCGCAACCTTTCATGGGCTTGCGGACGAGGATCCCCATCTACATATTACTAATTTCTTGGAAATATGTGATACTTTTCGGATCAATGGAGCATCAAACGACGCCATTCGCCTTAGGATGTTTCCATTTTCACTAAAAGACCGGGCTAAGGCTTGGCTTAACACCCTCCTAGTTGGCTCGGTAAACACCTGGGATGAACTAGCCCAAAAGTTTCTTTATAAGTATTTCCCTCCTGCTAAAACGGCTAAATTAATGACTGAAATTAATACATACTCACAAGAGGATGGGGAATCCTTATATGAAACTTGAGAAAGGTTCAAGGAGCTACTAAGAAAGTGTCCTCATCACGGTCTAGCAGTGTGGCAACAAGTATCCACTTTCTACAATGGGTTGTTGCCACATACAAGACAAACACTTGATTCAAGCTCCGGGGGACTTTTAGGTAATCGTCGCCCAAATGAAATATATAATCAAATTGAGGAAATTGCTCAAACCAATTTTCAATGGCACACTCCCCGAGGTAATAAATCTATTGCCCCGGGCGCCCATAAGGTTGATGAAAGCACCTCTTTACAAGCCCAAATCGAGGCCCTCTCTTCGAAAATCAAAAGGCTAGAAATGACAAAACGGCCTCGGTTATGGCTTGTGAAGTGTGTGGTGGGTCACATGAAAATTGGAGTTGTATGAAAGAATTAGATGAACAAGCAGAAACGGTAAACTACATTGATAATAGACCTAGGCCGTCGGGTCCTCCAACGGGTACCTACAACCAAGGATGGCGTAACCACCCAAATCTTGGTTGGAGAGATCCCGGCAATAGTAACCAACAAAACCAACGAACTAATTTTCAACAACCACAAAATTTCTCTCAACAACAAGGTGGAAGAGAAAGGCTTGAAGATACCGTATCTCGCCTCATCTCCGACAGCGAAAAGAAAAACTCGGATCGATTTCAACAATTGGAATCGAATTTTAGAAATCAACAAGCTAGCATTCAAAACGTTGAAAAACAATTAAATCAACTAGCTCAAAATTTCTCCGAGAGACCACAAGGCGCGTTACCAAGTAATACCGAAACCAACCCAAAGGCGCAAGTACACCTCATCACATTGAGAAACCGAACCGTGGGTCCCGAGGATGCCACATTACCACCGGTTGAAGGAAGTCAACTCAGCCAAAGCACGACTTCACCTATAACTCAACCAGAAAAGGCTTCTTCACCAAATCAAGAGCCCATCAAGACTCCTCCAATTCCGTACCCCGGTAGGTTAAATTGTCAAAAGACCGATGAGCAATTCGCAAAGTTCGAAAGTTTACTAAAACAATTGCATGTTAATATTCCTTTTATTGAGGTCCTAACCCAAATGCCTAAATATGCAAAATTCATGAGGGATTTCCTCACTCACAAAAGGAAAATTGAATCATTGCAATTAGTTAACTTAGGCGAAGAATGCTCCGCTTTAGTACTCAACAAACTTCCACAAAAGAAAATCGATCCCGGGAGCTTCACAATTCCTTGCTCGATTGGGAAGTCCCCCGTTCGTAATGCATTAGCCGATCTTGGGGCTAGCATTAACCTCATGCCCACGTCAATGTTCAAACGACTCGGCCTAGGAACAACAAGCCCTACAAAGATGAGCATACAACTCGCTGACAGGTCCGTCAAATTTCCACAAGGTGTCGCTGAAAATCTGCTGGTCAAGGTTGACAACTTCGTTTTTCCAACCGACTTTGTCATCCTAGACATGGAAGAAGACACTGATGTCCCTCTCATCCTCGGGAGGCCATTTCTAGCAACCGCCCAAGCAGTGGTGGATATGAATGACGGAACGTTAACATTGAAGTTTGGGGATTAGGAAGTGAAGTTTGAATGTGGAAAGAAAGTAGAGGAAGAAGACCCGGTCAACTACATGAAGGTCATAGACTCAAACTTGGATGACGCTCTCCGACGGTGTAACATGGGATGCAATACATCCCACTTGGGTAACATGTGACCAGGCTTTGGGTCTAGCCAAGGACCCTTATAAACGTGGCGCACCACGGAGGCATTCCGCGGAACTATCCTTAGTTTAGTTTAGATTAATTTTCTTGTTTTCTAGTTAGTTTTAATTTTCAGGAATAAAACACACTTGAGATGGTAAAGGATGCAAGGGAAACTTGAACCAGCACTCCATGCAGGAGAAACAGAACCGTCCGACAAATTTCTTCGTTTACAGTAAGTTCGGCACGGGCCGTGTCCGCCCAACACGGCCCCGTGCTGCACAGTCTGCAGAAAAAGACCCAGTTCAGGTAACTGGACACGGGCCGTGTTCACCCAACACGCCCCCGTGTCCAGGCTTCTGTTTCTCTTGTTTTAATTTTGTTACTGGCACTTGAACACGGGGCCGTGCCCGGATAACACGGGGCCGTGTTCAGCGCCCAGTAACACAAATTTTTTTGCTTTTTCACACCTTTTACACATTCAATCAACCTAAAAACTTATTTTTGGGACACATTGAGGACAATGTGTAATTTAAGTGTGGGGGGATGCTAAAACCTTGAATCTTGC